>JAGFBZ010002639.1:0-420226 GCA_018398805.1 Hirundichthys speculiger | reverse complement strand
TCTATTCAGTTAAATGTCTGCTTCTACAGTTATTTCCTTTGAGCCAGCAGATCTCCTAACCTCCTGGGTGTTTTTGACATCTCTTAAAAGGGCATTCTCTTCGACACAACCGGCACTTTGCTCACTGTTGATGGACAAACTATTGTTCAAAAGTCTGACAATCACATTTTAACAAAGGAACAAAGGAAAGGTTATGCGTTTGAAAGCAACAATTGCCAGCAGTTACATCCTGCTGTTGTAAGGACTGTTGTGTGGTAGCTTCACTGGCAGCAGCATTAAACTGTTCGGTAGCCTCTGCCTCCATTTTCTGTAAAATGTCACCTTTGTTCTAGAAGAACAGCACTGATGGTGGCAGCTCACTGATTTTTATTAGCGTTGTGTACATTTTTGATGGTTCATTCACAACATTGGTTTTTGATTTTTTTTTCTTTATTTCATCCTTTTGAATGCTGTGCTACTTGAGGGATTTCCTTGGCTACTTTTTAATTTTTTACCATCTTTTATGTAACCATAGCAACAAGAGAGTTGTTCGCAAGCAGAAGCGGCTGATTGAGATATCCTGACTGAGTCCCCCAAATCCTCCACGAGTTGAAGAGGAGATGCTGGATGTGGAGCAGGAGCAAAGTGGAAAAAGAGGAAAAGGAAATTTTAACCAGTTATTCCCTTATTAAACAGTTATACCAGTGGTTCTCAACCTTTTTTGAACAAACGCCCCCCTAAGCTACCATGATCCTCTCAACGCCGCCCCCCCCCAGAAAAAAGAGAAAAAAAATGAAAAATGTGCCTGTGTATGTAAGCATGGATTTTAATTTGTGGAAATGGAAATGACAGTATATAAATAATAATAATAATAATAATAATAATAATAATAATAATAATAATAATAAAGGAAATAACACTATAATACTTTAGTTGCACTGGGACCGAAACCTCTTCAGTTGATCTTCTGGACTGTGAGGCTGAATTTCAGAGATTGAATTTAAATCAAATTGATCTTTCTACAGAGAGAAAGGCCACACTGCCTTTTATGATTTTTGAATTCATCACATTTGTAAATAAATTTTTGTAACTAAGAAAAATACCACCACAGCGGAATTGGTTGAAAATCTGTTTTATGGGTAGGCTAATTAAAGATGCCAACAACATCATGCACACTTCACGTGAACAGCGGTAAATTAACTAATCAAAACCTGGAAGCACTCGTGCGTCAATTAATGCACCTTAAACCCCTCAAACGGTCATTTTCGGAGTAGGCTACTGACAAGGCCTGGCCTGGCAACGAGAAAAAAAGAAGAAAAAACTATTTACAAAAGGGAACGACTGCGGTTCTTCATTTTTAGTGGAAAGCCCTGCGCTTGGTGGGCTGCTGCCAGCTTTTTTCCGTCTGGACACATCGCCGTGAGCTTCAACCTCAGCGTTGCCAGGTGTACGATAATTATCGTATTTGTACGATAATTTGGCCCTCTGTACGATCAATAATCCAAAAAAGGCCAAATGTACGATAATTTGACCATTTCAAATTATTGTCTGCCGCAACTGTCTGCCGGAGAGTTTTTTGTGAACCCTGAAAGCATCTGTTCCCATGTGACATGTTTCCAGCCAATCGTGCTTTGCTGAGCGTGAGATACGTGAGCGTGTTTGTCGCAGAACAACTAGCATGATAGGTTGAATGGTCAGCTGCGCCCGCCCCACGAGACGCTCACAGTCAGGAGCATATCATGAAGTTGAGAGAGCGAGATTTAAACAGAGTTTAAGCAGAAGAGACAAAGCAAGGGGAAAAAAAATGAGTCTCCAAAATCGCCTCCAGGCCTCATAATTTGGCTCTTAGTTCCCACCTCTCATTTGTTTTTGGGGGACACATTAGTCTAACGCAACTGTAAGTTGGGGCTGATGTGGTGCCGTTAACCCATTCCGTACTGACGCCACGAAGCTGAGTGAGACGCTATTTGTCACTAGAGTGATTATACTTGACTATAGCGCATCATTGGGCTTGTTATTTTGGTTATGACAGATGTACGATAATTTCCCTCAAAATACGATAATTTTGAGTCTCTGGTACGATAATCCTACATTTCCCACCTGGCAAGGCTGTTCAACCTGAGTGCACCAGAGCTCACAAGGTTCAGACGATTTTGGTATTTTGTCTGCATGTGGAGAGTTTGGCTGAATCCGTGTTCAGTAAGCCGAGTCTTTAGATGTCTTGTCTGGATGTTTTTTTAAGAAAGATGCTCCTGTAATCACGACGGCTTCATTGGAGAACACCTGCTCACATAGCAAGCACGTCGGCAGATGCACGTTGCTCGGTGACGGAATAAATTCATATTTTATGTAATTAGCTTTGTACTGCCGGCACTTTTTCTTGTTTTCTGCCATTTTTGATTGTACTGTAAATGTTTGTGATTTAACGTGATTACATGGTCTTGATTGTGTGCGTTTTCATTGGTTGTTGAATGAAGCCCGTGAAATGTGTTGGAAAGAGGTTTCTCTGCTGCTGTGTGTTTATGGGCGTTACTATGGCGACCTATCACGCTCGGCTTGTTTGATTGTGACGTAGAGAGAAAGCAGATTTTACCGGATCATGGAAGCAGCAGACTCTGGGTTTTGGTCTCAGACAGCAGCTTTATTATTTTTTAAAAGGAAATCTGAGCACAACATTGTATTGAAACACAAATAGATTTGCACTATAAAAAAAACCTTCAGAAACCATGGAAGTTTAAAATAGAGTTCTCAAGGTGTGGCGCCCCTCATTTGTATCTGAGCGCCCCCCTCTCAGCCCTGATGTTTCCAGCGCCCCCCTAAAGGTTCAGAACACTCCCTGTGGGGGCGGTACCGCCCCCGTTGAGAAACCCTGCTCTATACAATGGGGAACATGAGGTCTCTTGAAAATGAGATGGACGAGCTCGAAACACTGACCGACAAATCTGAAGTTTCGGCATTACAACATTAGGTGTTTTAATGAGACATGGCTGCAGATGCATATTACCAACCGCATCATCTCTTTAGCTGGCTTTCAGATAATACAGGGAAACATATCTGAAGAAGAATAGAAAAAGCAAAGGTGGTAGAATCTCAGTGATTGTTAACAACAAATGTAATCAAGGACATGCGACTGTGAAATATTGTTTCTGTGGCCCAGATATTGAACTGTTAGCAGTAAATTTCTGTCCATATTATCTACAGAGAGAGTTCACCAGTGTCATTACAGTGGCAGTTTACATCCCACCATCAGCTGGAGCTGACACTGTGTATGATGCATCAGCTTTGCTGTTGCTAAGTAAAAGACACAACAACCCAGCTCATTGCTGGCCGTCCGAACACGTCTCTCTCTTTCTCTCTGTCACATTTCAACAGTTCATCAACTACTCCACCAGAGAAAATAAAATGTTGGATTTATTTTATGCAAGCATCAGGGGTGTCTGGATAAGCCACATGCAGATGACACTGATGCCATGAACGAGTGTGTGACTGACTATGCCAACTTCTGTCTGGACAACGCGATCCCCACCAGAACAGTGAGGTGCTTCCCCAATAATAATCTCTGGATCACCAGTGACCTGAAAGAGCTTCTTAGCAAGAAAAAAAGACCCTTCAAGGAGGGTGACAGGGAATTATTGAGGTAAGTACAAAAACAACTGAAAGTCAAGACAAGAAACAACAAGGAGGTGTGCAGGGGAAAGCTGGAGAACAAGGTCTGGCAGAATAACATATGAGATGTGTGATGAGGGATGAAGAAGATCACAGGCTTCAAGCAGAAGGAGGATCAGATAGATGGAAGTCTGGACAGAACAAATGAACTGCTTCTTCAACAGATTCAGTTCAGAGACAAGCTGAGCATCCTCCTCTCCTGGTCCCAAGCGGACCTCGAACCCTGCTTTGACCCACAGCTTCCCTATTACATCTCAGCTGAGGTGACTATTCCACCTCAGTCATGAATCTTGCTGCTGCTCCATCATTGTCTCCAACCACATCAGGAAGACTGTGGAAGACATCCTGCCTTGTTCTAGTACCAAAAAGATCCATCTTGCTCCTAATGACTATAGAGTTGTAGCCCTAACATACCACAACTTAAATGTCTAGGAGGTACGTTTGCTGAAAAAGCAAACAAGCACCTTCCAGGACCCCCTGCTGTTTGCTTATCATTGTGGGGTTGGAGTTAAAGACGCCATCAAATACCTGCTTCAACAAACCAACGGTCATCTGGACAAAGCAAACAGCACTGTTAGGATCACGTTTTTAGATTTCTCCAGTGCAATTAACACCATCCATCTAGCTTTACTTCGTAAGAAACTCCAGAAGATACACTCACTTGAATTATAATGCAGCTTTGTTCCACCGGATCTGTAGTTACAACTCCAGATCAGAAAATGTAGACAATGTGGAAAATGTCAAAACAAAACAGAAAAAACACATTATTTTTTCAATACAATTTAACTTTCATTTCTTTGGAGACAGTAAATACCCAAGATATGTCTTTCTTTCTTTTCTAATACACAATAATCTTTTGCATTTTATTTGGTTGTAGTACATTTTTTTAAAAAAAGTTGAGATTGTACATTCCTTCTCACAACACTGTTAATGGTCCATTCCAGATGCTTCTGAGCCCATAGACATTGATGTCGCCTCTCAAGGTTAACCTATGTTGTAGCCTTTAACAAAGGTTTCCCAAACTTGTCCAGGTGGTTGTATTGGTTATCAGTGAGTGATGGTTTTGATCCAGTCAGAGTAAATCAGAAAACACACGTGTCTACCTGAACATACTGAAATACCTCCAGATTCCAAGAACCCTTTAATATCATTCACAGCAAAAGAAGAATATAAATTGCTTCGAATCAGTCATGTTAATCAAGGTTAATTGTTTTTAAACATTTCCAAGATTTTCCTCATGAATTTATTCACAAAGAAGAGTTCATCTGTTCATCTTTACTCCTCAGAGTCTCAGCCTTTAATGGATACTGCTTTTGTATTCAACCATCAATAAAATGTCCTATTGACATCACCATCCGTTACATATACCAGTATATGTCTATACTCCAGGTCATCACAAGGCCACACAGAAACAAACAACTGGAAACACACACACACACACAGACGCACACACAGTGCTGAACACGAAGCCACCATGCGCCTATTTGAAGGCGTCATTGTTTTGAATTTTTTTCACCTTCTTCCACTAAACAAAACATTCCCCCTTTTTTTTTCTGGAATGTGTTGAAGGCCAGGAATTCAAGCTAATATATAATTAATGCATTCTTGAGAACATAAGTAGCCTTGAAACACATTGCTTTCTTAATATGCTTAATTTAGATTAATTCTCAGACTTTGATTTGATGAGTTCATGGCCACACTCTATTTCAGTAAAATGTGACGCATCACTTGGTTGTGGAAGTGAACAGAACTAACGTATGTGTGTTCAGTATAGGCAGAGGGAAATCATACAGCTGGATAGTTCTAAAGTTTTACTCCTTTTTTTTAATTTAAATGATCAATGAAAGAGAAGTCAACCTACCTCTCAGATATGACACATAAACCGATAAACAACTGTGTGCAATTTCCACAAAATCTTTAATACAATTAAAAATTAAAGATAGCAATACTAAAGGGAGCATTGCTGATGGCACTCCAGTAAAATGTCCTTTTTGACTAAATAATGAGTAAAAACATTAAGCCTCAACAAACAGAGGTATATTATGCAGAAGATTAAGCACTATGGAGGAAGGCAGTTTGAATATAAATGTTTCTGTTTTGTGATCAAAGACTGCAGCTTCTTTTTCTGTATCTGGAAGGAAAAAAAGAGATTGACCTTGATACTTGAGGATGTGCAGAGTGTATTCTGCTGCTATAGTTCATATATCTTGCTTTTTCTATGCAGTTTGTATTTAAGTGAATTTTTCATGCAAGGTTTTGTGATCTGCTTTACAGTAGACTTTATATGTGCACTCACTGGACCTGGATTTTTGTTCTTTTGTCCTTCACGCAGTAGTTCCAGTGGATGGTTAGTAATTAAGGTTTATGGAAAATAATGATAATAATAATTGTTTCATGAAATAATGTTGTGGCTGACACCAAAATTGTTGTTTTTTAATTTCAAGGCTGAAATTTTGTTAACGCCCAATAAAGCCATAACTGAACTGGAGCTCTTGTTTACAGTCTTCCTTCTCTGATTCAGTGCTTTTGCAGTTCTCAGATTTTGGATTGAATAAATTAAAAGTCATGGCTAACTTTTCAATCATTAAATAATCTACTTAGCTAAAAACTACTTACACATATGAGCCTTATGGTAGCAATATCCCAATAAACCAATTAGTCAGAACATACAGTATAAAAAAAAAATAAATAAATCTGTGAAATTTATGGTAAAATACTGGCAGCTGTGGTTGCCAGAATTTCACCGTCAAAAAACGGTAAAGCTGTTTTTCACATTATAGTTAAATAATGTCAGTACTGTTAATTTTACAGTTATAACTGGAATTTATATTTGTATTATATTGTAGAATTTAAAGTATTTACCATTAAATACTAATTTTACATTGTCAGATTGTATATTTGGAATACTTTTTTAATGGTAAAATATTAGCAGCTGTAGTTGCCAGAATTTCGCTGAAAGTGAAACAGTGAAACTTTTTTTTTTCACATTACAGTAAGGTACTGTTAATTTCAAGGATATAATTGGAGCTTTTATTAGTGTATAAAATCATACAAAAAATGATGCAACCTGTCACCTATGACGATGGCAGCTTTGGCAGAATCAGAAGGGATGTGTTTATTTGGGGCCACAATGATTGTTTTTATTTTTTAAAGATTTTTCAGCAGTAGTGGCCTTTATTCATAGTGGAGAGAGACAAGAAGGGGGGCAGAGAGAATGGGGAAGACACACGGCAAAGGGTTGACGAGGAGTGTAGCCTCTGTACATGGGCCGCCTGCCCTAACCACTGCGCTACCGGGGTGGCCCCACAATGATTGTTTACGCGCATGATGATGACAGACATCACCTGTTTAGAGCTGCGCTCTTGTGACTCTTAGTGGATGATCAGGGGTGTCAACGGGAAATTGGAAAAAACTCTGAAGTGGGGTGGGGGGGGGGTTTGAGCACTCTCGAGGTGCTGCTTTAGGAGGCATATAGAGTTTAGATATCAAAAATAAAAGTAGTTGTTATGAAACAATTAAGTTGCCTATTAAAGGCAGATTTTTGTCGGGGATTTTTAAAAAAAATTTAATTATCATATAATTGCCCTAATATGTAAACTGAGCACTTCAGAAATCGGCAATTTAAAAGTACTTGAAGGTTACATTGCTAAGCGGGACGAGAAGCAGGACCTAGTGCTGTCCCCGCCGGTGACGAGCTTAGTTTCCCTACATTTACCAGTGGTGAGAAGCGCTGTATATTTCATCCGCGTTGTCTAACAATAAATAAGTACAATAAGGAATAAACATCCCTCCTGTGAATTTAAAGGTAATAATCATCCATTCAAACAAGAAAGGGAGAAGTAATATCAGAAAATATGTGCTTCGGGCTTACTTTGACTGTTGATTTGGCTTTGATAGCGGCTGGATTGTCGACGGGCTCAGTGCGCATGCCCTGGTCTCAATCAACCAATCCCAATCGAGAATTCACTTCACGTTCGTGGAGGGTAAACCCCCCCCGAAAATATTAAACCGGATTTGCACGTATCTCAAAAATGACCCCCAGGATGGAAAAAAAAAACGGAAATCCGCGAATCCACGGAAAATTGACACCCCTAATGATATGTTTAGCAAATTTAATAATTGTAAAACCCACCTTTAAAAATTAATTAGGTATATAAGCCGAACTATTCAGTTGCCCATCAGGTGACAGCGGTTAATTTGTCAGTGGTTAGTGGTCAATTGATGTGGCTGTTAACCCCCCTCACCAACCCATCAGGGAGCTGAAAAGCTGGTAGCACTGCCTTGACAGGACCAAGGGAATGTGTTGATATCACTCTTACAAGGTGTGCCACATAGTGTGGCGCAAATGTGAGATCATCGACCCTGGATCCACCACTTGCTCTGTCCACACTTTGCCAGTGGACAGCAGCTCTCCACTTCACTTCCACCTTTGACCAATTTTTTTTAGGTCATTTACAGTGTTTTTTTGAAACCACCACATTGACGGATTCCACCACACGTCCCCACTCTGTTTTTTTTTCTTTCACTATTTATGCCAGACAAAGTACTAAATCATTTTTTTTTTTTTTCAACTTCAGAATGTAGTATCTCAAGTTCACACTTGGTGACATTTCTCTTTTTCCCCCCTTGTTTTTGACATTGTCTTTGTTTGAATGAGTAGGTTTCCCATGCCTGGTTTTTCTCATTATCATGTTCAAATTGATCTACTTGAGGAGACAGGACAGTGTTACACCTATGCATATGCCCTCAATTTACAGTAATTGTGTTGTAAAATAATGTGTTTTAAATTGTGCATACGCACAGTTTGAAAACAGTTTCATGTTTAAATTTTATATATTATATATATATATATTATATATTTTGTGCATACACAGATTACTAGTTTTGTGCATACGCAAAGTTATGAAGTCCACTCAAGTCTTTGTACATTGCTCCAGGCCACTACAGTGATCCCTTATTTTCACGGTTAATGAAAATCAAAATCCGCGAACAGGAGCCAGAGCCCCCCAAGCCTAAATAATGTGTTTAAAATATTTTTAAAAACCGCAAAAAAGTAGCAAGGCACTGCAGCGAAACAAGACAAAGGCTCAATTGTGGTCTTTCTGTTACCTTCACAGCCTCTGGTCTCTGAACCGTAGTAAAGAAGCCGCTGGTATTGTGCTATTTTTAGCTTGTAATTAGCGGCTAACACGCTAACAACAACAAAAGGAAAAAGTCCGGTTTTCTCTGCATGGAACGGGCACTTTATTCTGGCACAGCAGGAACTTGTAATATCACACAGGTTGTATTGTTCTGCTCCTGTCGGTTAACAGAGAATGTAAATCTATACATGCTGGGCTGCTGTTGATGCTCACTCCACTTTTCATCTAACCCCGTTTTCATTCTGCCGTTCATATGGCTACCTTCTTAAAGGGGCCGGGCTGGCTCACAACATTTCTTTGCTGTGAGACAACGCGCACAACATCCTGTGATGCTTGGGTAATGTGTCTCGGCCAATCAGCGCACAGATTCTAGAGTTCTGGGCCGTCAGCGTTTCTCGTGTTGCCTGCAGGAGGCTGTGAGTCATCGTTTGACGTTTTGCTGGCAGCTGCATCCTCTTGTCTGCTGTGGGGTGGATTTTTCTTGATTTTTTATTATATTATATATTTCTGAAAAATCAGCGAATAACTAAAACCGCGGGACTTAAAGCACGAATTGGCAAGAGATCACTGTATATGCAGCAGGTCTTGCTGTATGTGTTCAGGACCTTGACACATCCATAAGAGGTCTTTTCCTTGCTTCCACTGTCAGGCATATGCAGTCTCACAGGTAATAGAGGCTACCTGACTACGGTCTGCAAGTGAGCAGAACTCACATTCTTCCAGGACTTTGTAGAAATGCGGCTTTAAGTGGTTTCTTCCACTTGTTCCAGGCAGACATCGTCTCGTTAGATCAGTGTTGATTTTTTCCTTGCTAAAATGACAGGAACATAGCCTGTCTCTTCTGTATCCACTATCAATACAGTATCTTACTTTACCTGGGTTTTAAAGTTTAAACTGGTTCCTAAAATCTTATGTGGCATAAGAAAGACATGTGCCCTCATAAACACCACATTACTTTTTTATTTATGCCTGTGGTTTAACCTGCAGCTCATGATTAGTTTGATCTTAGCAGTAATGTTGCCAAAGAATGTCACATCAACCATGAAATGTGTCTTTTTCAGTGTGTTTGCTCAAAAGTGTCACAAGTAAGATTTAACAAAAGTTCAAGTAATTTCCGAAACAAAACACAATATGAATCTCGCCCTACACACCAATTATCTTAATATTTACTCTCATTTAGGTCCATTCAAGATGCTTCTGCTGTCAAATGAAAGACGAACAAAAAAATAAATATTTTGTTTGGCTTATTTATTGCAATATTTATTCATCAGGATCATTACACAGTGCAGACACATGCACACATGCATCCACACACATGATCCAAGCTAGAAATGACAAGAAATAATGGCTCAGTGAAAACATACCACCAGCAGCAGTGTTAGTTTATTGACAGAGCCTGACAGCAGAGTGAAATCATAGAGACTATTGTCATAGAGACTATATGGATGTCCTTTTCTATCTTATCATTTTGTGTTACATAAAGTGGCTCTTAATGTGTCAGTCAGAGCATGACCAGATGATGGTATTTGATTTGATGATCGAGAAAACATCACCATGTCAGCTCACTTTCAAACATTTCACTGATGCCAACATTCATTAGATGGCCTTTGAAAACAGTTTCATGTTTAAAACTATTGATTTCATATTGGCTGTGCTGATTCTGTAGGATCAATGCTGACACTGTTGTGTTGCTCTGATCAGTTTAACGGTGGTCATTTGAACCCAGGATTGTTGCAAAATAGCAGTCATGTTCAACTTTGAACTTAACTGTGAGTTAAACTCAAATTTTCACCGCTAAGTAAGCCACTAGCTATCCAACAATGCAACTGGCCTACTGATGCCAGCAGTATAATGATAAACGATTGGTACAATTATTGTACACTACACACATTAACAGTATTACGTTTCCAACCAGTCTGGGGATATCATGACACTCAGCCATTGTTCAAGAAAAGGTTTGCAATTTTGAAAATGAACATATTGTTGTGTAATGTTTCCCTACATTCATTATCACATTTAATGATATTTAAAACATTATTTTCAAAACATGCAGTTTTATACATTTCAATTCAATTTCAATCATGAGCAACATGAACTGCGCATGAAAGCACAAAAATAAATCACGGTGACAGTAAATTTGTCAGATTACACTGACAGAGCAATGCAGACACATTAATCATCATGTCACATCATACATTATACTGCATCTTCATTATTTTTTCCCTCTTGAAATGCATATGTAAATATGCATCGCATGAATATGTGCAGTGAGTGAGGAAGGATAAGGAACAGCTGTACAAAATATAGGACATCCCCAGGGACAGTGCTTACTCCTGATGGAGCAACCTGTCTTAAATAAATCATTCCAATTCCTTGCCCAACTTCCATATCTTTTTTTTTTAATCCAGTGTGGGAGAGAGTGGAGAAAGATAGGAAAATAAGCTGTTTGCCTTCCTCCTCTGCCTGTGTGTTGCTTTAAGCCTTTACTAACTTGGGTTGCCAAACTTTCCTTTTTTTTTTTTTTTTTTGACCCACTTAAATGTTACTGTAAACCCACAAACTGGATTGTACAGTAGTGGGGGAAAGAATATCACCCAAATATTTGGTGAGTAAACAAGACTGTTTTCAGCAATGAATATGCTCAAGCTGCATTATCAGACCAGGTGACTGCACATGCTACAATGATTAGATCAGTTTTCTATGGTCTGCTAAATTTCCACCAAAGGCTATTTCATAAATTCTAAGTTATCAGCTTTTGTAAACAAATAAAGTAAAAGATCAAATGTCAGGTACCGTGATGGCAGTAAGTTGTTCACCAGAGGCATTTTAACTTTAATATGCTTGGAGACTCTAAATTTTTGATTTATTCAGGTCGAGCTCACTTGTTTTGCTGACTTTAATTAAAAAAAGAAATAAAGAAAAAAAAAACTAAAAATACCCACCAGGCAAGTGCTTAGAGTAAGAGGAATCCTTTAGGAACCTTTCAAATGAGATTTGAATGGTATTTGTGTTCTTGCAAAACAGGTTCACTGTTCTCCAGCTACCCTTGTAACGCCTCTTGGGCCTGACTGAAAAGTGCGATACTGCATTAAAGATCAGATGACCCTGTCAGTTGTACCTTTCAGTGATTGACACTGCACTCTCAGAAAGCTGCACACTTTTACTCGTGCTGACAAGACAAGGTTTTCACTTCGCACAGATTTCTCCACCTCTCTGAGCCTCAATGCCTTTAAGACTTCCATGGTGTGATCAAAAAGCAGGGACACTGCATGCAAATAAATCAAATACGCACACTATGAAACTATTTTATACATTTTCGTGTGCATTTCATCATTTTTTTCATTATTATTTGAAAAAAAATAAATACAGATAAAAAAAATTGTGATTTCTATCTGTAATTACACTGCGTTCCAAATTTTTATGCAAATTGTATTTAAGTGTCATAAAGATTACATTTTGTGTTCTTCAGTTTAACTCATGGATGTTATTGTGTCTAAGGGCTCTGTGGATCACTGAAATCAATCACATACACCTGTGGTAATTAGTTGGCCAGGTGAGCCCAATTAAAGGAAACTACTTAAGAAGGGTGTTCCACATAATTAAGCAGACCACCATTTTCAAGCAATATGGGAAAGAAAAAGGATCTCTCTGCTGCTGAAAAGAGTGAAATAGTGAAATGCCTTGGACAAGGTATGAAAACCTTAGACATTTCACGAAAACTGAAGCGTGATCATCGGACCATCAAGAGATTTGTGGGTGATTCAGAGCAAACGAGCTCATGCAGATAAAGGGAAAAGTAGGAAGGTTTCTGCAAGAGAAATACGTCGGATTAAGAGGGCAGCTGTTAAAATGCCATTACAAAGCAGCAATGAGGTATTTCAGGCTGCTGGTGTCCCTGGAGTACCAAGAACATCAAGGTGTAGGATCCTCAAGAGGCTTGCAGTTGTGCATAAACCTTCAATTCGGCCACCATTAACCAATGCCCACAAGCAGAAATGGGTGCAGTGGGCCCAGAGATACATTAAGACCAACTTTCAAACAGTCCTGTTTACTGATGAGTGCCGTGCAACCCTGGATGGTCCAGATGGATGGAGTGGTGGATGGTTGGTGCGTGGCCACCGTGTCCCAACAAGGCTGCGACATCAGCAAGGAGGTGGCGGAGTCATGTTTTGGGCCGGAATCATAGGGAAAGATCTGGTTGGCCCCTTTAGGGTCCCTGAAGGTGTGAAAATGACCTCTGCAAAGTATGTTGAGTTTCTGACTGAACACTTTCTTCCATGGTACAAAAGGAAGAATCGTGCTTTCCGAAACAAAATCATATTCATGCACGACAATGCACCATCTCATGCTGCAAGGAATACATCGGCTTCATTGGCTGCTATGGGCATAAAAGGGGAAAACCTCATGGTGTGGCCCCCATCCTCCCCTGACCTCAATCCTATTGAGAATGTCTGGAGCATCGTCAAGCGAAAGGTCTATGAGGGTGGGAGGCAATTCAGATCCAAACAGCAACTTTGGGAGGCTATTCTTACATCCTGCAAAGACATTCAAGCAGAAACTCTCCATAAACTCACAAGTTCTATGGATGCAAGAATTGTGAAGCTGCTATCAAACAAGGGGTCCTATGTTAACATGTGACTTGACCTGTTAAGATGTTTTGGATTGAAATAGCTTTTTATTTCAGTAAATATGACCTCATTATTGCTATAAAAGCAAAAAAAAATACTATTTTCAGTTCTTTACAAACTAGAAAATGTCTTGAAACTATGTTTGTGCATAATCATGTGGAACAGTGTTTCAAGTTTTTGAATACTACTAATGTTTTTTAAATACTGTTTTCATTTGGAGGTTTGTTCAATAACATTTGAAATAAAAAATGATTGCTAATGACTTGAAAATTATGCTGATAATCATTTGCATCAAGTATTTTGGAAAATCAAACAAAAACATCATTTGCATAAAAATTTGGAACGCAGTGTACTTCACAAAGACAAATATACTGAGATAAAAATATGTATTTTTGTGGTGCAGATGAGAAAATAGTCTAATGCACATTGTTTGACTGTCACAGTGCAACAACAGCAGGTTGACCTAAATTTGCATAATTTACTGTGTTTTTCAGTTGTGCTCCTACTGGTCTAGAATATAGTCCTCCCACAGCTTGTGGGTAAACATATGCTAACACACATGCCCTAAGATACTCAGTAAGAGATCAAATAGTACAGGAACAACTTTGGACAACAAACATCTGCTTTTTCAAAATCAAATTTGTTTTCATCCCACGAATTTTAATAGTATGCAAATTGTCAAAGTATGCCTGCACTCTATCGCGTGACAAACACCATTATGTCCAGTTTCTCTCGCTGTTCCCTGAGCGTAACAGTGACAGCCAGCCTTGTGAGAAAGTGACTACCCGAGTTTCACACTTTCCCGTTAAATCGCATCCTCTGGCTTTGAGCTTACTCCACTCATCTCTGGGAAGTCAGCCATTTTTAACATTATATCCTTATCTTAGTTAGAGTTGCCAACAGGAAAAGCTCAGACAAAATGTTTTAGGCAATTGAGACTTCTACTGTTGGATTTAATTGATGGAGCCTGGAAAATGTTACAGCTTCCAGAAAAGTTTGTTTGAGTTCCATTTATTGTATTCTATAGTTTCAAGCAAAATAAGTTTTTTCCAACTTAGACTGTGTTTCCTTCTACTCTTTGTCTCCTCACTCCTTATAAGTTCAGTAACAGAATTCAAAAAATGCAAGGTCCATATACGTTTCTACTCGACAGTGGGAAAAAATAAAAATACAAATCTTTACTTTTGAAGAGAGGTCAAATGTGGATTCTCTGCTATATGATGCTTCACTATGTCAACAGATATGAATTCACAAAGAGATTCAAAAGCCACAGGCACACATGTAAACATTAAAGAATAATTAGGATCGTTGTTTCTTTGTCACCATGGTTAATACATGAGTTGCAGTGGAAACTGTTGTTAAGGGTTTCAAACCCACTGCTAAATGTGAAAGAAATTTTAATTGCATAAAGGATATTCAAAATGGTCAAATTAATGTAAATCCATTCCACATTATCAAGATCACTTTGTGGTGAGACCTCAGAATGCTTTTAATGGAAAAACCTAAATATAAGAATACAGAGAAATTGTAGGGGAGCATCGACTGCATTGATAATTACTATGAGGACATAGACACATGTCAGTTTTCATGGTCTATAAGAGCCAGGGCTTCAGCTGTCGTTAGTAGCAGACATTTACAAAAGGATTGAGTATGTTTTTCACCACAGTGGATCGACAAGTATCTTGTATGGAGCATCTTCCTTTTAAACCCAAAACGTCTCCAAAAAAATGTGTTTTTGCTTGTGCGGGAAAGTTGGTTGACCATGACTCAGTAAATGGAGTTTGATTTTGCAGGCCAGCAACAAAGCAAATCTATTTTTTTCTCCTTTCTTTTTTAATAGCACTTTACAGAGTGACTGTTTTACGTGCAAATCCACTCTGGCACGGGATTTGCAGAAAGACTCAGGCTGAAAGTCAAAGGTGTTCTAGCACTAAAAGCTTAAAAGTTGGAACAGTAAGTGGTAAGTAAACTGTATTAATATACAATTGTATTGTATTGTGCAAGCATCATGGGTGTAGTGAGTATGGAAGCTGGTGAGTCTGACTCTGTTTCTATCTCACAGAACATAAAAGTAGTTTAAATGCGGTGCTGATGTTGAGTTAAGTTGAAAACATGTATATCTGACAAGCAAAATGAGTCGTGCATGTCCATGAGTCATAAGCTCTGCCCTTTGGCAAGACTCCAGGAGATCAATGATTAAAAAAACATGCTTGAGCCCAATCTGTCCTTTCTTGGAATCTCCTTGTGATTCTCACTCACTGTTAATCTGAAATATTAACCTGCTTTTGGATTTATGCTGGGTGCATAATATGAGCATAAAAATAAGCATAACATGACCAGTTTAAAACAGACGTGATGTGTTTCCAAAAGTTGGCGACAATCCTAGGGTCTTAAGGAAGTATCTTTGATATGCTTTGGCCAAAATACAACAGGAATACAGCGCAAACACTCTGTCTTCAATTAAGTCTTTACAGTTGTTGGTTTTGCAACAACAATGTACTCATATAGGCTAGTGCCTCTCTAGTCTGGAAACCACTCAAGTCGCTTTTACACACTGTCACATTTATTACATTGATTTATTTCTTAGACCACATTATTCCCATAATTACTCTCATTAATTACTTGAGATTATAGTTAATGTAAATGTAGTCTAGGTGGGATGTAGTATTACCAAGTAGCCTAAATAGCATGTTTTGGACTGTGGGAGAAAACCAGACTACTTGGAGAAAACCCACGTAGACAAAGGAAGAACATGTAGGGCTTGATCGTACACCTCCCGCTACCCGCAAATTGCAGTTTTAGAAACCTCCGCTAACCGCTAATGCAATCTTCCGCCTCCCTAAAGCCGCTACCCGCGTTGCCGATTCCCTTACTCACATTGTAGGTGTGGCAATGGGCGTGTCTTTTGCCCTTTCCGCAAACTCCGTATCTTGCAATCGTGGGTTTAGGATTGCGGGTAGCGGATGGTCTGATCACCCGCAACCCGCATGTTGGCGCATATAAGGGCATGTCCAAATTGCTTTTTGCAAACTCTGTATCTTGCGATCGCGGTTTGCGGGTCCAAATGGCATAGATGTGCGTCCACCTGGTCACATGCAGACGTGCATAAACAGCTCTACCTCTCAATTACGCATTACCGTATTACTTGTGTACATTTTTATTCTCTTGAGGTCAGAGGATGTCTGGTCAGCAGTTGTGGTGGATGTGGGAATAGTCACGGCCAGACACGTCAGTCTGTACAGCTGTGGCATGATCTCGTTCAGACGCTGCTGTGGAGGAAACGATATCACAAAACACAGAACTTCATGCACTGACCCTCTCCTTCCGCTTGGAGCACCCGAGATGCGCTCAGTGGTAGAAGGTAGATGTCATCATACCTGTTCCTCTGGCTCAATGCTCATACAATGCTTCGTTCTGCAGTATTTTAAAAAGCACAGCCGTTCCCGGTGCCCACTGCTGAGAATATGTTCCCCTCGGCTCTGCCTGAGCGTGTTTACCAGGAGCGCACCAACTATCTGGGACTTTCAGGTAGCCGATAGGAATTGTCTGTGTAAGAATATTTTTACCTCCACCAAGGAGGTAATGTTTTTGCCGGCGTTTATCTGTCTGTCTGTCCGTTTGTCTGTCTGTGTATAAGATAAATCAAAAAGTTATGGATGGATTTTGAGGAAATTTTCAGGAGTTGTCAGAAATGTGAAAAGGAAGAACTGATTTCATTTTGGCTGTGATCCGAAAGAAATCCTGGATTCTAGATCACTTTCAAATTTTCGATAACATTGTGGTCAATGGGGCCGGAAATTTTGTTTCTCAATATCTTTGTTAATTATTGCCCCAAAACTCATGAAATTTCACTCAGGGATTGACAATGGGAACCTCTATCAAATTTCAGAGGCTGATCTGGATCTGATCCAGAAGGCAGATTTTATCGCAATCTGTAAATCGCTATATGGGAGAACTGTTGTGTGCTTTCCTGGAAGCTCACTGGCTCTTTTTTTTCCGAGCAGTTTGTTGAAACTTCTTGGAGTACAAAAAAAATGATTAAATCATTTGCTCCACATTAGTTAGAGCTAGTTATGTATATATCAGTGCAGAGGAGGAGGAGGAAGGAAGAGGAGGAAACTCTACAGCAGAGTCCCAGACGAGCTGCGCATCAGAGCTGCTCCGATCTGGATGAGAAGACGCTCCATAGAGGTTTGCGGGTAGCGGCTTAGGGAAGTGGAAGATTGCTAATAGCGGGTAGCGCAACCTGCTCTTAAAGGCAATGGCTACTGACACACTGATTGGTTAAACAGGTGGAACGCCCTAAACACTCATATGCATAATATATGCATATTATAGTGGTTAGCGTAGGTAAGATCGTGGGTTTAGGGAGGTGGAAGATTGCGTTTTTTGTGGGGAACGCCCCTTCTGGTACCCGCTATCCCTTAATAGCGGCTTTAGGAGGTTTGGCGGAAGATCGGGCCCATAAACTCCACATGGAAAGGTCCCTGAACCAAGATCCAACTCAACCTTCTTGCTGTGAAGTGACAGTACTAACCACTACATCACTGTGTTGGCTGTTATAAAGAATACATGAGAGAACAGGACCGGTAGCTGCAGTAAAAATAACCCCACCCTTAAAAGTAAAGAGCGAGTCTCACTCCAGGACCAAGGCCAGAAGTTGATTCCATAATAGAGGAGCCTTACAGTCAAAGGTTCTTCCAGCCTTTTTAGACCTCCAGACTCTTGGAACAGCAAGTAAACCTCCATTTAGGGAGTGGAGTGTTCTACTAGGACAGTATGGAACTATGAGGTATTTAAGATATGTTGGAGCTTTATCGCTCAAGGCTTCTTTTTTAAGGAGTAATATTGTGATTTCAATTCTAGATTTAACAGCTGTAATGAAGCTGAAACTGGTGGAACACGAGCTCTGTTCCCAGTTCCAGGTAATACTCGTGCTACAGCTATCTGGACAAGTTGATGTTACAGTTTGTACAGCAAGAAAGCAATGCATAACAATACATTTGTTATGGACCCTGATATCCGGTGGCATCGCACGTTCTGTGGGCTATCTCTATCTTTCACCTGCGGACCGGAAGAAGGAATAATGTCCCGGGATTCCCTCAACCGGGCTCCTGCTCTACAACAGCTGAGCAGTGTTGCCATCACCTCGGCCCACCTCCCATTGCCATCCCCACCCATAAAGGACCTGTCAGAGCTTGTTGGCTAGTGTGGCTTATTGTATTGTTGTGTTTGTTGCTTCTCAGAGTGAGAGCTAGGTTTGTTACGAGCTTGTGTTTTTGTTTCATTTTTGGATGTATGTTTATTTTGTTTTAGTATTTTTTTTCATACCATTAATAAATGGATAGCCACCTCATTTACACAGCTTGTTACTCCCCTTTTTTACTACTGGGCTCACTCACCATCTCTGGGTCATAACAATATCCAACCTTAGGGGAAGCAAAGGCATGGATTGTTTTTTTTTCTGCATTCTGTCATGTCAGGGTGTTCCTAATGTTCCTAATATTGCAAAAATGAAAGAAAGCTAACATTGCTACTTGTTTTATATGAGAGTTTAAAGACAGTAGAGCTACTCACAGTAGAGCTTAAAGCTAAGAAAATGTGATCTAAATTAAGTGTGCACTCAAAAGTGCCTCTTGGAGGTGCTTGGACCAGTTACAATAACTTCAGTTTTATCGGAATTTAGAAGCAAGCACGAAATTAACAGTCATCCATGTCTTCATGTTTTTATTTGCTTCTTCTTAGGCATTTGTATTCCTTCTAGAACATAGGCCATGAATCACCTCCACCCTCATCTGTCTCGGGCCATCTTCTCCAGCTGTTGCGACATCAATCCCTCATTCTTGAACTCTTGCTCTGTACTTTTTCTCCAGGTGTTCTTGGGTGTGTTTGCACAAAAGATCCAAGGATATGCCTTAGGTCAGTGGTGCGCAAACTGTGGTACGCGTACCACCGGTGGTACGCAAGTGCCCTCTAGTGCTACGTGGGGGAACTGTTAGATGAGAATTTGGATACATTCTCACTCGTAAGAATTATTATTATTGTGCACTGGTGAAGCAGTCAATTCGGTTGTTAAACAAGGTACTGACAAATGACGAAGGTGCACAACAAGTTTATTCGCTTCTCTAAGTTGCATGGAGTCTTTAGAGAGGTCATTACAATTTGCAGTATCATTCAGAATGACAAAGACAAAGACACCTTGAGATCTGTCCAGACGTCTACGCGTCAAAACTTAGCTACTTGATGGAGCCAGTACAATAACAACCTGTGGCCTCAAATTGACAGGAATCGAGGCTAGAAGTCATGGCCTTACTCATGACACAGCATGACACAACAGTTTTAGCAAGTTTAGGCCTCAGAATGGATTTCTAACATTACAGGAACGTCATGACTTTCCACATTTTTTCCACATTTTCACTTTAAAAAAATTGGAAAATATACAATGCATCACAAATATGTTTCAAATGAAATGTGTAGCTTGAGTTAACTAAAATTGTCTTATGAAAAGTATTTGTTGCATATTCAGTTTCAGTGCAGATGTAACAACTTTTGAGTGTGTTTATTTTGCTCTATATGAGAGTATGAGTATGTGAGAATTGTTGGACAGAGTTGTAAATGTCTGATTCAGTAAAGAACAATTCAGGCAACAATAAATAACCACAATAAGGAATAAACATCTCTGTGCATTTAAAGCTATTTGACAAGGCATATATGGCTATATTTTAAAATTGGTCATCATGGTGGTACTCAGAGAGCTGAACAGTTTCTCAGGTGGCACGCAGTATTAAAAGTTTGAGAACCACCGCCTTAATTTGCCACATTTCAGGCTTCAAACATAAAGATAATAATATTGCACACCCCACTTTTCAGTTTCTTATTTGTTAAAAAGGTTTAAAATATCCAATAAATTTTGTTCCACTTCACGATTGTGTCCCACTTATTGATTCTTGACAAAAAATTGGAATTTTACATCTTTATGTTTGAAGCCTGAAATGTGGCAAAAGGTTGAAAAGCTCAAGGGGGCTGGATACTTTCACAAGGCATTCACATCCACAAGCACCAGTAATGGTGGAGGAGGAAGAAATTAAAGAGAATGTTATAACTTTGTCTTTTTGCAACAGAATATACTTTTAAGATGTTTTCAGGAATATAGTTCTTCCAGCTTCAAATTTGTGATTAATTAATCTAGACAGAGCCTATTTGAAAAATTCCTGTGACATTGCAAAGTTTATTCTTATCACCTCCACTGAACTTTATTTGTAACACGGATGAAATACAAAAGCATAAAACCCATTAACAACATATCATTATAAAATAATAGTTATAGACATTTTTGCTAGAACAGTCCATGGTCCATTCTGAGTAGCATTAACACTTCAAAGTGTTTATTTCATGCTTAATTAAACTGTAGGTGTAGATTATGAATATGCGTGAGCCTGCTTGCTGAGCTGTAATGCCATCAAGTAGACTGCTGTTGTAATTGCAGAAAGTCCGAACAGTCCCTCCCATCCTTTGTTGGCTCTTTTACTTTAGCAAAGATGTTTTGTTTACCATAATTAGTGGTCAGAGTTCACTGGAATTTACTTGAAATAATGCTTTCAAGTGCTTGAGTATAGGAGAAAAGTCTGAAAATGTTGAATATAATAACTATTATTGCACATTGAGTGTGCACTAATCTGTGAACGTAGTAGACAGATGAAATAAACATTTTTTTTAAGTTCACATATATGTCTATTCACTGATTCAGTCTTCAACCAAGATTTACTTAAAGGGAAAAACTTGATTTATAAGATCAAATATTGCTATTTAATTAAAAAAAAAAGAGTGATTCATTGCAATTAATTAATTACAAAGCCTCTAGATTAACTAGATACATTTTTCTAATTGCTTGCCACCACTAATTATTTTCCAAAATGTTTTCCATTAGGCATAAAAGGAGAAAACTATGCTGTTATTTATATTTGGTGCACTTTAACATTTTTCACATTTTTTTCTGTGTGAACTGGTCATTATTATTCAAAACAAAGTCTCATCATCTATATTCAATGTTCCAATCCTCCTACATAAATGTCAATGGCCACAGGATTAATATCTTTACAAGAAATGAGTAAAAAGATTCAAAGGTGTATGCAAATGTTGACTTTAGAGTCCTATTTGAAGGATACTAAAATATTTGTTGGAATATTTTTCACATTAAATCATTAATTTCTGTGTTTTCATTTTCTTAAGACTATAAAAGATCAGTTAAAGATACAACAATATAATTTCTACATTGTAATTATAGTGTTAGGGATACCAATAAATATAAAAATGAATCAATGATTTTTTCCTTGCATGCTATAAAGAATCATATGTTTTTATTTTTAAGACTCACAGTTTTCCACTTACACTGATGCACTGCAGTTTATTGTTAGATTTGGCAGAAGAAGTGCAAGTCCCAAGCATTTCTGAGGAGCCGATTGATTGTATCATATTGGCTATTTGAAATTAGATCATTGTAATATCCCTCAGGAGGCTGGAGCTATGTTTCTGTTGATACAATGTGTACGCAGCATCTTCTGCGGGATCTCCCAACTCATGGAAGTGGAGCATGAACTCAGGGAGGAAAGATTGAAGGAAATTGCAAAGGCTGTTTGCGGCATCCCACTAATCATCCTTCCTTCCCCTATAAATGACTAATTTTTCATCCTAGAATTATATCATCTGAAAACTGCAGGTGTCTAACTGAAGGAGTCTCAGAAAACCAATGAAGAAATGATGTGGAATAATGATGCATTTCTTTTTTTTAAATGAGTTAGAACCTTGTGCTGTGGGAGCCCACTGACTGTTTGTCTGCTTTGATGGATTATATTTTAAGTATAAAAGTAGCTATTAAATGATGGAGACAAAGCTAAGGTGTGATTTAGTACCACTACTCTAAATGCAATACTGTAAAATGGTTAAGGCTTTAGAATAGAACTATATGGATTGCACTGTTTCATTTATTTTTCTGGCTTCAATATATTAATTATGTTCTGGGAAAGAACAGAAAATGAGACATGTTTTCAGTTTAGTACATTAGCAGTAAAGGTATAGCTATACATATATGGCTGTCTGTGTTATATTAAAAATGGACTCAGGTCACCATAACCTGTTTATTGAATAATATTAAATCTATGCGTCCGTGATTTCTCCTCTGGAATGTTTTTATCATCACTCAGGCGTCAATTGTATGATTTTTGGGACATGTACTGTTGCTGTCTGGAGAAATCAGCTCAATGCTTCTTGTTATTGATAACAGTGTTTAAGAGTAACTGCATTTCCCCTGCCGTCTTTTGCCAACAGTGGCTGTCCTGTATGTGAGTAACTGACCGTCTCTGCTTGTATACACTGGAGATTAAACTCACTCCTGCACCCTTGTCCGTGGTCAAGTGTCTCGTTTAAGTGTTGTATAACTGCCTCACTAGGTCTAAGTCACTAGACCTAGGTCTTCTTCACCAGGTCACAGAGAGGAGGAGAAAGGAAAAAGCAGCCGGCACATCGAATGGTCCCAGACAGGATGTTTCGTTCTTTGAAGTAAGGGCCATTTGTTTGTCGATTGGCAGTCCAGTGTACAATCAAACTTTTTAACTTTCTCTGAGTTGATTTAATTTTAGTTCCCCCATCAGCGGAGTCATAACTTGGTCAACTCCCGTGTGTGCATCGGTCTAGCACAGGGGCTCATGCGGAGCCGCATGCGGCTCTTTAGCCTCTCTGCAGTGGCTCCCTGTAGCTTTGGGGAAAAACTTGTCAGAAGGTGATTCTCGCTCTGGAACACATGTAGTGCCATGTAGGTTGCTTGCCAGCAGGGGGCAGAATGAGTATGTTTAGCGCAAAATACTGCCAGGTTACTGCAACGAGGAAGTCGTATCTGTGTATTACATCCTGGGAAAGAAAAGAAAGGTGAGTGCGCATTCGTTGACTAGCGCCGGACATCTTTGTGTTCCTCATGTACCTCCGTAAAAAATGAAAGAAAAATTTCCGACACCACGTTGGTGCTGTCGTGGTGTAACACACAAAAGGAGTGACATTGCAAACCTTCCCAAACCTGACAAACTTGTCTTTGAAACATGAATGTCATTCCCGACACTTAAATGAACATGAAGACGTTTGCATTTGGAGTCCTGTCAATCTTTGGATCCACATACTAACGTGAGCAGGTTTTCTCCAGCATGAACTACAACAAATTTTATGTTATGTTTTATGTTCAGGCTTGGTGGCTGAGGAGAAAACAAGAGGATGACAACAGACTGAAATGTACTTAAGCCATAATTGAATACAAACTGGCCTTTTTTTACATTTACATTTTTTTAAGTTATTAGGCTGCAGCTATATGTTTTATTTATTCTAAAGTGGGCTACTTTTTATTTGATTAATGTTTTACAAGTAAGGGAATGACTCAAATGAACCTGCATGGTTCTTAATTTTATTTTAAATTAGGCCTACACATGCCAGTGTTTTTTGTCATCATTCAAAATATTCAAGATTAAATATATTTAATATATATATATTTACTTCCATGTCAACAAGTTGATTGGAAATTGTCTTGGTTCAGCTCCAAAACATACACTACAGCAGCAGCCAATATTCAGTCTTTATAAGAGTTTGAGGTTTACCTTTGTTATAACAGGTAAAAACAGCAATAAAATGTTAACAGTTTTCTGTTTGTTCTTTTTAGTTTTTTTTACAGTGGATGACAAAAAAAAGGAAATGAAACTTTAATTTAATCTTGTGCATTAAAAACTTTAAAAACATACAAACATACTAGGTATAGGTTTTTGGGTAGCTTTAAATCCCTCTGAATACAGAATAACTATATATAAAACTTCATACACTGTGTTATGTTCATTTTACGGGTCAATTAAGTTTTGCGGCTCCAGATGAGTTTTATTAAGGGAAGAGGGGCAAAAAAATGGCTCTTTTGATAGTAAAGGTTGCCTACCCCTGGTCTAGCGGGACAGAAGGTTCCGCCTGCAGGTGATGTGTTTGTGTTCTCTCCCTGTTCCTCATGAATCTCTCTCTGTTGTGTGTTGCTTGCGTTCTGTGTTGTTTTAAAGAAAAGAAAAAGAAATGTGTGGTGAAGAAAAAAATTTAAAAAATTATTTTAAAAAAAGGTGTGTTTGTGGTGCTGTGACTGAGCAGTGTGTGTTCGAATGTGTATGAGTTTTTTCCCCTATGTGTATGTGAATTTGGCAAATGGTGGTACATAATAATCTCAGTAAGATGCAGCAAATTAAAACTGTTACAGCATCAAGTGCAAAATGTTTAAACTTCTTTTTCGGGAGGGTTTTTAGAATCCCTGATCAAATATTCCTGTGTTATACAGGCTAGAGATATAATTTCACCCCATGTTGATGCTGTAAAAAATGAACCAGATATGAATACTTCCACTATCATCGCCAAAAACCAATAGCTGTCAGTTTGGAAGTACAAATTGGACATTGCCTGTCTGTCTCTCAAGTTGGTCAGTTTGAAAATAGCCTATCAAGATGAACTACAATAAATTAGCCTGCTATAGATGCTAATTTAATGGTTCAGGTTCAGACATGGTTTACTAATTATAAATACGCATTTTTAGGAAGGTGATATTCGGAGTGGATGGAAATTTTCTGTTTCATGTTGTGTTCTGTCTGTTCTGGTTGTGTGTTTCATATTGTGGGCCCTATTTTGATTTTTGCTTTGTGGTTCAATAATTTAATATCATTGCACTGCAAGGTGAGAAATGAATTTTGAATATTTGGGAAGAAAGATTTTAACTGTTCAGTCGAAATTAAAATGTTCTTACTTATTGTTTATTTCACGTTAAATAATGTGTCTGCATAATTTCATTCCTTAGATAATTGATAATATAATGTTTGATAATTTGATGATAATGTTGAATGTTATTCGAATTGATAATGATAATTTCTCCTGAAAGCTTATCAGCCTTTTGTCCCTCTTTAACTCCATGCCTTGGGGGGACTTCAATTACACGTCCCCTTCGGTGGACACCAGCAGCCTGCCGAAGGTGCTGCACGTGAGCAATATGACAATGACTTTGCATGAATGACTCCAGGAGTGTACCGTGTCTGAAGGGGGGGCACAGACGGACAGTGGTGGACTGCCTGGGCGGGAGCTGCAGAGCAATGTTGCAGTGATGTGGCAGGAAGTAAAGCTGTGCTGGGCCAGGTTGCAGCACCAGGCCACGCCTAGGGCAGTCGTGGGCTGGCCTGCTGAAGGGGGGGCAGATAGGTGAGTTCTCCTAAGCATGGGGCACAGACAGGTGTACAGAGGAGGTGACGAACTGACACGCCTCCTCTCCTGGCGCCTTAACTCAGGGACAGTCAAGGCCAGTTGGAACATAACAAGTTATTTTTATAAAACAAAGACTTGTTTTCTGGCTGTGAGGACAATGAGACACGGGAACACACAGCCTGTCATTTTTTTTTGAGAGAAGACTTCTACGTCACAGTTTTTGCTGGTGGTGCTCTCCACGAGAGAGAGAGAGAAGTGAGGAATACAAAAAAAAATGTAATGTTTTTGTCATGTTTCTTAATGTCCTGTTTAATATGTCACGTTTATGATTCTGTCATTTTATCTCATGTCATGAGTGAGTGTGTGTGCAGGACTGGTGACCCCCACTTACTGACTGATCTCGTGGCTGACCTGATGTCAGACAGGTATCCACACAAGACTGACCCTCGGTGTACAGATGTGATATGATTCTAAGGTGCCTGTCGAGTGACCTAGAGGAAGTTGGAATCACCTCAGCTCTATTGGATAAATTTTCTCTAAGGCTGAGCCATGAAGGCTAGAAAATATCGCATCTGAGTGATTGCAGAATGCAAATTATGATCTGATTATGTTCACAGTGTAGTAGAGTAACAGTAATGTAATGATTATTGTGATTAGTGATTTCTAATCAATAATGGTAAGAACTATGGTAAAATTTAGTAATGCAGGAAATCAGTAAGAAATTGTAATACTGATCATACTAATACAGGGGGAGCGAGCCGCAGATGATCCCAAGCCGGGGGTGTCGAGTGATCCATGGGATTTTGGGATCATCTTGGCTATTATATTGGAGAAATATTTAAGAACTATTCTCTAACTGTGAAATAAGGATTGTGAATGATCATTTTCAGTGTGGCTGAATGCTGGAGTATTGTTATCTGTACTGTTGGGGAATGTAAACAAAGTGTGATAGCCGGCTCTGTGTACAGCGTTGAAATGTAAAAAACGGCTGTGTGTCAGGCTCTTTTAAATGAAGAAGACAAGAGGAAAGTTGGATGACATGTATTGGTTTAGTGAAGTATTAAAACCAATAAAAATATTTGATTTCTCTAAAGATGAACCTAGAATGGATTTGGGAAAGCTTAAATTTGGGTTGTTAATTAAAAACATTTCTTTTGAGGAGGAAAGTTAACCTGGTTGTGCAAAACAAATGCTATGTGCCACAAGCTTATCAAATGCCAGCGACCTTGACAGCCCAGGCTGTAGGGAAGGCGTATCATGTGAAGTTGTTATTAAAATAATGAGTTCTCTACTATATACACACAGCTGAGTAGCCGCTGTTAGCATGTGATAGCGAGAGAGAGCCAGGGTCAAGTAGCCTTGAGGCTTCATGCAGGGGGTTGGTTATGTAAGACTCTGTAAACGTAGACCAATCAGAACAATACTATATAAATGTGATTATGCATGCCACTGGAAAACCAATCGTAAATGTTATGTAAATATGATTATGCATGCCCTACTGTATGAAACCAATCAGGACATGTGAATCCTGAATAAACAAGGACTTTTGGAGGCTGGAGCAAGTAAGGCATGGTTTTGAGAGAAATAGCATTCATTCTGTGGAGCTTTCTTCGAAGGATGATCTGCTGGGACCAAGACTACCCACCACTAAGGGATTTTACTGAGAATTTATTCTTCAAGGCAAGAACAGAAAGGAGACGCTCAGAATGGAATAACCATTTCCCAACTTTTCAGATTTTTCCTAGCTCATTGCAGGAGAGGAGAAGGAGCGGATAGCAGAGTTTTCCCTGTCCTGGGAAGGACCTGCCTCGATACCTTGCTTTGCAGCCTTGGGTGAGAGCAATCTGGCCACTTGTTCTTAACAAACCAGCCTGAATCCATTCAAATAACTGAATGAAAATGGAATTCTAAGCCACAGCTCATCCCAAACCAACTTGAATCCATTTAAATAAATGAGATTGGAATTACAAGATACAGTACTTCCAAACAGCCTGGATTCCATGGAAATAACTGGAATTACAAGCCACGGCCTGGAATAGCACAGAAGAACGGAGCTGCCAGCCGTAGCATTATTGTGGAGTATAATTAGAGTTTGTTTTCCAATGTTCAATCAATGTTTAATTAATGTTTAATCAATGAAATGCTGTCGCTTAACCCTGCTAACCTGTTTAATAAATATAAGATTAACACAAGAAGTGGTTGATATTGAAACTGTCCGCACAAGTGTACAGATTTGGGTGTGCTTCTGCATAACAACACAGGTTCTTATAGGTTACTCTATCCCAATATTGTTACAGACCCTTGGGGCTTATTATCCAAGTCACTAAACTTAACCTAGCCTGTAACAAGAGCCCAGATCATAAGGGGGGAGCTGCAGTTAACGAATGTGGCTGATAACAGTACCTAAAGCCAGGCTATTCCTTTTAGGGTAGTTATCAGAGTAGGCAGGGTAGACATTTGGATGGAAGTATGCAGTAAGAGCTAGGCGAATCTGTTGAGGAATACTAGTGAGGTTGACCCCCCTAGACCGCAACTTCGAACCCATAGGATGGAGAGCTGGTCCCGGTGACAGACTCTGCCGGTCAAAGACTGAATCTGCACCTGGGGTATCTAACATTTGGCACCCGAACAGGGACCTGAGGAAGCAAGCTTCAGGCCTAACCTATCTGGACTCCCGGATAAAACTGTGCAGCAGGAGAGAGCCTGCATAGGCACAGAAAGTCGCCTCCTTCGTGGGGACAGCGAGGGAGGCCGTGCCCGCAGTAATTGCATGAAGCAAGCGGGGATTGAGAGGAGCGAAAGTCGATGGCAAAGCTTCAAGAGAAAATCCCAAGACTACGCTGAATAGCCAACCAGTCTGGACCTCATCCCTGACTCGAGAGGTACCTAGAGAGCCTTTGAGGAACAGACAATTCGATCAGACAAAGACTGAGAGGAATGGCAACCCTAACCCTTACCCTGAGACGACTGTAACCACATTTAGTCAAAGCATCAGCATCTGATGCTGTGGCCTGTATCAAAACTCCCAAGATGAATATTGATGCAATTGGAATTCCCATGGATGTGCCTGACAAAAGTGGATGGAGTAAAGTTCCCTCCATGACAAAATGTTCACTTTAGTGAGATGCGTGACCTTGTGGTCATCTTAAGAAACTTCCTGATGATAGTATCCTTTGAATTTGACTTGGTTGTATTATGTCTGGCTGGAGTTGGGGCATCCGCGGGTGTAATTGTCTCTTGCCTGCATTCTTTCTGTCCGTGCAACTGTGTTTCTTCCTCCCTAGGTTGGGGTCTAAAGAAGTTGGCGACCGAGTGAGTTACAGTCTGCGCGTGAGATGTAAGCCTAATTGAGGCTGTAGTTGTGGTTCCACGGTTCTGGTTCTGAAGTCTTGGTTCTTGTGTTTTTCTGTTACAGTGCCCCTGACTCCTGATAACCAGCTTGTGGCCTTGTCTTTTAGGGTTGGGCCTTGGCCATCAGCATGATTGTTCCAGGTGACTGAGTGTCTGCTCGACCTCCTGATGTTGATTCCTGGTACTGAAGTGTACAGGTGACGGTAGTTGGTCTGTCCTGTACCTGAGTGGCAGCGGCGGAACATGTCGCTGGCGGGCCGGGGGCGGGGCACATGACCGGACCCTTTAAGCCTAATAAAGCTTGCGATTACATCATTTAACAACATACACATGCCTGCAACAGCGGGGCTTACAAGCATTACTACATTTTTGACACATAGCTCAAAGCATTTGATAGTAAGAGTTCAACACCATGAAGAGCGACCATGTCATTTTGAAATCAATCAAACCTGTAGTATTATGGCATAATATATTGTCTAAAATGTATTCGGCGGTATGCAGTTGTGACGTCACGCGGGAGACGCACCAGTTGTTGTTGTAATAGCTACCAGCATTCATTCATTCTGCTTGGTACCAAGTGCCGATTTCGCCTGATGTGTTTCCATTGCTGTTAATAAATATCATCTCCGAGCACGTCGATGTACGAGCCTTTTTGCAAGAGTAACCCAACAAAACTGACATGAAGTCTAACAAACCATGAGAAAAAAAAAAAACATTATGCTACGTGGCCCCTAATAACAACGTTTGGCGGTCGGCTACTCTGATAACAAGCACATCAACAGTTTACAACTAACTCACATATTGTTTTCAGTGACAGTGATTTTGATAAATTGTACCTGTGAATCTGGCTCCCTGACCGTGGTGCCAGTTTTGATGTCAGGTTCATCTCCAGGAGGATATGTAGGATATGTATCCAGCATTTTAGTTTAGTCTTTTCCTGCGCTCTTTTTTTTTCCTTTTCTTTGCGTTTTGTTGCTCCACTTTTATGCTTGTATGAACTCATGATTGAATTATTCCGTGATCCACCTAACCTGCACCACATAGACTCTGTTGACTAGTGACTGATGGACGGCTGTTGATGACGATTTTACCCAAAATACATTTGGAGATCTTACCGGCAATTCACTTATAAATTTACACATTGTAAAGTTAACTGTGAGAGTGAACATGAAGCCAGCCATGCAGCACAACATTTGATTCACTGTGGTGAAGAAACCTAAATTTTTTTGACCAACCATGACTCATTCTGGCTGGGGAAACCTATATATATAACCTCATACGTAACACATGTATTTGACGCAGAAGCTGTTGTATCCACTTTTTGCGCAAGGCGCAACTGATGCCTGAGGAGAGACCTGTTTCTTTGTCTTTCGCCGGGCCCACCTGGGCCCGGACCGGGGGAGCACCACCACCCCCAGTCCCCCCTGACGCTCCACGCCTGGATCGAGGGACTGGTTTGTGTGAGTTTATGTGGATTTAAATTTTTTTTTCCATCAGCTAAACTCAGACAGAACTTGAGTTGTTGTCTGTTCAACACGAAATGTTATTAGTCACCTTAAGCCTCCCTATGGGGTTTATGACTCAGGTTTGGAATTTGTTGGCTAATATTAAGACCTAGATTTGAACGTCAACAGCCTTGACGTCATTATGACAATGACGGCATTTATTGTGGCATTAACATTGACAGCTTTTCCCTATTCCATCTGGGAACATTGCCAGAATCAAGAGACTGACGTCTAAACTGGATTTGGACAGTCTAATCTGTGAGTTTGTCTCCACCAGGTTAGACTGCTGTGAGGACCTGCTCACTGGGCTCTGAATGAGCTGGAGGTGAGCTACTGTGCATTATGGTGTGACTGCTGGAGTCCAGCTGAAACCAGGAAATGCAGCCGTACCGGTCCAGTCCTGAGGTCTCTCTACTGGCTTCTTGTCACTCAGAGACTTTGAGATGGCTGATCCTGCCTAAATCCTGCCTATTTACCTATTTTACTTGAGATCTTCAAATGTGACCATATTGTTGTAGGTTAGCACTGTATTTTACTGCATTACTGTTTAGTTTTACTCTTAGTGTACAGTTTCAATTTTTTACTATAGTTGTTTGTACTTGATGATGATTTTTGCTGTGATTTCTTCCTTTGTCTTTACATTAGTTTATGTAGACAAGCTGTGCATGACCTTGAAGACAGATGCCTAATACACATGCTTGACCCTCCATACCTTATTTGCATGAGTGTATTAGAACAGCTTGCTGGCTTTAAGTTTGTAACTCCACAGTAAGTCTGCAGTTGTGAGTCAAGATATTTGAAAACTCACAAACAAGATAAGAAAACACTGTCTTTCATACAGAGCTACACCATGTAAAGTTATCTTGTTTCAGTTAGTAAGTTGCCACTGACCAACCAAATTGTTTATTATGTAGTATATATATTCCTCCGCGGCTAATGAGCTACTAGATCTTGGTTATGTCCTGCCTCTCCTGCTGTAGACTGATGTGGTGTTGATTTGACCCTCATTTCAGAATTGCAATAATCTGCTCTGTTGGGTTCATAAATTTGTAAATCTGATTCTGATGGAGTCAGTGCCTCACCTGCCATGAATCTCAAGTGGTCATGAGGCATTATTTATGTTTACATATCAGAAAATTTTCATTTCAAACAGAAAAGGACTATTTTAAATAAATGTATGGTTTATACTGTCATCTTTGACTATCTTTGAGTATTTTTGCAGTATCAACAAGAGGCCGGTAGGGTGTCCTCTTTTTGGGTTTTTGGTCACCCTAACATAATATTAAAACTATAAAATGTGTCAAGCAGGCCAATTCTTACACAGAATTAACCTAAAAGGCTATAAATGTAATGAGATTTAGGAAAATCAAATCTGTTTTATTCTTCTTGTCTGTAGCCTCGGTATCAAATAATGTTTATCCAAAGCTTTAGAATTTTGGAGGTATAAGTACAGGTTTAATGGCTGTCATTCAAAGTAATGCTAATAAACAAATGTTAATCAAGCATATGTGATATAGATATTGATAAAGATTTTTTTATGTTTAAAATGCAAGCATATAAGTAACCATAAACTAGCAGTATAAAATACAATGTTTCTGTTCCTTTTTGTTTAGGAGATACAAGTGATGTTTCAAATCAAATCAAATCAAACTTTATTTATATAGCACTTTTTATACATGTAAAATGCAACACAAAGTGCTTGACAGAATAAAATAAAACATAAAACAGGAACACAACAAATAAAGACCTGTCCCTCTCCCGCTCACACACAAAGCACACACATGCACTCTCACAGCACAAAGTAAAAAGTTAAGTAACATGGCTGGGCACTGAGGTTTAGTCGTTCTTTAATATTAGTGTTCTTGAGTTCTTGAATAAACAGTCATAAATAGTTCGTATATGTGGGTCATTGTTATGACAATGACATCCAGGTCCATTCTTTTCTTTTTTTAGTCCCAGTCCGTCCCTGGCTGCAAGTGTGTTTTCCAGAAACAATTTCTGTACCGAAGAAGACAATTTCCATGTTTGCTCTCTACTTCTGTAAATGGCTGGGAGGTTGTGTTGCTGTTTCAGCATCTCTCAGGAAAATATATGCATCCCTAGATTTAACAGATTATGCTTTGGTTTCTCTGTGTTTAATACATACATACTTCTCACTAATTGGCACCAAAGATCACCACTACTGGCTTACATGCATCTCTTGAAAGTTGCAGCTAAGAATGCATCAGGCTGCCCATGGTGGTATGGTGTACTGGTTTAGCTGTGCTGTAGATATAGTGATTATAAATTGCAAATTAAGCCAGATGAAGTGGAAGACATGCTGTTTCCTGTCGTTGCAGCTGCTGAGACATGAGAAGAGGAAAACCTTTGGTTACCTAGTCTAGCTGTGTCGTTCTTAAAAATTTTCACAACTCACACCATTTATAAAAACGTATTTCACAGTAACATCATTTGAAGAGGGAGAGATTTAACTGAAATAAAAAAAAACATCTTGTTATACAACATAAATGTTGTATAACATCCCCCCATTCACAAACACATACACAAATAAACAAACAAACAAATTAACAATAGGTTGATTTAGATATAACACCTCCCAAAAATACCTCTAATTAGTCAAAACAGTGACGACAAATTGATAGAAAAGGAAATATATTCTGAATAATAAGACTTGTGTGAAGGCACACTGTGTGTTCCAGTAATTGAGTGAGTGAAGAGCCGCCATGTATTACATCACTATATTTTAGAGAAACTTTGTAGCTGAAGGAAAGCAAACACAATACAACCTACGATAAAGATACAAGCATTAGACTTGTAGACCTGTAGTTGAACTCACAAGAACTATTTCTCTCAATTATTTCTGAATCTCCATTATGTGCAGGTAAGTAGGAAATTTCTCCCAGTTAAAAATCCATTTCAGACTGTTTTTCATCTTATCTGATGGGCTAAATCTGTCATGGTTGCAGCTCTGTCCAGAATGATTTTGTTTTCTTAGAGACAGTCTCTGCAGGTCACTTACTGGGGTTATTTACTTCAGACGTCTTTACTTTTTTGCAACCTTAACTTCAAGCTTTGTTTGTTGTATGGGAATAATATGTGAACTGGCATTTTAAGGTTTCACAACTTTAGTTGTTACCTTTTTTAATGCTCACAGAAAGTAAAAAATTGCCTGAAAGCCACTCCAGTGTTGTCTTAATGTTTTAGAACCAGTTAGGAGTGCCACAGCAAAAGCTCTGTTGTAGGACTTGACATTAAAAGAACATTTCAAAGTTAAAAAAAGACCCTTGGTTGATTATTATATGATAAAAAGTGTAAACTTTCTTTTGGGGTCAAAATGACATGAATCAAAACAGTTTTGAGTGAGACCAGTATATGCATTTGCCACAACATAGCAATTCATATTAGGCAAGTCAAGGCAAGGCAAGTTTATTTGTAGAACACAATTCGTACACAAGGCAGTTCAACATGCTTTACGGATGCATAAAATCACAGGAAGGCAAAAAAGAGTAATTCGATAAATCATACAAGCATAAAAAAATAATTAATAAATTAAAAATGAATTTAAAAGAAGAATAAGTTAAATTAAAAAATGAAAAGTGCAGGAAAAATCTTTTCAGTTGTCATATGTACATCTAAACAGAACTGTTTTCAGCCTGGATCTGAACATTGTCAGAGTTGAGGCCTGTCTCACATCTGTTCCAGATTTTAGGAGCATAAAACTAAAATGCAGCTTCACCTTGTTCAGTCCTGACTCTGGTCACCAGAAGGAGACCACTCCCTGAGGTTCTCAGAGTCCAGGTTGGTTCATATGGCTCTAACATGTCAGAGATGGACTTTGGGGCTAGACCATGAAGAGACTTGTACACAAGTAGAGCTGTTTTAAAAGTCTGTTCTCTGAGTGACAGGAAGTCAGTGCAGAGACCTCAGGACTGGACTAATATGGTCGTATTTCCTGGTTCTAGTCAGAACTCGGGCAGCAGCATTCTGGAGCAGCAACATAACATACCACTTGCATTCACTGATTTTGTCAAAATGTTGTACATAGTATACGGAATGTGAATAGCGGCAGAATATGTGGTATGTGAGAAGTACTGGGCAGTTTCAAACTTCCAGTTTGCAAATGACCAGTTTACCTCATGTACTATATCTCATATCTAGTATTACTATATGTCTAGTGTGCCACTAGTGAAAGCTGATCAGAGTGATCACATGACCGGCTTGTTTGTGCCTTAGTGTAGTTCTTTTTTATGGAGCCATGCAACTCCAGACCAAGATGCAGTACATACTGTATGCTACATCATAAGTACAGGGTGTGGCATATGGATTTGAAAATGGCCATAGGCTGTTTTTAAAGCTGCATCCTCTGCTACTAGTGTGTACGGATTTTCATAAAATGTACTACCTGTATGCAAGAGGTACCTGGATAGTTTGCAACTTCTAGGAAGATTTCCAGTGTCCAACTGAAAAGTCATATCTCACAATGCAATGTGCCTCTACAGCATAAGGATTATGCTGTAGTTGCTTTAGAAGTGGAATGCAAATGAGGCATTTTTCCAGTGTGAGTAAAATCAGCTATAGCTATCAGTGTCCAAGTGGATTAGTCTTTCAGAATTACCTATCTAAATGCTGTTCCCCATGTTCAGTTTTTCAGAAGCAGAAATAAAGACCCTTTTGATACACAGATATAACAATGTCATTCCATCACTTCTTGTCAGCGTAGAGTTGTTGAAGTTGTCTACAGGAAAGGCACTGTGGTTGACTACATTTTTATGAGTAGTAACTGGAACACAAATATGGATTTACTGGAAACTAATGTATTGTTGTTTTTTTTGCCATTCTCTGCCAATCATATCTATATCATCTTTCAAATATAAGCAGCAGCAGCAGCACTGTAGTAGCACTTCTGGTGTAAAGCTTTCCTTGGGCTTCTGTCATTGTTCGCAGTTGCTACCAGGTACTTGGTGTTAGTTTTCTGCTAGAGTTGTAATTTCATTGTCTGTCTTCACTAACTAAACTTACAGATTCAAGGAATCTGGATTTATTCTTGTTGAATTGTACTGCAGCCAACAAAACCCGAGTGGCAGATTTCCAGCATCAGCTGGAACAGACTGCATCTTGAGATTATAATTATACATTCACTTATGCTATAACACTTTTTTTTCCCTAAATGAGACAAAGTGAGTTTGTATTAACACATTTAAAATGGGATTACTTTGGCACCGCTGTTTTAAATAATAAAATCTTTGGTAGTGAGTAGCAACAGTAAGTCAGGAGTTTAAGTAGGAGTGTATAAATGCATTCCTTTATCAAGTGGGACACAATCAATCTTGAATGGAAACAAAACACTTAGAGAGAGAGAAAAATAGGTTATTATGCATCAAAATGTCAAAATGTCATGATATGTAATCCTTTAAAAATGGTGGCAAGCTCTTTCATTAAAATTTGGAATCAGACCAACTGTTAACCCTTCCAAATGGAAGAGTTGCCAAAAAAAAAAGCTCCTTCTGTCTAAAAAAAAAAAAAAAAAAAAAAAAAAAAGGGCATAGCAGGGCCACCGTGGTAGCTCAGTGGTCAGGGCAGACAGCCCATAGACCTGGCACAGCCCTCCTGTGCCTGGTTGCAGGTTCGACTCCTGGCTGGTGACCCTTCCCTGTGTGTCTTCCTCTGTTCTCTCTCTGACACAGTTTCCTGTCTCTCTCACTCTGAATAAAGGTCACTAGAGCGACACAAAATCTGAGAAAAAAAAGATCATGGCAGTACAACAAAGGTTCAGAAAATTGCTTCTTAACAAGAATTCAGGAGCAATGTACTTGGACACATAAGGTCAAAATCCATATGTTTGGCCATACTTGGTAAAACCATACCCTCTTATTAGTTAAGCATAGTGGTGGAGGAGGTGATGATTGGGTTTGTTTTTCTGCCACATGCCCATGAACCCTTGTTTTCATTGAGTCAACTATGAACTGCATTCAATAACAGTGTCGGAGTCAAATCTGTCTGACAGATCAAATTTGGCTGAAATTGTGCTATGAAACATAATAATGGTTGTAAAGACAACTGAAAATATACAAGAACATGCTTGGGGAAAAAAGGAAAAGAAATAAAAGGGATCAGGGTGTTACAATGACAAAATCTTATACCACAAGTCCATACCACTATGAAAATGAAATGATTAGCGGACCTTAAGAGAGACGTAAATTAATTAATGTCAGTAAACTCAAGCAAGGTTGTAGATGACTGGTTCAAAATTTCCCAACAATGATGTGAGATAATGATATGTTACATGTTTTCTTCAAGTTTTTGTTGCCAAAGGAGGTTCTACAAGCTAATTGTAAGATGTGCTAAGTTTTTCACACCCTGCATTCTGGCTTAGTTTTTTGCTAAATAGATTAGGACACTACATTATATGTAATATGTGGTGTTGTTCATCTGAGATTGTGAGATTGTGTTTACCTCATTTTAAAACCTGATGAGGTTTAGCTTGTTTTTCATTATGCTGTGATATAGAAAGCTTTAGAACTGAAAGAGGATGGTAAAACCTCCATAAAATAACAGATGTTTGCGTTATCAGCTCAGGTAGCTTTAATTGATTTTGCCAAACAGCCGAGATTTATTCTGAAAACCTCACTCATTACTGTTTTCCCTATATTCTAATGGGATCATTTTTGCTAATTAAACCTTTTTTCAAGCTTAAAGTTTATTAATTACTTAAGTTGAATCAAGGGAAGTGAATAACACCGTTGTGAGCTTTGTTTTTTTTTTTTTTAATTAACATTTAATGGAGAACAAGTACTGATTTCACTGATTTCATGGCTCTTTCTAACAAAAAAAAAAGCATTTTGCTCTTGTAATTTTGGCACAGTGAATGCAGTCTAAATTATCATTATTAATAACTTAGCTTTTTTTCTCTCTTCCTTTTCACTACAAATGCCAGAGTATCTGGAATCTGTTAAGGGTTCAGAAATCTCTTCTTATGATTTCAGTTTGGCTTTTTAATCCTGTCTTTGGTTTTGATATGCAACATAACCCATAATGAAACTGGAACACTTGAAATAATATTCTGCAGCTTTCTCCTCAACTCCTTAAAGATCCCCCCCCCCCCCCCCCCACACCACACACACACACACACACACGTCTGACTTCCGTCACACACAGAAGCTGTTGCTAGGTAACAGCTCATGGCTGCCGCAGAATATCAATACTTACATTAAAACAATATTCTCCAGTTAAATTAGAATATGCTTTTAGATGTAATTTTCATCACAGAGAAGTTTATTTGAATCTGAACATGACATGTAGACAAGCACATTTCAACCAGTCTTTTAGAGATCACTTAACAGATCACCTTAACACCTTGGCAGTGTGCAGATTTTGGGTCTTCTTGTGTAGTGTAATATGAATGTGAAAAATTAAAATGTAAGATAATTCACCTTTCTTAATTCTTTCTTGATTGGCATTGATAGGAAATTGAGATTAGCAGGACATTTTTTTTTTTTTTTTTTTTTTTTTTTTAAGAATGTAGAGGGACCACTGGTGGAGGACAATTATCCTGTCTGCAGAGCATGCAAGAAAAAACATTGCTGCAAAAGGCAGTAACAAATGCATATTGAGCTACTTTGGTTGTTAAAGTGTTCATTTAAACTTACACCAGACAAATAAGCTTTGTTCCTTTTTTTTATTTTGTTCATCTAAAATAAAATCTCTTTCTGTTGCAGTTGTTTGCCCTTTTAATGTGATAAGATTTTGGCTTCTTATGTTTTAGTATGACAAGAAAATCACAAGATTTTGTAAAATTATTTTAATTAGGGTTGTCAGTCGATACATTTTTTAAATCACAATTAATCGAAAGATTTTTTAGAGGTAACCCGTGATTAATCGCAAATTAATCGCAGTTTTTTTAATGTTCCGTTCATCCATCTGTTGCACACTTGAAATGATGAATGTCCTCAAAGCGTGCTGAGTTACCAAGGTTTCAAATTTATTCCATTTTCGCAGTAACATTACAGACTGAAACACGCAACCGCTGCCTGCACACACTCTCCGATAAGTTTCGTTTTTACCGTTCCTGCTAAGTCTACCACATATTCATTTATGGTCTTGGACTGCCATTTACTGGAAGCAAAGTGCAACCTCACTGTGAGCAAAAATAAGTTTCACGTTTTCAAACAGGGCAACAAAAAGACAGAAGATGAGAATAAGGGAGTAACTAAAAAGACAAAAATGGGGGGTACACTACACTCTCCTCTGCTAAATTAAATGGCGTCTCGACATTTCCCATTTCAGTTCATACTGTTTCCAACAGCTAGATCGCTTACAGGTTAGAGTCCCATAGCTAAGACACATATCTCATAACAGACATCACATAACATTTATCTCAAATTCAATATCATATGTTAAATAGAGGAGGTCATTGTGCACTACAACCACCATCCATTTCTCCGCAGTGTCCACGGTAGTCTATCTCAGCTGGGAAAAGGATGACCTTTGACCTGCAGCATGTCAGTGCATAGAATCTCACACTTCACACATGCAGAATACTCAAAATCTCGTCACTAACTACACTACACTAAAGCCATAGTGTGACTCTAAGTGAACCGTCTCATCTCTTCTTTAACATTTCTTTATACATTCAACTTTCACCTTATATCTTTCCATAAACCTAAACTAACAAATAACTACACTCATCTTAAAAGTAGAGTGCATGAACAACCACTTTACACTAACTTAACTAAATGTAGGGTCCTAGAGTGTCATATGTGAGTGTTCTAGGTGCATGTTTAATTCTGGAAGGTTTCTGTGTCTCAACTGGCAAGAAGTCACAGGAAAGCAGCAGGTTCCGAGGAAGAACTTTAGTGCAACTCTGGCCATCTTCTGGTTTCACTACACAAACTGGACTTTCTGCATGTTTTCTCTTTACAACTATATTAACTTTCTCTCCCCAGAACGATCTCAGTTTTCCAGGCCCACCTTTTTCTGTGAGATTTCGGATCAGGACTCTGTTGCCAGGATGGAGCTCTGCTCCCTGAATCTTTCTGTCGTAGAGTACTTTTCCTTTTTTCCCACTAGCCTGGGCTGCCTTGTTGGCCAACTGGTATGCCTCTTCCATCCTGTGTTTCCACACCTTGCATACTCTTCATGAGACATACTGCCATCCCCGAGACATACTGCCATCACTGCCATCATCGTGGACAGTGTATCGTTTAACTGCGGATTTCCTGCCTCACCAGCGCACTTTTGTAGCAGGAGCTGCAGACAGCCATGACTCTGCCTGGGCCCCTGCAGCAGGAGCTGCAGGTGGCCGTGACTCTGCCACGCCGCTGCAGCTGGAGCTGCAGCTGGCCGTGACACCTCCTGAGCCTCCGCAGCAGAAGCTGCAGCCGGCTGTGACTTCTCCTGGGCGCTCCAGCTGGAGCTGCAGCCACCGCCACATCGCCTCCTGTTTCCTGTCCGGCGCCGCAGCCACCTGCCACGTCTCCTCCTGGTTCTGGGCCATCCGCCTGAACTTTTGTTGCCTGGCCTGGAGGCCGAGTAACTGAGTTTTGTGCTTTGCTTTTTGTGGTTCCCTGCCTTCCGGCCCCCTCCACCCTCCCTGCTTTCTGGGTTTGTTTTTGTTTGTGTTTAGGACCGTCTGGGAGTGGGTCCTTAAGGGGGGGGGGGGGGGGGGGGGGGGGGTGGTTTGTATGGATTAGTTCAGCCATGGCAGCCCTGTGTGTACATGTATATGTCAAGTTGGCGTCTTTCCCTGTCTTTAGTGGTTCCTGTCTTACTTTGAAGGGTCTGTCTTGTCTTCATTGTTTTTTGCTTTGCTTCCTCCCTCTTGTTACCTTGATTCCCTGCACCTGCCTCTCGTTTGTTCCTCTGTGTATTTGAATCCTGTCTTGTCCCTGGTCTGCGTGGGTCCATTTAGTCTTTGTAGCCCATTTTACATGTTTTGTATTTCTGCCCGTTCCCCTCTCGTCATCCTCCCAGAAGATGAGTTAAGTTAAGTCTGTATTTTTGTTTTTTTGGATTCTGGTGTTTTTGTGCTTTTGTGAATAACCCCTTTTTGCACTCCTGCTTCTGGGTCCTCCCTTATACTTGCAAAACATGACACAAAGGAGCTGAATCTTTACATTCAAAAAGAAATAATCCACAGTATTTTGTTCAAACATCTAAACTTCTTGCATGTGCTTTATTACTGTTTGATTTAAATTGTGACTTTTTATGTACAGAAATTTGGTTCGTCAACCTAAATGATTACATGTATACAGTACATACTGTATATACACGACTGTGCCTTGGGTGCCTTAGTCTTGAGCGTGTGTGGTTCTCTGTCTGAAGGCCCCCAGGCTCCCGATGCACAACACAAATTAAGAGTGCTACAAACAAAAGATAACTGGTGAAAACACTGGAGATATATTTAGTCTTTTCTGAAAATTGTCTGATCTACGATCTCCAATGTGAGCCACTTGATGACGACCATCACACTGGTCTTGTGATCAAAAATTAACTCAAGGCTCAAAGTATAAATAAACAGTAATTAAGAATAGCTGCATTTCTCTGCTCATTGTCTTGTGCAGACAACGGCTGTCTTGTGCGCCTGTATGTGAGTTACCTGACCATCTCTGCTTGTATACAAATGGTGATTAAATCCACACTGCGCCCTTGTCAGATTATTGGTAAACTAATATGCACAATTAGTAATATTTTTACGACAACAGCAAAGCAGAGTTTTAAGCTTAAGGGTAAAATTAAAACAGCTGTAAGAAGTCACCTGTCTGAGGCAGGGATGCAAAACCAAGTAAGTCACTTCTGAAGATTCCCTTGATGCATGTGAGTAGGCACAAGCCACCATCCACATTTAGACTCAGCAGAGCGAGAGGGAGATATGAGTTCAGGCTCCAGCAGCTTAGTTAAGTTCATTTCATGTCTTGTATATGAATTTGTTCATGTTTCAGTTCTAATTGTACAGTTCTGTAAAAATAATTCATTAATTTTTTCATTAATGACATTTGTTCATTTTAACCTGTGTACTTAATTTTTTCATTACTGCAGAAAGAGAAAAAAATCATCTTCCTTGTGTTGATGTTAATAAAAACGTGAGAGTGTGATAAAAAGTCTGTTTATATTTTCAACCTTATTCTGAACTTTTGAATGGTCATCATAAATATTTGTGAAATTTAGCGCAGCCTAAAATTCATTTAAATCCTCTTCCATATAATTGTATTCATACTGTATAATCCTGCTTCATAAAAAAGGGGCCTTTTTTTAATGAAACTAAAGAATTACATGGAATCTTGACTTTGGTTCAAACACTCATCTTACACATGAGGTTAACAGCAGAGAGGAAGAGACCTCCAGCAGAAGCAGGCTCAGAGAAGATGACCATCTGTCCTGACAGGCTAGAGGGATGAGTGGAAGGGAATAAACAAACACAAAAACACCTGGATATCTGTAACTGCTGTATGAAATTGACTCCTGGACTTTGAGGCTTCAAGGTAAGTCTTCTGTGGTCAGTTTTGACCACAGACTAGCACTAACTTTCCTGCTAGTCCTGCATGTCCCATAATGTTATATAGAAATATTTAAGCACAGGATTGCTCATCAGTAGCTTATTTTGTCTCTGCTGTCAGCATGGCATAAACTCTTGTGACAGCCTGGTCAGTGCTGCCACATTAACTCGCTTACATTACAAGTGCCAGGGAGAAACAGCAGCTTGTCACTTGAACGGCTGAACAGTCCGCTAGTCCTGCTGCCAGCTCATCAAGGCATGGCAAAGACCAGGGAATATCAGCGCCACTGCCAGCCGTCTCTGCCAACACAGGTAACCACCTGTTTAGCGTAAGACACTTCTGGTGCATCTGAGCTCGCAGCAGTTGTTGTAGCAGTCCTTTTCCTCCAGCAACCGAGTAAAACACTAAAAAGAGCTACAGCCACCCATTCCCACAGGAACACAGCAAGAGCTGTTGAATCCCTATTAATGGATCACTGAAATGTCTGTTAGAAAACAGGAGAACATATCTATAAGTGCTTGCTCCTGTTCTTAATGAATCTTTTGCTTGTTCCCACTTTCATGTTAATGATCTCCATATTAAGAAATTCTTTATATTGTGAATTTTATTACATTTAGTGATTGTAATGTTTTGTGTGTCCTTGTGTAAGACAGGTCTCTCTTGAAAATAGGAGCCCATGTCTCAATGAGACAAGCCTTGAGAAATAAAGAAACAACAATAATAGTATGCTGTCCAGCAGAATTCACCAACATTACTACTGACTATTTGTATGACACTTCTGTGATCGCCAGTTTGTAGTGTCGTCTGAGTATGTAGTGAAAATTGTTGAATCCTTTATAGTGCACTTAATGTATACCACAACGTGACATGAAAAGTAGTGTATGACTGACTGTCACTATTCAAGCATCCATGTTGTCATACATTATGTGCTATGACATTTCAATGCATTGTACCATTATGATGGGTGGGTACAGTCTGATGTAGTCTGATGTGAGATTTAATATTCATACTCAACTAAGAAATCAAAAATTGGTTATTTCTATTGCAGACATAGGGCCCGATCTTCCGACAGATCTCCTAAAGGTGCTAATTAGGGATAGCGGGTAGTGGTACGGGCGTTCCCCCACAAAGAACACAATCTTCCACCTTGCTAAACCCGCTATCCCACCTGCGCTAGCCACTACAATATGCGTAGGAGTGGTTAGGGTGTTCCCTTTGTTAAACCAATCAGTGTGTCAGTTGCCATTGCCTTTAAGAGCAGGTTGCGCTACCCGCTACCCGCAAACCGCTATGGAGCGTCTTTTCATCCAGATCAGAGCAGCTCTCGTGCGCAGCTTATCTGGGACTCTGCTGTAGAGCTTCCTCCTCCTCCTCTGCACTGATATATACATAAAAACATTCTTACACAGACAATTCTTATCGGCAACCTGAAAGTCCGAGAAAGTTGGTGCGCTCCCAGTAAACACACTCTGGTTGTCTATGGTTTAACTGGCGAGCAAGCCATTTAAGACGATCTCTGCCATTCTCTCAGGGGTTCAACTGAGGTCTTTTTAAATGAGTTTTAAATGAGTTAATTCGAGAGGTAGAGTCTCTCGGTCTGACCACCTGCTACCCGCTACCCACAACCCACAATCGCAAGATTGCAAGTTTGCAGAAAGATCAAAAGCCCATTGCCACACCTACAATGTGAGTAATGGGCTTTTGCCCTTTACCAGAAGAGGATTGGTGGAAAAACATGTGGAAAAGCCCCCCCCATCCGCGATGGTTTCGCCCACCACGGATCTGAGGTTTCCTCTTTCATTATGTTTCGGAAGTATCCGCGGTGGTATGAGGCGAGTTGAAGGGAAAAAGAGAGCTGGGTAAAAGAATGAAAATGTCTTCCCAACAGGAGGTATGATTATTGCTAGGGCTTCAGTGCCACCACTCACGAATCAAATGTTGCATGAATAAAAGTTAGTCCTACTCTCTGCTGTCCTGTGTCTTTTAGCTGTTATTTAACAGATTGGGCGCCAAACATCTTAGTGTTTTTTTCACGGCAACGTTATCCTGTATGCCCTGCCCTGCTCCTCTGTGAATATCAGACTTGTATCTACGAAATAAGGTATAGAAACCGCATTTTCAATTAGGGATGTCACTTATTAACCGCCAACATTCCAAACTTTCTAGAACCGCCGAGGGGCTGTGTCACTTCATTATTGGATTTCCTAATGGACAGTGGTCTCATGAGCTTTTTTCTTTTAATAAATAAATATTACCAAATTGAACTGGTCAGATCAAATGAATGATCAAATAAGATATTGACAATAACAAAACTTCTACTGAAGTAGGTAGTGTGACATGTAACAACAGCTAACATTTTGAAAAACAATTTTGAAAAAACTGATTAACGCTGCATGCTCCACCTCACACAAATGCACACATTACTCACAGTCAGGGGCGTTTCTAGTCACCTTGGGGGCCCTTGGCAAGAGTGAGCATGGGGGCCCTACCGGCCCAAAAACACCAAGAAGATCATTCAATCCAGAAATCTTTTATTTTAAATAACAAATGCACAATGATGTAAGAAACCTTAAAATACAATATAACATAACAAACACAACTGAAACGTGCAAAGTTTGACAAAAACACAATCAAGCAAAAAATATCACATGACATACAGGAAATTCAAGAAGATGTATATCGCCCTCTTCCAAATACAAATTAGTTAGTGGTTAGCTTACTGTTAATTACTGTTTAAATAAGCAAGGCTAAAGTGCAGTAAACATGTCATGTGCAGTTGTGCTTCGTGAGACTACATACTGGGATAAAGTGGCATCACAACTTTTTTTTGTAATAATGTCAGATTATACACGCTTGAATTTAGCACTTTCCCATTTTTTTTTCTTCATCTTGCTTTTTTTTTCTTTTAGCGTATGCTAATAGATACGCTCGCTTCATTTTGAGTTTGAAATACTGAAGAAAGCCAGCCGCGGGCAGTCGGTGCCCCATTAGGGGAGTTCCAAACATGTCGCTGCAGTGTCAATGGAGGTTTCAGGTTGTGTCATTAATATGGATCGACATTGGCCATGTCTCGGGGGTTCCTTAACACACTAGGAAATGACAGCTAGTGGGAGCCCTATGTGGGGGGTTTCCAACATATCGTCGTTACAGTATCTAAAGCAGTTCAATCACTTTGTCATTGACAAAAGGACCAATGTCAGTGCTGTCCTAGGGCCCCTTCCAGCTTGGGGCCCTAGGGAATTGCCTAGTATGCCTACCCTGTTGCGGCGTCTCTGCTCACAGTCAGCACACACCCTATACATTTTGACTGTGCACTGTCCACAGACTGCACGTTGGCACTTCATGCACATTTTTGTTGTCTTGTTTTTTTATGCACTTGCGCTTCACACCGCAATTTCTCCTCCTCTCCTCGAGGATGGCCTGTGGGATTTCAGGTTTTTGTGCTAGCCTTGACACGTGCTCACTGCGCAACAGCTTGCAGAGCTCCAGGATGTAATCTCACCAGGAAATCTGTGTACCCGTGCAGCTCCGGTACAGGACCCACGTGTTCAGTGCAGCTATGTCCAGTACATTGTAAAAAAACGCAACAGGCCATCTTCTGGTTGCGGCATGGGCAGCGTATTGCCTCAAAATCTTGTCCAGCACATCAACCCCTACTTTCGTTCTGTTGTAATAGTGGACCGTTTCTGGCCTTTTCTTTGTGTCGTCACAGATCTCCACTGACGTGTGCATGGTGCTGAGGATGCACACATTATTCTTTTCCTTTCCCTGGTAGATGGTCACCGTTGCGCGGTTGCTCTGCGTGACTTTGGTGTCATACAGGGCCGCTTTCAAGTATGCAGAAGGAGACAGCGATCTTTTATTTTTATTCATGGTCCCCACCAGGCTGGTGTTTTTTGCCACGTGTTTGTGAGAGAGGGGGAGGGAAGTAAAAAAGTTGTCTGTGGTCACATTTCTTCCTTTCCCCAAAAAGGGTTTCATCAGTTTTATAACCACACATTCCCCTAGGCTCTGTGCTGCTGGACGGCTAGAATCCCTCCTCAGATATGGAAAACCATTTAACATGTACTTTGTCTCCACGTCAGCAGCGAGCCAGAATTTTATGCAGAATTTATCAGGTTTATTCAGCATATACTGGGTAAAAGGGCAGCGTGATTTTGTTTGGGAAGAGCTGTTCATCAATTGTTATCTCTGCTCCCGGTTTATAGGATGCCAGGCTGTTCTCCACTAGCCTGTCCCACACCTCACTCACCAGTGCAAACTTGTCTTGGGACAGCCGGGTGCGCCTGGTGTCTTTTTGATCAAACCGCAGATAGCGCATGATCTCCCTGAACCAGTTGCGTGACATGGTGGTGCTGAAGAAAGGAAGCCCCCATTCTTTGGACCACATTTCTTCTACATCCATGTGCATCCCATTATGCACTCCTCTGGCTGAGAGGAGAGCAATGAAGGCTTTTAGTTCAGCCAGGCTCCATTCCCAGTCCTCTTCTCCACACCGGCGCACCTCTGTCACTGTACAGTCACTGATGTGTCAGAGCGTCACTTGATCTATCAAGCACATGAACGCGCTCATAGGGTCATCAATGTTGTGGCGCGCGTGTGGAGTTGGACCGCCTCTCTCCAATAGGACATTTTGGCACTGGGCTCTCCCGGCCCGCAGTCCCAGCTTTATGGGTCTCCAAACTGTCCCGTCCTTGGCCGTCTCATGTGGCTCACTCACAGGTGGAGCTGGCTCTGATCAATGTAAATATGTATGATTAGATCAGTCAGAGTCGTAGCCTCCCTAAAATGCCAAATGATTAGGATCAGAGGAAACTAAAATGCCTGACTGCCGAATTTACCTGTCACAGTATTTTCCGCTAGCTCCCACTGTGTCTGAGGACTCAGTGGCTGGTGACCCCTTGCTTGTCACCAGAAGCCGGGGCCTTTTTCCTAAAAACCGGCTCCTCATCCTCAGTTGATGACTCATTTCCTGGTGAAAAAGACAGATCATCTGTCTCTCCCTCCACCGATTCCTCCTCACTCACATCTATCGTGATCTCTCCTCCTTCTGACTCTCCCTGACTCAGATCCTGGTACAAGAGCCAGGCTTCTTTGGCTGTCTAGTGGCTGTCTTTGTTTTTTGTTTGGGTCCATGTCTAAAATTTTCCTGCTTGTTTGAAAGATTAAGTGACGAAAATAGTTGTCAAAGTCCGATGACGCCACAAGCTTCGATTGTTGCTAAGCAACTGGGAGTGGCGGGTGCATTATGTGTGTGGGTGTGAATGTGCAGGGTGAAGTATATGTAGTATGTACTGTAATGTGAATATGTGTGTATCAGTATGTATGTAGTTAGATGCCATTGTCTACCTGTATATGAAATTATAACTAAAATTGAGGATTAGGCCTCAAAAACCGGATACATTTTAAGGGTAATCATGGAACATTGGAGAAAGGGTAGGATTAAATAAGTTTTACTTCTTCCTACCCCTTTTCAGACATGTTAAACCAGATATGTGTTATGCATATTGGTATGTATGTTTAATTATCGGGCAAGTGACTGTTTTTGGTAATTTCCGCACATGATAGTATCACGCCCGCCCGCCCCCCCCCCCCCCCCCCACCCCCCCCCCCCCCCCCCCCCCCCCCCCCCCCCCCCGTCGAAGAGAGTTTAAGAATCATGTGATCTTTACCCAGCCAATCAGCAAAGATCACCCTACGTTATAGGTTACTCAATTGTGCAATTGGACCAATCAGCAGAGACCAGGGTTACGTCAAATTTCTCTTTTTCTCCAAAATCAGAAAAATAAGCTTTTGCATCTCGGTTCACTGGGCATTTTCAAAGAAATCTTCAAAACTAACCATGGTAAGTTGATGAAACTTATACATTTTATTGTTGAATAGTTGTGTTAAGTGTTGACATATAAGCTGTTTGCGGAGAACTTATTGAAATGAGTGAAAATACGGCATGAAAAATGCAGGCACCATATTTGATCATACGCCCTTTTCACTAAAAGTGCCCTCCGTCGTAGACACGGGGCGGCGCGGCGGCGGTAGTAGAGCTGAACGGAGCGAAAGAGTATTTTTTTCATGTACTTACGATGCCGAGAGGTTGGTTTACCATCGACGAAGTACTTCCTCAGTTACTGGCTGACTCTGATTCCGTGGAGGAAAACGTAGAGTTGTTCAGTGACGATCAAACTGACATTAGTAGTGACGGCGGATCCGCGCGTCAAAGTCCACAACCATCACACAGTATAACAGGTACTTCACATCAGTGTGGCTTGCAAAAACCAAACAGAGGACGTGATCGGGATGTCAGAGGGTTTCATTACACCGTGATTATGGGTGAATTTAGCAGGGATTTAAAACAGCCGCGGTTGTGGGAGACGCGGGAGAAGCCGCAGAGGGGAAAACACACACCTAATGGCAGTGGAGGTGGCGTTCACCGCCGCACCACAAATCACGGCGGCAATAATTATAATGATGATGGCTGGGAATTCTTGAGAGGAGAGGAAGAATATCTAAAGTGGATCCCAAATTTTGATGAGCCTGTTGGTTATTGTGGAGACGATCGGACAAATTTTGAGCCACTTGATTTCATCTCTCTTTTCCCGAATGATGAATTCTGGAGGCTCATCACCCATGAAACATCCGTCAGTGTGGAGTAGGTCTTTGTGCTGTGCCTTGCAATGAAAGATACCACACACTGAAAAACTACAAGCAGTGCCATCTTGATCATTGAAGGTCTTGAAAATAATATAATTCCATATGACCCCCAAACAGTGCCTAAAGATTATACAAATTGGATCAGTGAATTTATTTCTATCAAAAATTTTATTTCATACTGAATATATTTCACATTGACTGTTGAAAGTATTCCTTTATCTCAAACCGCTCAAATTATAGCCTTTTGAAATCTTCATAAGAAAATTGACATTTTCCAATATGTGTGAGGATCTATTCAACACTTTTGTTATCAGCACTTTTTGGTATTAGCATGAACATTTTATGTTCTAAAAGTCCATGCAGGGATGTTCAAATACATAATTTGTGTTTTCTTATATTATATATATATATATATATATATATATATATATATATATATATATACTTATTAGAATTTGTTTTCCCACTCACGGGCAAGTTACCAAATATGGTCACTTCATTGGCCTTGATATTTTTACCACTCACGGGCAAGTGACCAAATATAGTCACTTCGTTGGCATTGATTTTTCTATATGAAAATAAAAATTTTGGAAAAATGTCACCATTGTAATGAAGTCTTATTATGTTCTCCAATAACACTCTAAGGTTGAATTTTTGATTTTTAACATATTTCATTGAGTGCCCTATAAAGGGGTATGTATATAGATGGGTGTGTATACATTTTGTTGATTTTTTTTTTTCTTTTTTGGGGGGAATATGTCAATTCAATATTTAGATGTATTAACAAGAGGTTCTATATGTTTCAAAATTATGGTTATGCACATGCGTCGGTGTATATTGATTTATACATTTATTTATTTTTTTTCAGATACATAGATTCATAATAGTGTTAAAATTGTAATGTTTTAAAAGGTTGTTTTGACATGTCTGGAATGAATCAATTAAATAAAAAATGAAATGAAATGAGAGTAATTCAGCATCTCACAAAAAGTGAAAGAACCGACTCACTGCTTCAATCATATCCTGGATCTGGTCCTCACCTATGGTATAGAAACTCTCTATACCAGATTTCTCTTCTCTCAGACCACTATTTAATTACATTCAAGTTCAGCATTTGTGGCATTAAAACAGAAAATGAAGCATGTCATTACAGCAGATGCCTTTCTGAAGATGCCATGAATAAATTTAAGTGGGTCATTCTCTCTCATCTCCCTATGATGGAATATGATAGAATAGCTGAGGGCATTGACCTGAAATTTACTCCAGCAGATATTGATTGCCTCGTCAACAATACTGCTGATATTTTACATTCAGCACTGGATGCTGTTGCTCCTCTGAGAAAGAGGATCTCTAACCATAGGAGCTCAGCTCCCTGGTAAAATTCGCATATTCACATGCTGAAGTAGAAAGCATGAAAAATGGAAAGGAGGTGGTACTCCTGTAAATCTGTGGACTCCCATCGTGCCTGGAAAGATAGTTTATTAGTCTACAAAAGAGCACTACGCAGAGCTAGAACCTCTTATTACTCATCATTAATAGAAGAGAACAAATATAATCCACTTTTTCTGTTCACCACTGTAGCCAGGCTGACAAAGAGTCAGAACTCTGTCGGGCTATGCATTCCTGCTACTCTCAGTAGTGAAGACTTTGAGCTTTTTAACTGACGTTAAGTCCTGGATGTTCTCTAACTTTTTGCTTCTAAATTCAGATAAAACAGAGGTTGATGAATGGATAAATGGATTAACTGAGTTTATGCTGGCTTCCAGCACAGCTGTAAAAAACCTTGGAGTCATTTTTGATCAGGATATGTCATTTAAGCAGCATATTAATCAGGTTTGCAAGACTGCCTTTTTTCATCCCCGAAATATCGCCAAGATTAGGGGGCATCCTCTACCAGCGTGATGCTAAAAAATTAATTCAAGCGTTTGTCAGTTCTAGACTGGATTATTGTAATGAGTTGTTAGCAGGATGTCTGAAAAACTCGCTGAACAGCCTCCAACTGATCCAGAACGCAGCAGCGAGGGTGCTGACAAGAATACGTAAGCGAGATCAAGTCTCTCCCGTGTTAGCCTCCCTCCATTGGCTTCTTGTGAAATTTTGAATTGAGTTTAAAATTCTGCTTCTCACATATAAGGCCCTTAATGGCCTAGCTTCTCGTTATCTTCAAGACCTGATTGCACGTTATGCTCGTAATAGAGCTCTCCGCTCTCAGAGTGCAGGATTACTCGTTGTTCCTATAATATCTAAAAGTAGATTTGGAGGACGGGCCTTCTGCTACCAGGCACCTTTTATTATGGAACCAGCTACCAATTTGGGATAAGGAGGCTGACGCCATCTCCATCTTTAAAACTAAATTGAAAACATTTCTGTTTAGTAAAGCCTATAGTTAGTCTTAACAATACTGTGTTAGGACTATTAGTTATAGCTATAATTATAGGAGCTAAGACTAGAGTGGGCTCGTCTTAATCACTGCCTTGTCGTAGCTATGCTGCTATAGGCCTACGCTGCAGGGGAGGCCAACATGATCTGCTGAGCGGTGTCTCCACCACTTTTCTCCCTTTCCTCCTCCCTTCTTCCTCCTCCAGCTCAATTCATAGGTAATTAGAGGCACCTTGTTACTGTAAAGCCTGATTTATACTCGAACGTAAGGTCGTCTGCGTCACCTACGCAGACGACGCAGAGATGCCCCCCCCCACCCTATGCAGAGACTGCGCAGACACTCCGGTGCGCCTACCCAAAATTGTAGCTCGACGCAGACAGTGTCGCAGAGAGGAGAGAAAGGAGACCCCTGATTGGTCAATTCTACATCCGCATAGAAAAGAGCGCGTCATTGAAGAAATGAGGAAGTACCCACATCTGTACGATTCTGGTTCTCCACACTACAAAGAAGCACATATTTTAGTAATTCATGGAGTGAGATTGCGATGAATGTGGATCTAGATACGGCCGAGACAGTGAGGAAGTGGAAAAACGCAAGAGATAAGTTTAGTTAGTTTAGCTAGTCCGTGATTGTCCCTCTTGCGTTGTGGCTTGGAATAACGTAGTGGAGACCGTGCGAGTATAAATCAAAAGTGACGGCGGCATCTCTGCGACAAGCTGACAGTGACACATTGCCGCGAGAGTATACACCGCCCTTAACTGTGCTCCATTTTCTTTCCTGTAGTTTGTTGTGCTGTTTTGCCCCCCCCCCCCCCCCCCCTTTTTTTTTTTTCTCTTGTCTTTCTGTATGTTTGCAGGCCAGAGTTTTCTGAGTTGCATGCTGACTTGCAGTTCCCTCCTCTGGCCATACCAGCGTTTACCTCCAACTGTGTGTGTAGATGTGTTCGGGGTGCTGGCTAGCGTGGTGACCCGCCACCTAGTCCTCTGACCATCTCATCTCAGTGCTGCTACCTGCATCTGTTTATATAGTCATTTCATCAGTTATTTGCGTGCTTTCCTCTCTCTGTCCTACATCCTCTCTCTGTCCTGTCTCCCCTCTCTTTTTCTTTCTTTACCCGAAAATACATGAATTTCGCCTAACGAATGAGTCAGTGTTTGAAATCTCAGCTCAAATAAAACTTGTTACTTTGTAACTTTGAATAACTTATCAGCTTGTAATGACCTGCAGTGTTTATACATTCATTTCATTTTTATCTCTGTTTTGCTTTGTGTTCAAATTTGAATTCATCTCACAATGTTGCTTTACTTTGTGAGTTGACATATTAGTTTCTTTTTCTGTAAATCCGTCAGTGTTCTTCTCACGTAATCTTGGTCTTCAGCGTGTAAACAAACCCACATACAGTCATGGAAAAAATTATTAGACCACCATTTTTTCTTCACTTTCTTGTTCATTTTAATACTTGGTACCACTAAACGTCACCATGTGACTAAAACAGAGAGAAAAGAAAACACTGAATGCATAAAAGCAGTGTTTTTGGCAGTACAACGCCATAGCTATTGATGTAAAAACTTAAGTGATTTAGATTATAATAAAAAAAAACATGGAAAATGGTAAAATATCAGCTCTTAAATAAAACTCTTATGAGCAATCTTTGTGGTTATCGTTATGTTTGTCCAAACAAATATACCTTTAGTTGTACCAGGCATTAAAATGAACAAGAAAATGAAGAAAATAAGGGTGGTCTAATAATTTTTTCCATGACTGTATATCACGTAGGCTGGTCAGGTCATGGCTCAGCTGTATTTACGACAGAACTGTAGGGGGCTCCAGAGAGTGAAAAAAGTCAAACTTCCTAAGTGTTGCTTATAAAGGGGAGTTTTTCCTTGCCACTGTTGGACTTAAAAAAATTGTCTTACTAGGTGAGCTTTTACTTTAATATTTCTGGGATCATGTTCTGGGTCTCTGTAAAGCACCTAAAGATAATTGGTATTGTAATAGATGCTATATAAAAAAAGTTGAATTGAAATGAATTAATCTGAGCATTCTCCCATCCCTATTGCATAGCCACTGTCTTTTTTTTTTTTCCATTTTATTTTATTTTCCTGTACTTTGGCCCTACTCTTCATATGTAAGAAAGTCAGAAAATTATTTATTCTTTTTTTCAAGTTATTGTTCTTTTTTTCTTGATTTTCTTGTTTATTGTTGACAGTAAAGCAAGCAGAAACTCATAAGAAAATGTTGTACGTGGTCTCAGGGAGCTCTCTCTTATACCTTTTCCTGTAAATCAACCTGAAACAAACTTGTACTTCATGTGTGTTTGGTATTGTTATAATACCAAAACAGCAACGCACTGGCCAGTGAATGAAAACTCCTAAAATTGATAGCTACTTTATGTGCTTGTACACATTTAATCTGCTACATGACAGTCTAATTTGTCACTACTCTACGTCAAGTTCCCTGACAGTTTGTCCTCCACCCAGTGTGTCAATCCTGTTATGTGTAACTCACTTCTAATTTGTCAGCACCAGTTAACTGAACCACATTTCCTCTGGCGCTTTGCAGGATGGATACGGTCAGTTCTGATTTCGATGGAAGCTTGTCATGATTGCAATGGGCTGTACAATGGTTTAATATTTATTATTTTACATATCCATCATAAAAAAAACTAGACTGGGAACATCTTAAAATTAAATATTGATCATATTTGTACAATATGAATATTTTAGGAATAAAATGAAAATTAAGACAAATTTGTAAAAAATAAAAATAATGTGTAGCAAAACATTTTAAATATGAAATAGTGGAACAGATAAGTTAAGTTAACAGTTAAGATGTTTGTTTTTGAAATAACTGTGGTTATCTGCTGAAAGGTTCTTGATCATAAAAACAGGAAGTGGCAGTCATAAGGGCCCAAGCAGATTTGCAATAGCATCTTACAGTTGAATAGCTTTACACAGTAGGTACTTAAAGGTGAGGTGGGTGTTCTTTGAAAAAACGGTTCCAGCAATCCAACTCAAGTGAGATTTTGAAAATATACACTCCCTCCCTCCTCCCAAAGGCTCTGCCTCCTCTTAAGCCCACCCCTCGAAACCACGTCTTCACACAATTTACGACGATATGAACGTGCACGCTGTCTCGAGCGGTCATGGAAGTTCACGAGCATTCGCGAGCACTCACGTGGATTTGCCAACAACAAGTAGCGTCAGAGTGGCTGGATAACTTAATATAACTATAACTATAATATTATATAATCAGAACAGCATCAACTTACCTATCCAGTAGAAACTGGGCCACCTTGGCATCGGTCTGGAGCCCCTTTTCATGTTTTAGCTGGCGCCAGCACTGGAAAGCCGTACCGATAACCACTCTTGTTCTGTTTCTTTCTTCGGTTAGCTTCCGCATGGCTGTTGCTTTTTCAACAACATTTTGCTGCCGGTTGACGTCTTCTTCTCTGCCATTGTTGCAAGGAAATGATGTGTGTGAGCTAACTTGATTTCTGGCTTTCAAATAGCAACGCTGCGTCTGCTCACCTGATTGCCAGAGCTGAGGGAGGTCCTCGAGTAACGAAACTCTGAACGCGCAAAAACGTGCAAAATGGGGGGTGGGGGGCGGGGGGGCCGTTGGGGAGGGAGGGGTGGGTGGGAGTGCATTAATATTTGATGGACGTATTAGGCAGCCAATAAATGTAAAGATGATCAGTACATTGATTGGTCAGAGTTTTTCTCTGATTATACCCTCTAGACCGGACCAAAACGTTTCGTTTATTTTTTTTGCAAACATTTTATTTCAGTGGGTGCAATGGGAATATGAAAAGGTTTTCAGGCAATATTGTAAAGTGCTGCAATAAAAGAACACCCACCCCACCTTTAAGGCACTGCAAATTTTTGAAGCCATGTCTTGGTTCAGATGATATTCACAGATGTATTTTATGGTGACCCCAATAGATTCAATTTTGTAAACAGTTGTAAAACCATCCATCCATCCATCCATTTCCTGTACCCGTTTCATCCTTGAAGGGTCACGGGGATCTGCTGGAGCCTATCCCAGCCGTCTACGGGCGTAAGGCAGGAGTACACCCTGGACAGGTCGCCAGTCCATCGCAGTGTAAAACCATTGGAATGTCATTTTTTTTTTGTCAAGATTTGTTAATTTTGCACTATTGCATCACAAGACACAGGCCAAAAAGTAACTTTGGGCCACACTCACATATTTTCTTTATACGGAACTTTGAAGCAGGTCCCTACAATGTTATCGGTTATCTTTATTGGTATCGGTCTTTAGGAGCTGAAAGTTATCGGTTATTGGTTTTAAAAAACAGTTATCGTGCATCCTTAATTAAAATGTTTAACAATACAGCAGAATGGTACATCTTTGTGATTTTTTTTTTTATAGTAATTGTACAATAAAAAATGTTTTATGAATAACCTTATTGTCTTTATCATATTTTTATTTTCCCAAAATGATATTTGAAAAATAGGTGTCGTCTAATAATCAGTCGTGCTATATTCCTGCAGCACAAAACAGTACTTGCGACTTTTATTTGTTTCTGAAGCAGTAATGCATATTTTAGATTTTCAGTCCAACAGGCTCATTGGGAGTGTAACACTTTCAGTCTGCAACCGCATGTCTTAGATTTGTCTGCTAGGTTTTTTAAAACTCTTCTGTGCTGACATGCTCTGGTGAGCATATCACTTCCATATTGCATTCTCTAATATCTACTTTCTCTGTCTGTCTACATCCACCTTTAATAACTTGGTTTTACCACTCTCTTATACTGTAATCATTTATTGCTTTATTGGAAGCAATCCTTTGACTATCTTCACCTCTTCTCCTACTTCTCACCTTTGGCTGCTACCCTAACGTAGCTCCAATGTTGGTCATGGCTTCCCCCTCTCAATCTCCTGCTCTCTCTTTCTCAGTGTGTCTTGTATTTAGTTATTCCTCTGTTACCTTTACAGAGAGGTGTTTGTGTTAAGTGTAGCTTACTTACTGCCTTGGAGGCGAGGCTTGAGGATCTGTAAACGATCAATTCTCCCCACTTATATACACAGAAAACTACTCTGGCAATGGGCAACTCTGTTCGTAGAAATGTAAAGTTCTTGGCATCGAGGACCAAAGTCAGGTGTGATTCTGAAGCCAGAGCAGGTAAAACTGAGTCAAATTTAAAACTCCTGGCAAAAATTGTAGCGTTGGTACAATTGTAATACACATCCATAGTAAGGACATTTGACAGCACCAGCCAACAGCAAGTCAAGTGTCATGCCAAAAGAATGTCAGACTCCATAATTCTCTGTGGACCCTTACCCAGTGTGACCAGCGATGACATGTCATCATTTTGGAGTTGGTTGTCACTATAGTGTCCAGTAAATGATGTGGGTCTATTAGATAATGGGCACACATTCTGGGGAAGACCTTGTCTGATTAGAAGAAAGGGAACTCATCCCACTTGAATGGAGCAGCTCTCTTATCTAGTAATCTGTCTTAGTTTATTAATAGTCCTAAACTCTGACAATCCAGAGTCAAGGTCAGCAGGCAGAGATGCAGTCCTTAACTCTTCCTCTGTGCTTCTGTAAGAGTCACCCACTCACTACCTCATTTAGTACTGGGTTTGTCCCTGGACCATTCAAATTAGTAAGATCTAAATTTAATTTTGGAAAAGGTATGACCCTCTTGCAATTTAATTAAAGTTAAAATCAACAAATTAAATTAAAACCTGAAAACAAAAACCACCATTTTGACCTTCTTTGTCTGACGGAAACGTTGCAGCAAGAAGATTATATTAGTCTGAATGAATGGTCCCCCCATAATCATTCTTATAATAACATTCCTTGAGGCACAGGTCGAGGAAGTGGAGTAGCTGGAATTTTTAATTCTGGTTTATCATTCAGCTTTAGGCCTAAACATAGTTATACCTCCTTTGAAAACCTGGTGTTAAGTCTGTATATGCCAGGCTCCAAATCACAAGCACCAATTCTCCTAAATATTGCGTACTGTCCTCCTGGCCCTTACTCAGAATTTCTCTATGATTTTTCAGACTTCATATCAGATTTAAATCTACAGACAGAAAAGGTTACCATAGTTGGTAATTCAACATCCATATGGATATGAAGAGTGACAGCCTTAGACCTAGTTTTACTACTTTAGTCGACTCAGTTGGATTTAGTCAAACTGTAGAGGAACCTACTCACTGACTTAAACAAATACTTGACCTGGTTCTAAGTAACGGTATCGAAGTCAAGTACTTCATACTTCATAGTTACCCAAAACCCAATTCTGACCATTTTTTTTATCATTCCAGTTTATATGTGGAAATGTTGTAGTATGTGAGAAAATATGTTCCTGTAGAGACCTGTCTGACAGTGCTGTCATTAACGCAAAAAGAAAATTCCTGCTCTGTTTGGACACTTGCCAGCTATTGATGCTGTTGTGGACACCCTTATAGGGTCAGTTGCAGTATACCGCATAGCTTAATTATAACGGCTGCCGGTTAAATCTAGAATTTAATACAAAATATTAACTCTTCAGGGGTTAAAGTAAAAAAAAAAATATCCAGAGCCTGAACTTTTTGCGGGGATGCAGCGGATCCAACATACACGTTATTGGCAACTTTTTGGCATTGTGCTTGGTAATATACAAGATGATCTACAATTTAAATGTGAAGTTTAGAAAGAAAAAGTTAAGTTATAAGTGAAAACATGTGAAACTCAGTCAAGCCAATTAATCTGATTCATTTAGCAACTATTTAATCCAGTAAAGGGCAATTTGTACAAAAGAAAAACCATATAAATTGCAACTTTTCCATCCATCATTTTTGTTCAAAACAATGGTGAATTAAGTTATGGGAAATACATTTCTATTAGGTCTTGACTCGTCTCCTCTTAAACATATGTATTTGCAGATGCAATTATTAGATTATTAGATGTTTTTACTCTGGATGCAATAAAAAAGCGAACCATTACTTACTCTGGAGATATGTCATGTGTTTTTCATGTAACTGGCCTGCTGAGTGAAAACGGACAGCTTTGTGAAGCGTTTTTAACAACCGCTACTTTTTACACGGAACTACGAGTGGTTGAGCGATCGTTAATGATAAGTCGTGTTCCCCAGTAAACGAGCACACACTTTTCAAATCGGATATACGATCGGTCATCGGGGCCTCTACGTCCGCTGTGGCTGTTGCTCCGGTAAACAACTTGTGTGTCAGAGCTCGAGGACAGCTGCTTTATGTCCAGCGTCTCCTTCGTGACAGTGAAGAACTTTTTTTTTTTTTTCTTCTTCTTTTTTTTGCTGCTAGTTGCATAGACTAGCTTATTGGAGCACAACACACAAAACCAGGTACCAGGCTTCCTTAGCTTCTGGCACCAGCTCCCAAACGGCTCTTCGTCTCCGCCCTGTTCCTCTGTCCATCCCCAGCGCCACTTGAATTTTGCCTCCATTCTTCTGATTGCGGGAGAAAAAACTACCAGCTCGCCTCGCCTGCGTTCAAGACCACTCAGAGATGACGTGTTTCTCTGTGTGTGTGTGTGTTTTTTTTTTTTTTTTTTTTCCTGAATCAGAGTCAAACACCGGAGATCCGACACCGTGCCGGAATATATTTAAGCCCTGCCTCTTACATACAAATCCTTAAATAACAACGCTAAACATTTCTTACTGTCCGAGTAGAACACTCTGCTCCCTAAATGCAGGTTTATTTGCTGTTCCAGGAGTCAGTAGGTCTACAAAGGGTGGCAGAGCCTTTAGTTTCAAAGCTCCACTATTGTAGAATCAATTTCCGGCCTCAGTCAGGGAGGCAGACTCCTTCTCTACATTTAAGGTTAGACCAGGGTTTGGCAACCTTTTCTATTAAAAGAGCCACTTTTTGCCCCTCTCCCCTTACCAAAATTCATCTGTAGCCGCAAAACTTATTTGACCTGTAAAATGAAGATAACAGTGTATGAAGTTTATATAGTTATTCTGTATTCAGAGGGATTTGAATCTACCCAAAAGCGTATTCCTAGTATGTTTCGCAGTTTTTAAAGTTTTTCTTTCTTTCAAGTGTCTTTTTATTAAACATTAGCAATATAGGAACAGATATGACACAAAGCCATGCATCATAATCAAATTTTAACATATACATATATTTTTTAATATAGCATATTTTAACTCACAAACAAGTCCCCACACGGCAGTCACATCCACCTTAAACTAAACTAAGCTAAAATAAACAGTTGCACAGAGTAGAAAAAGAAAGAAAGATACAGCAGATAACTAATGCCAATTGAGGTAACCCTATGACAATAAGATATAATATCCATAAATATCTATAGTGAGGGGAAAAAACAAACAAAAAAAAAAACAACAAAACAAAAAAAAAGGGGGAGGGGTGCACTACTCAAAGACAACAGTAGTAGATTTCTACTAAACAGTAAAGAAGGGGCGCCAGACTTTATGAAATCTATTTTCAGAACCTCTGACAGTAAATGCTATCTTTTCTAAGTCCATACATAATATAATATTCCTTATCCAGTGTGAGTATGAAGGTGGAGTTGGATCTTTCCACCTTAATAAGATAGTTATAGCAATTAAAGATGAAAATGAAAGCATTCTTTGCTTGAAATGTGGCAAGTCCAGCTCCGGGGCAACCCTAAAGATGGCGGAGAAGGGATTTGGCTCAATCTGACATTGCAAAACTTAAGATATGGTACAGAAAACTGACTTCCAGAAATTAGCCAGAGAAGTACAGGACCAAAACATGTAGACTAATGTAGCAGGTGCAATCATACACCTGTCACATGTTGGGTCCACATTCTGGTAAATGCGTGCCAATATAACTTTTGACAAGTGTACCCGGTGGACAACTTTGAACTGCAGAAGTGCATGGCGAGCGCACATAGAGGATGAGTGTACCTGATCAAGAATAGAGTCCTGTACATTGTCAGAGATGGAGGATTGAAGGTCCCAGACCATTTTAATAACAGTCAGAGATGGACAATGACTGGAGGTTTACTGAGAAATTGTGTTGTCATACTTTGCACATAGTGCCTGACCTGCAGGAATCTAAAAAAAATCTGTAGATGGAATTCCAATTTTTTTTTTTCGTTCAGAGAAACTGAACAAATTTTTAACAAATTAACAAATTTTTAACAAAACCAGTCTGGTCAGGGGAGACAATAGAAGGAAGGAAGGAAGGACATTTTCTAGTCGATGAGCCAGCAATTTAGCCAGTATCTTGACATCGGTGTTCAGTAATGATATAGGTCTGTCAGATGCACAGTCCAAAGGGTCCTTGTCCTTTTTTAACAGCAGGGAGACACAGGCCTGATAACATGTGGGAGGAAGAGCATCTGACTCCAGCGAATCAGTAAAGACTAAATGCAAAAAGGGTGATAGACCGTTGGAGAATATCTTAAAAAAATCTGCTGGGAACCCATCGGGTCCTGGCGATTTTCCAGACTGCATAGATGATATAGCTGCTTTTATTTCTTCCTGGGTGATAGGGGTCTCAAGACTTTGTCTTAAGTCTGGAGACAGCGACGGGGCATCAATAGTACTAAAAAATGTCTCCAAATCACTCAAATATGGAGCAGATTCAGCTGTGTACAATCTTGAATAAAACATTTTAAAAATGATCATTGATTACTTTTGGATTAGATGAAATGTTCCCCTTGTCAGTTTTAACACCTGTTATTATTTGCTTGGCACGGGTGCCACGCAATTGATTGGCCAAGTTTTACCAGTTTTCTCACCGTGTTCATAAAAATCACTTTTAGTCCTGATTAGAGAGCCCTCAACCTGATGGGTAGTAATTATATTAAATTCTGTCTATAGCCTCAGTCCTTCCTTATACAACGAGGGTGATGGTGACTGCGCATACTGTCTATCTATGCTCAATATTTGATCCGAAAGATCCCTTTGTTTCTGTGTTGCAGATTTCCTTTTAAATGCTGCATAAGAAATTATTTCTCCCGTTAGAAAGGCCTTCATGGCTTTCCAAATTGTTTCGAAACCACGCCTACACGGACATGGGAGGGATGGGACATGGGTGTGATCACTATTTCTCACTCAAAAACGTTTAGTTTTTTTATTTTGGAGGATGTTAATGTGACAAATTTCTCATCAAAAAAACAATAAAGGGTCAAGTCTCCAGTACTTTTTCACCAAATCATTGTCTAGTAGAGCCAATTCAATTACAAGAGGAGCATGATCAGAGATTCTAATACTTTCATAACTACAAGAGCTGAGATTTGGAAGTAACAGGTTATCAATAAAAAAGTAGTCAATGCGCATGAACATGTGGTGTACATGAGAAAAAAAAGAAAAGTCACTACTGTTTGGATACAGAAAATGCCATGGGTCAGTGACACTAAAATCCTGAAGGAAAGATTTGATATATGTGGCAGATTTATTTGGGCTGGCAGGTTTAGAGGACGAACGATCCAGTGATGCATGAAACAATTGAAATCTCCTCCCAAAATTAGAGAATGAGAATTCAAATCAAAGTTGGGAGAAAAAATTCTGAAAAAATTGAACATCATCAAAATTGGGTGCTTGAGTGCCACAACCTTCTTACCAAGTTTGCCTGATACAATAATAAATCATCCATTTTATCTGAGACGATTGCAGAGGCAACAAAAGGGATATTTTGATTAATTAGAATAGCAGCACCCCGAGCCTTTGCACTAAAGTTAAAATGGAAATACTGCCCAGACCAACATTTCCTCAAACGCCAGTAATCCTGGTCTCTCAGATGGGTTTCCTGTAGGAAGATTACTCCGGACCTAAGCTGCCCTCAAACGTGAAAATACCTCCTTACGTTTCACTGGGTGGTTTAGCCCCTTTAACTTGTGAAAGTGAGATTACTGTTCATCTGTAATTATAGTTGTACAGAGAGGATGACGGATGATAATGAGTAGGCATAGGGGAGAGGAAAGGGTAAAACGAGTAAACAAAAACAAAAAAACAAAACAAAACAAACAAACAAAAAAAATAATGGTAAGAATATCTGCCATCTTAAAACCCCCAAAACAACAAACAGGTTGCAAAGAACGGCAACCACTAGAGCACCACTACTCCAACCTATCATTCAATGATACGACTCCCTTGCTAAGGCTTTTAACCCGCACAGCAATAAAAGTAAACCCCTATGTAATTTGGAGGGCAAATGCCGACATTTAACACGCCATAAATGAAACAATGAATCAGCCGAGAAACGGCAAACCTCAAACAGCGGCCCGAGCCGGACTCAGTCAGTCAAAGATGCCCGTGAACACGAACCTGTTTAAACCAGTCCGACTCATGGTGACGAATGCTGGTCCTCCTCCATGGACCGGACAAAGTCAGTAGCCTCAGAAACCGAGGACAACCACCGCTTCTCACCACTCGGGAGTGTGACGCGCAGCTTCGCCGAGAAAAGAAGAGATGGCCGCAGTCCCTTCTTGTAAAGTTAAGCCATTACATCCCGATATTCAGCCCGTCTCTTCAGCACATCAGCACTGTAATCCTCATACAGATGAAGCTTGTGACCCCCATATTCCACAGTCCCACATTTCCGCGCCTCTCTCATCACTAAATCCTTAATCTGAAAGCGGTGAAAGCGGACAATGACGAGGCGAGCGCGTCCGCCAGGTCCCGGTTTGGGTATGGGAATGCAGTGTGCTCTGTCAAGCTCAGGTAAAGAAGACAGAACCCGATCTCCAAATACATCCAGAAGAAGTTGAGAAAAGAAGGTAGGAGGCTGTGGACCTTCGATGGACCTATTTGCCAACAATTCGTATGTTTTGGCGTCTGCTTCATCCTTCGAGGTTGGAGAATTTCAACTTCAGCCACTTGTTTTCCTTGTGAAGCTCTGAACTTGTAGCCTCCAGCAGCTCCAAGCGATGGCTAACATTGTTAGCATTGGACTCGAGGTCGGTAATGCGTTGTTCGTGCCCTGAGATAGTCGATTGATTTGTGTCCAACTTGTTGTCTAGGGTGGCGAAAGAAGACCTGAAGTCAGCTGAAAGGTTTTCCTGAACCTTTTCAAGTAATTCCGAAACCTGCTTCTCGGTCAATACTCCACTAGCCCCATTAGCCACACCGTCGCCCACTGAGGAACTCTCCATTGTCTGTTCCTTTCTGCTGCTCTTAGTGGATTTCGACATATCTCACCGTGTCTTAGTGCTTCCCCGAGTTGAGTGTGTTAAATATAAGCAAATGTATGCTATAGAGCGGGGTATTAACAGTTAAAGAAAAAAATATCAGCGGGAGCCCGCAATTTGCTACCTACTGCAACGCTTGCCACCGGAAGTCCCCCGTTTTTAATGCAAAAGGTCATTGAAGATATGAATTAAAGTTTCATTTCCAATTTTTTTTTTGTCATCCACTGTAAAACTATAGTTTGTTGCATTTATGAAATGACAGAACAACAAACAGAAAACTGTTAACATTTTATTGCTGTTTTTACCTGTTATAACAAAGGAAAACCTCAAACTCTTATAAAGACTGCATAATGGCTGCTTCTGTACTGTATGTTTGCGAGCAGAACCCAGACAATTTCTTATCAACTTGTTGACATGGAAGTAAATATATTAAATCTTGAATCTTTCGAATGAGGAGAAAAAACACTCGCATGTGTAAACCTACTTTGAAATAAAACAAAGAACCATGCAGGTTCATTTGAGTCATTCCCCTATTTGTAAAACATTGATAAAAAAAAATAGCCCACTTTCCCACTTTAAATAAATAAAACGTATATAGCTGCAGCTGAATAACTTTAAAAAAAATGTAAATATAAAAATAGGCCAGTTTGTATTTAATTATGACTTAAGTCCATTTCAGTCTGTTGTCATCCTCTTGGTTTCTCAGCCACGTACAGCAGTCAGCCATTAATCCTGAACATAAAACATTTGTTGTAGTTCATGCTGGAGAAAACCTGCTCACATCAGTATGTGGATCCGAAGATTGACAGGACTCCAAATGCAAACGTCTTGATGTTCATATAAGTGTTGGGAATGACCTTCATGTTTCGAAGACAAATTTGTCGGCTTTTGGAGGGTATCCAATATCGCTCCTTTTGTGTTACACCACGACAGCACCGATGTGGTGTGGGAAATGTTTCCTTTATTTTTTACGGCGGTACATGAAGAACACAAAGATGTTTGGCGCTAGTCACAGAACGTGCACTCTCCTTTATTTTCTTTCTCAGGATGCTACACACAGATACGACTTCCTTGTTGCAGTAACCTGGCAGTATTTTCTGCTGAACATACTCATTCTGCCGCCTGGTGGCGAGCAACCTACAGGGCACCACATGTGCTCCAGAGCAAGAATCGCCTTCTGACAAGTTTTTCCCCCAAAGTTACAGGGAGCCACTGCAGAGAGGCTAAAGAGCCGCAGGTTGCCGACCCCTGGGTTAGACCATCCTTTTTAACAAAGCTTTTGATTTTAATTACGTAGTCAGCCCTTACTTATTGCCATCCCTTAGTTATCTTAATTTGTGATTTCAATATTCATGTATATGTGGAGAGTGAGAGACTTATTTTGACACAGTTGTAAGATAATAATACATTTTATTTAAGAGCACCTTTCAGGACAAACAAGGACACTACAGATAAATAAAATACAATAAAATAAATAATAATAACAAAAGAACAAAACAATAATAGGAAGTGGGTCAGATTAAAAATGAAATGCCAGTTTGAACAGATGGGTTTTGAGTTTGGACTTGAACTGGGGTAAAGAGTCAGTATTGCAGATATCAGGTGGGAGTGAGTTCCACCTGAGCAGAGCGACCGAAAGCTCTACTCCCCATGGTGCTGGGACGAGCGGTGGGGACAGAGAGATGAAGGGAGGAGGAGGAGGACCTGAGGGAGCAGGAGGGGGTGGCAAAATAGATTAAGTTGGACAAATAAGGGGGGGAAAGGTTATGGATAGTTTTAAAGGTATGGAGGAGGATTTTGAAAGTGGTTCTGGGTTTGACCGGGAGCCAGTGAAGCTGCTGGAGAACGGGGGTGATGTGGTGAAAGGAGTGGGTTCTGGTGATGATGCGGGCTGCTGAGCTCTGGACCAGTTGAAGTTTATAAAGGTATTTGTGGGGAACACCAAAAAGAAGTGAGTTGCAGTAGTCGAGACGGGAGGTGACGAGGCTGTGAACCAGGATTGCAGTGGAGTGAGGAGTAAGAAAAGGGCGGAGGCGATTTATGTTGCGTAAATGTAAATAAGCAGACCGGGTTAAGTTATTGATGTGCGAATTGAAGAAAAGTGAACTGTTGAGGATGACACCCAGACTTTTGACCTGAGGGGAGAGAAACACTGTGAAGCTATCAATGGTTAGGGAAAAACTGGAGACTTTGGAGAGGGAGGCTTTGGTGCCAACAAGTAGGAGTTCCGTTTTATTGTGGTTGAGTTGAAGGAAATTTGAGGTGAACCAGGATTTAATTTCTGAAAGACAGTGGGTGAGAGACGAGGGTGGGAGGGTAGAGTTCGGCTTACTGGAAAGATAAAGCTGGGTGTCATCCGCAAAAGCATTGAAACTGAATACCATATTTGCGGAAAATATTGCCAAGTGATAGGAGAAATATATTGTGAAGAGAAGGGGCCCCAGGACAGAGCCCTGGGGCACCCCTGAATTGATAAGGGAGGGCTGAGAGGTGAAGGATTTCAGCTGGATAAACTGGGTGTGGCCAATCAGGTAAGACTAAAACCAGTGGAGGGGGGTATAAGTGAGAAATGGAGAATGGAGTGAGAAATGGTATCGAAGACCGCACTCAGATCGAGGAGGATGAGGATGGAGACTAAACCAGAATCAGCAGCCATAAGGAGATCATTGGTGATCTTGATGAGAGCTGTTTCAGTGCTATGGAGGGGACGGAAACCAGACTGGAATTGCTCATTCAGGTTATTATGGGTGAGATGGGAGTGAAGCTGAGAAGCAGCAGTTTTGTAGGTTGAAGCCAATAGGTTGCTGTTACCTTTAAATGTGGTTCAGCTCAAGTTGTATTTTTTATGCCCAACATTTCTGTCTGACATTGCAATAAATTACCCAATAACAAGCAAATGAACAAATCCAAATGAAAAGTATCTGCTACCTCATGCACACATAATGAATAATGCATACATGCAGCTTCAACACAAGGCCACATGATTATTTTTTCTCTTCTCTCCTCTGCAAAATCACAATATACTTGGCTCTTTGTCTTATCCAGCCTGTGCAGGCAAATGTCTGAAGCAACTTTGTGAACAGAAGCTGCCAAAAATATGAGTAATGCCAAACTATAGTGAGAGGCAACCATCAGTGCCTGGAAACTCAATTTAAATCCTTTGCCTTCAGTTGTTTCAAACATTTCTTTCAAGCAATATTTGTTAAACATTTCTACCTTAATGGATAATTTATTGTGGAAAAAGAGAGGAGCACAAAACAAACAACCAAACATCCACTCCTTATAGCAGCAAACACAACAGTTAAGTGGTTTTTAACTCAGTGTCAAGAGAAAAAAAACTTTCTCCTGAATTATTTAGGAAAAGCTTGTCTGATGGTACAAATCTATTTTGATCACTAAACGGCTCATGTTTTACTGGTGCTGAAAAGTGTTTTTTTTTTAATCCTCCCAGAAGTATTGGCTTATTAAAAACAGAATATTACATTTAATTTAATTTTCTATTAAAATATAAATGTGAATCCCTTTTTAAGTTTATTTTTTGGTTTAATGGAGACATATTAAAAAAAGAAACTGCTTGATTGTTTGTAGTTGGCTGTATAAAGTGAAAGAGAACCAAATGTGAAAACATCAAATTTTTAAGTGAGAAAAATAAGAGACAAATATTTCAAAAGGTGTGTTAAAGTGAAAATTTAAAGTAAATCATTCATTCAAAGGAATTTCAGATTTAAAACAATATAATAATTACACTGAAAAACGTTAGCTTCAAAATTTCTATTTGAATATACTGTATCTGACAAAGTTCAATATCAAAACTACAATTATAATTTCCTAATTTTTATTTTTCATCTCTAAGTTTTTGTTTTGAATGAGAAAATGTCTGTCCCTGATTTAGCTCCACAGTTTGACCTGAACTGAAACATCAAAGGCCTAGGAAAGTTTACCTGAAATCTTGTCGTTAGATGATTTTGTACTCAAACAGCAATCCAAAACATCATCCAGGACGAAGACCAGCACTCAGATGGAGCATCAAACACAACATAATCTGAAAAGCTGCAACTTGAAGACAAGTCCATCAGTGGTTCCATGGATGGAGTCTTTACAGATACAGTGGAGCTACTGGCTAAGCCACAGGCCAGACGGTTGTCCCATCAGGAAGAAGGTTGTTTCTCCACCAAACACCATGACCCATTCAGTGACCTTTGCCACTTTGCCACTATACATGCAATTAATATTGTTATGTGAACTATAGTATTCCCAGAAAGTGCATATGAATTGCATATATAGTGGGAAGATTAGAGTTAGACCTTTGAAAATGATGGGAAAGTAGGTAGTAGTATTTCCAGCAAGTGCATGTGAATTGCATATATGGTAGGATTTTAAAGTTTCACCTTTAAAAGTAGGTGGGACTTCCACTATACATGCAATTATTATTGTTATTGTGAACTATAGTATTCCCAGAAAGTGCATATGAATTGCATATATAGTGGGAAGATTAGAGTTTCACCTTTGAAAGTAGGTGGGACTTCCACTATACATGCAATTAATATTGTTATTGTAAACTGTAGTATTTCCAGGAAGTGCATGTGAATTGCACATATATAGTAGGATTTTAAAGTCTCACCTTTGAAAGTAGGTGGGACTTCCACTATACATGCAATTAATATTGTTATTGTGAACTATAGTATTTCCAGGAAGTGCATGTGAATTGCATATATGGTGGGATTTTAAAGTCTCACCTGACTTGCAGTTCCATCCTCTGGCAATCCCAGCATTTACCTCCATCTGTGTGTCTAGATGTGTTCAGGGTGTCGACTAGCGTGGTAACCAGTGATCTAGTCCTCAGACCATCTCACCTCAGTGCTGCTACCTGCATCTGTTTATGTAGTCATTTCCTCAGTCATTTGAGTGCTCTCTTCTCTCTGTCCTAGATCCTCTCTCTGTCCTGTCTCCCCTCTCTTTTTCTTTCTTTACCCAGCTGGCCTTTGGCAGGAAGGTCCCCCCATATGAGCCAGGTCCTGCTCAAGGTTTCTTCCTCTTAAAGTGGAGTTTTCCCTTGCCACTGTTTGACTTTAAGGTTTTTTTCTCCCTCTGTGGGAGTTTTTTTTTTTTACTTGCCATTATCTTTGATTTGGATTTAATATTATAATTTTAGTTATTGATATTTGCTTGGGGATCATGCTCTGGGTCTCTGTAAAGCGCCTAGAAACACTTGACATTGTAACAGACACAATACAAATAAAACTGAATCGAATTGAGTTGAATTGAAAGAATCTTGTCATTTTCAAGGATAATATTACCTAGAAATCGATGTGTTAATCCTTGTGTTGTCTTGCAGGTCAAAAGTGACCTGCTACTGTCGCCTCTTCCAGCAGGAAGTCAAATACTTGGGCCATGTGGTCAGTCGTGGGGGAGTGGCTACTGATCCAGAGAAAACTCAAGCTGTGAGGAATTGGCCAGTACCCACCACCACAAAAGAAGTTCGCTCTTTCCTGGGATTTGTGGGGTATTACCGAAGATTTGTCCCTTTCTTTTCCCGGGTGGCTGCTCCACTGACTAATTTGCTTCAGGGCACTGCTGGTCGGAACTCTACCCCTGTAACTTGGACAACAGATTGCCAAGATGCTTTTGAGAAAATGAAAGAAGCTCTCCTCTCAGCCCCTATTCTGGCCTATGCAGACTTTACACTGCCTTTTAAGCTGTACACAGATGCCAGTTTAGAAGGTCCTGGGGCAGTCCTTTCCCAGGTGCAAGAGGGACAGGAAAGAGTCATTGCCTGTGCTAGTCATAGCCTAGTTGGATCAGAACACAATGACCAGAATTACAGCTCTTTCAAATTAGAGCTCTTGGCTTTGAAGTGGGCGATGACCGATAAGTTCAAGGACTACCTATGGGGTGCCCAGTTCACTGTGTTTACAGACAATAATCCACTAGTACACCTTGACACTGCTCGTCTTGGGGCTGTGGAGCAAAGGTGAGTGGCCCAGCTATCCAATTATTCCTTTGACCTTAAGTATCGTCCAGGGTCAAGTAATCAGAACGCAGATTTGTTGTCCAGGCTCCCCCAGGCTGCCAAGCCTACAGTCCAGGCAGACAGACTGCACGTCAGAGTACCCATGGCATCAGCTCCAGTGGTAGACCCCCCGGTGTTTGCCGAGAGAGCGACAGCAGCAGGACATGGATCTGTCCCAGTTGCGAGGATGGCTCAAAACAGGCAAGACCAGTGAACTGAGACGCACTTCCTCCCCATGGCTAAGCTATTTGCTGCAGGAATGGGAGCGATTGATGGAGCAAGACGGGATTCTTTAGAGCCGGATACAAGAATACTCACCCAACAGCTGACTGTCCCCCTGAAGTATACCCAGGGGCTCTGGGCAGAATACCACCAAGCGGCAGGACACATGAGTGGGGAGAAGATGCTGTCAATCCTGCTGAGACACTTCTTCTGGCCAAGAATGAGTAAAGAAGTGCAGGCCTGGACCAAAGAATGCCGAACTTGTCAAGTGAGTAAGGCTGGCCCACATGCCCGTGCACCACTACAGTCCATGAAGACCAGCTATCCCTGGGAGGTGGTGGGGCTAGACTATTTGTCCTTAGGCCACCCGGGTGACACTTACCCCTATATACTGGTGGTGACAGACCTCTTTTCCTGCTATGCCCTGGCAGTTCCTACTAAGGATCAGACTGCAGCCACAACGGTCAAGACCCTATGGATGTCCCTAATTCAGCCCTTTGGGTGCCCTGAAAGTTTTTTGACGGATCAGGGAGCCGCTTTGGACTCAGCTCTAATGCAACAGCTTTGTGAAATGTATGGATGCACAAAAGCACGGACCACACCATATCATCCTCAGGGGAATGGAGCTTGTGAACGTTTTAATCAAACCTTGCTTGGCCTGTTGAGCTCCTTGGACCCCCAGAATCATCCCCGGTGGCACACTAAGTTGCCTGAACTGCTCCAGGCTTACAACTATTCCACTCATGCAAGTACCAGATTGACCCCCCATTATGTGCTGTTTGGCCAACATGCCAGGTTACCAGTTGATGTGGTTCACCAGGTGTCCCCGCCTCAAACGAAGTACACCTTGGATGGGTGGGTTGAAAGTCATCACCATGCCCTTCGTGAGGCATTTATAAAATTGAAGGCGCTGGAAGAACGTCATCAGGCTCGATATAACCGGACTACTCATGCTACACCCTTGCTGCCAGGGGAAGGGGTTCTGATAAGTAACTTCCGTTGATGGGCCCAAGGGAAGTTATCTCCCCGATGAGGCCCCCAGCGGTTTATCATACTGGCACAACCCAATCCCGAACAGCCAGTGTACGTTGTTCAACCAGAGGCCAAGGAAGGACCTGTCCGTACAATACATCGCAACAATTTGCATTTGTGTACCTTTGATCCAGCAACTACTGCTTTTCCAGTGGATGACAGAGACTCTGGCCAAGATCGTCCCCCATTGGAAGACCTTCTGTCAAATGTACCCCTTCCCGTGGCTAGCCTGGCTGGCCCTACTCTGATGACTTCGGGTGGGGCGCCCACTAACTTTAGTATGACACCCCACCTCCCCGATTTGAACTCGAACCCAAGCCTTCACAACCCTCCACCTTCACCTATCCACTCCAATCGGGCCCCGGTAAATCTTGATCTGGTGCCCAATGCCTCGTGCTCTGTTGATTCAGACTGTATCCCAAAACCCAGTGCTTCTGATACCCTATCCACCTTTCAAGAGGCAGATCACGGCCGAACTGGGCCAGCTCGTGACACAGGCCCTGACTCTCCTGAGCCCGACCATACACAGCCATTGTCTTCGTGTAATGATGTCGATGTCCCGGACCGGCGTGTATCAGGTGGTACATGCCCAGAGCCTGAGGAAGGTCCCAGTAACTCTGCTGCATGTGTGGGTGAGAGCAGCACCCACCTGCGACGTTCTCACCAGAATAACTTTGGCATGCGCCCCCTTCGCTTCCAACAATTGTAGTGGCCGGGACGACCACTGAAAAGAACAGGGGGGAAGTGTCGCGGCTGACAGCGACTGAATTAAAATTGTATGTCACAATAGGTAGGTTCTTTTGATCCCCAATAGACCACAGAGGTAGGTGGAAAGTTACAACACTTTATTGTAACAACAATAGTAACCAGACAATGGTATAATTCAGCTCACTGGAGTAAAATAAATCTGGGGCGTAAAATCTGTAACCAATAATATTGGCAAATAAAAAATAGGAGGGGAGTTTCGATTATATGGTTTGGTCACTGAAATAGACAGATGGCAAGACCTAGGTATATCACTGCACTGTAACAAAGAAATTTTCAAATCAGATAAGGATCACAACAAGAATTGACGGATCAACCAATACAAACTAAATAATAAATCCACAAAACACACACATGCAACATGACAGTAGAGCAGGTCACAAAGAAACGTCTATGGCGACTCCAAACCCCTTCAACCCCCTCCCCACATCAGATTTTTTTTTTCCCAAAGAGCAATAATTACCAGAAGACAGTCAGTGACTCCTAAAAAAGATATCAATTAAAATGTTCGGCAAAGGTAAAATAATAATAAAAAAAGACAGTTGATAAAAGTCAGCAAAGTCAATGACTATATGATAAGACAGTAGTCTCACTCAGTCTATATTGTCCCGCCCTGGGCCTGTCTGTGCGTCTGCCTCAAGGCCGCATCAGGGAGTAGGCGTGGGAGCGGCCCAACAAGTTGGGGGGGAAACGGGGGTCCGACCGAGTTTCGCCGTCAAGGGTGGACCAGCGTCGGCGGGCCAAGCCAGGCTGGAAGGCAGAACAAGTACTTTTGATCTGCAGCTAACCCCTCACATCACACAAGCTCCCAAACAAAACAAAAAAAAATGAAAAGTAAAATTAAAAAAAAATGCAGTATAGAGAACATCCACCATCAGGTAAACCCTAAATCAAAGGACTCCTAGTTGGCTCCTTGTTGAAGCCATGAGTAGACGTTTCACTGTCCAGCAGGTCCTGGATAAGATATTTTCAGAAGCTCTGGGGGAGCAAGAGGATGAAGATGTATCTAAAGAGGAAGATGGGGAGGAATGCAACCCAGAGGATGATGAATCTTCAGATGAAGAACAAGAGGAAATCCCTCAAGCTGACAGAGAAACACATTTGTCCAAGAACAACAGAACTGCATGGTCCTCATCAGATTCAGAGAGCGAGCAGGGAAGAAGAGCAGATTAATGACTCCAGGGCCAACAAGGTATTCAGCTGTCCATGCCCAGGACATTTCATCCACCTTTCTCCTGTTCATCACACCAGCCATCAAAATAATCATCCTGGAGATTACAAATTTGGAGGGTTTCTGGAAATGTGGAGAAAACTGGAAAAACATGGATGAGATTGACCTGCATTATCTTCCATAACATCATTGATGTTTCCTCATAAGATGCCTTTGTGATGTGGCAGGAGATCAAACTGACCTGGAGGTAAGAGAAGAAAACCAGAGAAGGATGTTCCTTTAGCAGTTGGGAAAGGCTCTCATCACCCCGTGCACTAAGAGAAGGGAGCGCCTGTCGTGCACAGAAACCTCTGTAGAAGGTGTTCAGGGAGCTGAATCCGGTCCTGATCCACCTGGGGCTGCAGCTGCACCAGTAAAGAGAAAAAGATGCCAGTTCTGCCCCTGGTAGAAGGACTGCAAGACAAAAGCTGTGAGCTGCACATGTGAGAAAAACATCTGCAAAGCCAATCTCACATTCACTCAAACTCTCCTACATGAGCTGAATAGAGCTGATGGTGAACATTGTTCACAAAGTCAAGCAACTTTTTGTTGTTTTGTTGTTATGAGAGAAGTATTTTTTGTAATTCACTTCCTGAAAAATACAAAAGAGTAAACTGTTAACAAAAAAGTTCCAGATTGTTGACTGTTTTTGTTTTCCCTTTAATATAATTAATTCAGAAGTAATTACTTCATATTGATAGAATAAAATAATATGATTTTACTGTGTAAAAGACAAGTGTTATGAGAGTTGGTTTGTGATTTAAAAAAAAGAAAAAAGTGTAATAATGGTCACTGGTGATCATCTTTTTATATTCTGTAACAAAAGATACATGATAAGTGAATTAAATTGAGTTGAATTGATAAATAACAGCTTACTTCATCACGCAGAATAGATTTTGGTTTTAAAATTCAATTAAGCTGCTTTATTTTGGGGCTTTGATACGGCAGGTCATTTTTGACTTGTAGGACAAGCGGAGTAAACAGAATGTTAAGATCACACAACTGTTAATTACATAGTAGGAAGATTCAAGTCTCACCTTTAAAAGTAGGTGAGATTTCCACTACACCAGTGGTTCTTAACCTGGGTTCGATTGAACCCTAGGGGTATGGTGAGTCAGTCTCAGGGGTTTGGTGGAGGTCAAGACACAAACCTGATTCATATGATTCATGATGAAACGCCCCGCTTGGCCATCACTGGCAACATTACTCTGCTTGGCCAATCTGTGCTGCAGGGAACTTGATCAGTGTTGGGCAAGTTCACTTTCTACACAAACTAGTTAAGTTCATAGTTCACAGAAATTAAACTAGTTTAGTTCACCATTTCAAAAAATTAACTAAATAGTTCATTTTTATTTTTCTGATTCTTTTTTAATGTTGCTGCGAACAATTATTTGTCAAAATGATTGCCACTGCTCATATACTACACCACCACAAACAGCAATTATCTTATCCATTTTATCTGTCAGAAACTATGGCCCCAATCGTGCACCTCCCACCAGCCGGAACCTCCACTAACCGCTAACGCAATCTTCCGCTTCCCTAAAGCCGCTACCCGCGTTGCCGACTCCCTTACTCACATTGTAGGTGCAGCAATGGGAGTGTCATTTGCGCTTTCCGCAAACTCGGCATCTTGCAATCGCGGGTTTAGGATAGCGGCTAGCCGGTGGTCAGACCACCGGCTAGCCGCTATCCACATGTCGGCGTGTAAATGTGCGTCCACCTGGCTCTACCTCTCGCTTACGCATCACTGTATTACTTGCATAAGTTTTTATTCTCTTAAGGGCAGAGGATGTCTATACAGCTGTGGCATGATCTCATTCAGATGTTTGCTGTGGAGGAAACGAGGAGATCACAGAATGCAGCTAGATGATGGGCACCACATTGCTGTAAGAAGGCACAATGAAGAGGTAGATAAAAACTGCAATATTTTATCCAAGATAATCAACTGCGTAAAATTTTGTGGTGCTTTTGAATTAGCGATGCGGGGACATGATGAAAGGGATTCCTCAGACAACTCCAAGATATTCCGAGGTTTAGTCGACTTAAAGGTGGGGTAGGTGTTCTTTGAAAAAACGGTTCCAGCAATCCAACTCAAGATTTTGAAAATATACACTCCCTCCCTCCTCCCAAAGGCTCCGCCTCCTCCTCTTCAGCCCACCCCTCGAAACCACGCCTTCACACGATTCATGACTACATGAACCGCAGGGAGGGAGGGAGGGGTGGGTGGGAGTGCATTGATATTTGATGGAAGTATTAGGCAGCCAATGAAAGTAATGATGATCACTATTTTGATTGGTCAGAGTTTTTCTCTGATTATACCCTCTAGACTGGACCAAAATGTTTAGTTTTTTTTGCAAACATATTATTTCAGTGGGTGCAATGGAAATGTGAAAAGGTTTTCAGGCAATATTGTAAAAAGTGCTGCAAAAAAAGAACACCTACCCCACCTTTAATGGCATCCATTGATCAGGCTGCAGTAAAGTTAGTTTTAAGTTGGATATTCGACAGACATTTGCTCCGGGTGAACCTCTCATTTGCTCAGGGGCCAGGGCGACTCCAAGCAAGCCGCTCCAAAATTTCAAATGCACCCGTGATGGGTGACACAGTGACACAGAAGAGGGCTGAAGCGTTTCCACACTTCCTTCCTCTTTTCAAAATAAAATGTGGTATTAAAGCATAGATACTGTGTTAAAACTGTTGAACAGCTATTGAGTTAATATTTACAAAAATTAATGAAAATTGTGAACTGATTTTAAATGCAAAAACAAAAAGTGTATCTCATACAGCCAGTGGAGTACTACAATCCAAAATTGATTTTGCGTCAATTGATCACATGACCTGGAAGCTATTGAACTTAAATGCTAATTTTTACATATAAAATTCCATTAAAAATAATAAAAGCTTTTAAATGCAAAATCAAGAGGTGTATCTCATGAAGGCAGGGGAGTACTATAATCCCATGCTGATTTTGAGTCAATTGATCACATGACCTGGAAGCTATTGAGCTAAAATGCAATTTTTTACATATAAAAATCCATAAAAAAAATAATAAAAGCTTTTAAATGCAAATGCAGTAGGCGTATCTCATGCAGCCAGGGGAGTACTATAATCCCATGCTGATTTTGAGTCAATTGATCACATGACCTGGAAGCTATTGAACTTAAATGCTAATTTTGACATATAAAAATTCTTTAAAAATTATGAACAGATTCCAAAATGGAAAAACAAGAGGTGTATCTCATGTGGCCAGGGGAGTGCTATAATCCCACACTGATTTTGAGTCAATTAATCAAATGACCTGGAAGCTATTGAGCTAAAATGCTAATTTTTACATATAAAAAATTCATTCAAAATAATGAAAGCTTTTAAATGCAAAAACAAGAGGTGTATCTCATTCAGGGGAGTACTTCTGTGTTCATTGTCAAGTCCCCAAAACGGGTGCACCTGAAATGTTGGAGCGGCTTGCTTGAAGTCGCCCTGGCCCCTGAGCAAAGGAGAGGTTCACCTGGAGCAAATGTCTGTCGAATATCCAACTTAAAACTGATAAACGGTAAATATGCTCTTGCTCAGTGACGTGCGGAGAGGTTGAGAGCTGGTGAGGCACCGACTCTTTTAGAGTCAGATTTACAGATACAACTGAGCCCCAAAGAGTAGCTCATTCATAATTTGACTGACAACAGACAATGGGTTATGTTTTATACCTAATATCAGCATTCTTTAAACAAACATGTGATGCATATTTCATTTGACATCAAAATTAATTGAGCAAACCTTTCAGCTCTGGCATCGCTCTTCCTTTAGTTATTACCTCTCGTTTGATTGAAACTCCAGATTTGTGAATTTTCTCAGCTTGGAAATGTTCTCTTCTATTTTTGATAAGGCGGATTGTAAAGGAAATATAAAAAAGAACGAAGAAGGTTGAAGGTAGCAAGAATCTGTGGGCTCACCAGCGTCCTCTGCCATGAGCCAAGAGTACTATTTGCCTCACAAGTGGCTTTTTTTTTTTTTTTTTAACTGCGGTTTTATGACTAATCTCCGGACCTAAACATGTTACAGAAACACATTTCATCCACTATCCAGATTATGGAAAGACAGAGCATATAATCAGAGTGTTTGAAAACATCTTTTTTGTGATAGACAGAGGGACAACGACACACTATTTGCATCGCATACCATCCCAGTTAGTAGGAGATTACAGCATCCACTGAGCGGCCCAGCAGAGTGCTGCCTCATGGCACATCTCCTTCCTGAACTGGACATGCAGATATTCTGCTATTCTTAATTGGAAACAAAATATTTTATTATTGGATTCAAATGGAAAAGGGGTTTATAATATATACATGCTGACAAATATCAACATTTATTATATGTTATAACTGACCTTTTTTCTTTTCAAGATTGACAGGTAAGGCTCTGCCTCCCCTGAATGTACGTCACAGGTCTTGCTCCAGTGCTCATTTATTTAGGATGCATCCAGTGGACACTGGTAATCTTTAGATATCAAATCTTCATCATCAACAAGTGACAGTAATGGTCAAGGGGAAGCTCACAGTTGGAAGTGACACCTATGAAAGATTATTGTTTTTGTTGTTTTGTTAATTGAATGTAGTTTTAAGATGTTTTATGCAAGAATATAAATGCAAGCTTTTCTAATGTTAAAATAAAATTTGTATCCATCATTTCTGGGGCTGTGTGGATCTACAAGCTGAGCTATAACATCACTGAGTACGCTGCCTCACCAATAACAGAAAGACTGAAATGCTTTCCCCTATCCTTCAAAGCATGTCTTCCAGAGTCAAACCTGTCAAGTATTCAAGTCCAGACTTGATGTATTTGGTAGTGAGAAATGGCGTTCATCACTATTCTCATTCACATCCTGCTGTTTTTGGTGTACTTCGGGAGTGGGTGGTGCTAAGGTGTAATACACATCTCAAAATGGAGGGGATAAAATGGAGTTGGCATGCTGACTGTTAAAAAAAAAAGGAATCTCAGGCAAATATAAAGTATAAACTCCACAGTCATATTAATTATCACATTCTTCCTTCTCCTTTTTTAAAATTTCTGCAGAACTGACACAGATTGTTACCAGCTGGTCAGTAAAGTAGTTACCATTAGCATGCGCATGTAAATTCCTATGCTTGTGTTAAATCATTTTAATGTGTGCAAACAAACAATTGAAATTACTTCATTGAATTTTAGTTTCCATTCCATAATGGATAGTGCAACAGATGCCTGCTGAAATGTCATAGCTTGACTAAATTTAGATAATAATGTATCCTAGATCAGTGGTTCTCAAACTTTTAATACTGCGTACCACCTGAGAAACTGTTCAACTCTCTGAGTACCACCATGATGACCAATTTTAAAATATAGTCATATATGCCTTCTCAATTAGCTTTAAACACACAAGAGAGATGTTTATTCCTTATTGTGGTTATTTATTACCTGAATTGTTACTTTACTGAGTCAGACATTTACACTCTGCCCAACAATTCTCACATACTCTCACACAGTATGCAATAAAAAAAAAAAAATAAAGATACAATTTTAATTATCTCAAGCTACACATTTCATTTGAGACATTGTATTTATAATGCATTGTAAGTTTCCGATTTTTTTTTAAAGTGAAAATGTGGAAAAAATGAGGCACGTCATGACGTTCCCCACGTACCACCAGAGAGCGCTCACGTACCACTGGTGGTACACATACCACAGTTTGCGCACCACTGTCCTAGATGAAATAATATTCTTCCAGCCTGGTGACACTTCAGCTGTATTTGTTAGAACATGCTACAGACTCCATTTTTTTAAAGGTTTTTCAAGCACTGCAAAGTCACTGAAGAGGCTGCTAAGTGCTATTATGACTACAGTGGATGCTACATTTAATGTGCTCCATTTCTCTTGTTGAAATTTTGATTGACCTGCAACTGAGAAATGTATTTAACATTTTCAATAAATCAGAATCACTGAATCATGGCTATTTACCCTTATTTACAGTTTTGATAAGGTGAAAATGAAAAGGTCAGTTTTTGTGGGAGTCTTTCAAATCTCAGCCTGACCTTGTGATGAGAATACAGAGTTCTCCTTGCCATCTCTTAAACATCAAGGCCAAGGTTTTTCGGTTTTGCCTCAAAGCTGAAGCTGTTACTGACAGATTTGAGGATGTTTCAGGTGGATGCTCTAAAAATAGCTCAGAGCTTATAAGGTTATTCTCTGTAAGAGCAAGCTTAAAGTCCAGTTTGCTGCATTTCATGCACATACTGTAGCAATGGTGTGCTGGACACTTCCAAAATGCATGTGCCCTTCAACTCAAAACTGTGCCTTAAAGCCTCCTGGTATTTCAACACACTACAAATTCCACAACAGTGGAGCTCCTGCTACTCTGATAACAGTGGCATGTTTCTCATGAGTGCTAGTATGTAGACACAACTCTAGGCAACTGAGTATTCAGCACATTTCAGAGTCTGCCCTCTTGGAGGACTTTTCTGCCTTATACCTCTCCATGCATGCCACTGCTGGGCAGCGTCATCCCTCCTCTCTCTTTTCATCCACCCTTCATATGTGTAACAGGTTTTATATTTATTATTGAAGTCTTGATTATGGATAACAGCAGTGAAGTGGGAAACCATCTGTTTCACAGCTTGCTGATGGTCTGTTTAACCTGACTCCCTTGTTTCTTAGAACTTAACTCCCTGAACAGATATTTTCTTAAAGGAGACATTTGTTCACAATAGTCACTAAAAAGTCCTGAAAATTGTTACTGGCTGGTCTGATAGCATTTCAGCTGCTGTAGGACTGTAATAAAGAATTATTTCACTGGTTCTCTCACTGATGTCCTAAGGGACATCATGACTCTAACCGTGCTTGTTCTTTTAAATGCCAGAGCATGGCTTTTGCGTAGGAAAGCGTCCATGCAAAGCAAATTTCATCATATACCCAACTCTGTAAAGGTCCATGCTGATTCTTATCCTTTCATGTAACCTAACATTTCCAAAGACTGAGTGCATTAAGAACAGCAAAATACTCATTTTATACATGATTTATATGTCACGATAAATTAGTTATACATCCTTGGTGCCCTTATTGTTGCCATGATTTCTGGAGAACATGATGTATTTTACTCAACATTCACACTACAAGCCACTTTGTCCAAGTCTGACATAGTTTGGATATGGTAAAGATCTGATTTTGCGGTTCACAAATTAACTAATAACTACTAGTGTCTTGCATCAGACTTTCATGTGACACAGCAGCCCTCTGAAACGGCATGCATGTACAGCAGATACCTGTCAGAGTGTGTTTTTTGTATCAAAATTAGACCATATTGAAGCTGGAGTGTTTATTGAGACAGAATCCAAACAGCTCAGAATAAAAGCAATCACAGATTTTAAATGTGCCTTTTAGATCCAGAGGATGGAAAAGACTTGCCTATCTATATCTGAGAAGATCCAGGAGGAGAAGATTGCTGTTTGTCATTTAGTTGTGCATTATGGCCAAGAAATGCAACACTCCCCACGTGGGAATGCCACAATTTGGATCAGTAATGTGAATTGAGGATGGGATTTCTGTGTCCAACCCCCCCCCCCCCCCCCCCCCCCACAAAAAAAAAAAAAAAAAAAAACAAAAAAAAAAAACAAAAAAAAAAACCAGATATGGTACATGTCAATGGAAAAATCTGATATAGATCACTGCATTCAACTTGTGTGAATTGTAGTGAACCTGAGGTTTGGAAAACTTCAGAGACAATTTTATGACATATACTGAATATTTTCAACAAGCAAATGTAGTTTTGGTCATGAATTAGAGAACTTTTTTTTTTTTTAAACAGCTCTAAGAGACACATTGGGAGAGAAACTGCAACAGCGAAACACACTTGAAGGAACCAGTGAAAACAGATCCATTTCTTTACTGCAGGGAGTTAAGGTCATAACACCTGCAGCCACATACCTCCCGGACACACATTCCTGCATGTGGATCCTGGAGGATTTGTAAGTTTGTAACAGTGTTTTAATAATATGCTTGTCGTTTTAGGATCAATGCTGTAGCTTTGAATGTTTTATTTTTGTGACAAAAGTTAACTTATGAGTTGTTAAATTAATACTATCAAATCTACATGCATCTGCATTAACATTCCTTTAGGTAAAATTAAATATCTTCATTGTGAAATGTTTATTTTCTTTATTTACAATGCCTTTGATTCATTTGTCTGTGAGTCTTCTTACTAGTTTCAGTTTAGTGATGTTTCTTTGATAAGGAAAACTGATCCTCTGACGAGAATTCAGAAGTATAAAGGAAACACATCAAATCACGACTGACCAGTAAAATGTGGTCACTTCTGATTGGACAGTCCTAGTGAGCCCACCAACGTCGACATAAAAAGGTCAGTCTTTTGTTGGATTTCGGGGCCGATTATTAGCATTTCAGACACTTGGTCAGTCCTGGAACACAGTAGTTGGGAGCATCTGGCTGTTTTCAAAGCCTCCCCCTTATCTCCACCTCCCGGGTTGGCCCACAAAGTAAAAGCTTTAGCTCCTAACTGCAGGGCAGACAGCCAGGTCCTGCAGCCCACTTTTTCCAACTTTTGTCCTCCAGAGAAATTGTCAGGAAGAATACTGTCATTCTTTTTTTTTTTTTTTTTTGCTATTTTCATTCTTCATTGGCTGCATGCCTAACCCAAAAGCCTGCACAGAGCCTTGTCAGGGCAGAGTGAAGTTTCTCCTCGATCACATGACTTTTGCCCCTTTTTCATTAGTACCTACTCGGCGCGGCTCGACTCGAATCGGCTCGACTTGACTCGACTCGGTCTCAGTGGTTTTCCACTGTAGTTCAGTACCACCTCGATGTGGGTGGGGCCTTCATGGTTAGGTGGCCTGAAACGCAGTGACGTGTTTTATATCCGGCAACTCTGGTCACGTTTGCGACCATAACAATGGAGGACGTCGTTCGTCATTCGACCATGGAGTGGACTTGCCGGCCATTCTTCGTTTTGTGAAGTAGACAATTGCAGGTAGAGTAAAATCGCTGTTGAGTTTGTTGTTGCCGAGTTTTAAATATGGCAGGTGTGGAGGAGTCGCTTAAGGCTCATCCGTGACGTTGCTCTCTGCCCAATCAATGGCCCGCGGCGTGATGACGTTGTATTCTCGGCCCGACTCAGCCCGGATGGAACCCCAGCCAAGTAGGTGCGAAAAAAGGAGGGCCGAGCCGGTACTATGACCTAGTGGAAAACCTCCAAAGCGGAGCCGAGTCAAGTTAAGCCGCGCCAAGTAGGTACTAGTGGAAAAGGGCCATAAGAACATCAGACAGTGGTAACCTGGAGCCTTGTCCTGCCTCGTCCTGCAGCCTCTGCCACAGTGAGACGCCGGACCCTGGGGTGACCCCCTTCATTCCGACTTCCACAAGCTGGCAGAGTCCTACAATCTGTACCTCCACTTAACAGGCCCACACTCCTGGCGTAAGTATGGTTTTCATGCACAAAAGATTTTGGGTTGGTGTCACAAATAGCTGAGAGAGAGATTAACTCATATTGGCTTCATTTACTTTAATTGATGAAAATTCCAAATTTCCATTCAAGATCTACTGGTCTCTTTACTTCAGAATTTCAGCTGAGTTTATTTTTATTTTCTAGAGAACATTTACATTCTGAGAGTATTTAAAGGTTTTATTGTTTATTTTAATTTAATTTTGTTTATTCATTTTATCTTCAATATTTTTAGTCAATTTATGTTTATCAGTTTACTGTCTCATAATTATTTTGGTGTAATTATCCCTTGCCTGAGTTCTTCTGTCCACATGGTGATTTTTCAGATTGTAAAAACTGTGATTGAGGTCAATTGATTGAGTAATGTTTTGCTCAAGATCTTCAGGTCACAAACAAACCTGTATCTTCTTTACCTAAACACAACTGTTTTACAAGGTCCTGTTTCCAGAAACTGGTTTTCTGTTGTTGTTCTGGATTCATGTTCCTGTCCATCCTGATAACCAGTGCAGCTTTGGTTTCATCTTTAAGGCTGAGCCTTGTACAGCGACTTGGCTGTTCCTGGGTTACTAAGAGTCGCCTTCCATTTATAATGCTGCTTTGAGACGCCTTGACCCCTGGTGTCGACTCCTGGTACTGTAAAGTACACAGGTGACATTTTGTTGGCTCGTCCTGTACCTGAGTAGTGCGGGGCTGATGCTTTAGGCTTCTTAAACACCTAGTAGAGGAGGGTCATGAGGTTAGTCTGTCTAAAATGTGTTTGTGTGGCAGCAGGTGACTTTTCTTGTCCACATCATTTCAGTTGAACCCTTTGTCTCTGAGTAACAAATGATGAAATAATTTTTGGGCATGTGCTCCTATTGCAGTGTTCCTGCTGTGTTATGCTACACTGAGGTTCCTCATTTGTTGTATGGGGTTGCGAGCACATGACAGGTTCCTGAAGCAGTGGAAGGTTTTGTAGTCCGAAACAAGCTCTTCAAGCTACTCTTCTATAAGGTTTGCGTGATCCTATGTGTCCTTTTACGCAAACAGTGGAGGAAGAGGATGGCTCTATGACTCATGTCAGAGGGCTGTGTATGTGTCTCATGATTTGGTTGGGTCTGATAAGCCTTTTCATTGTGCTGATAAGGCACACTGCACTGTTGACAGTCGTCCATCTGCTGTAGTTATGGATGGATTTTGATGGAATTTTTAGGAGTTGTCGGAAATGTGAAAAGGAAGAGCTGATTTCATTTTGGGTGTGATCCGGAAGAAATCCTGGATTCTGGATCACTTTCAAATTTTCGATAATTGTTGCGCTTGGCGGAGATCTGCGCTCTTCGAGTGCTTTTCTAGTCTTTTTATAAATTAAATTTACTAAGAGATGGTGACATTTCACCTCCATAGACAAAAATCTCTATTGATGGTAGAATAAACCTGAGCCCACATATGGCCACCAACTGGCCAATTACCACTCTTATCTCTTTTTTTTTGTCTGAGAGTGCAAGGAATTAACACAAGATGCTGATTAAATGCAAATAAGGGCCGCTGGAAGACGTTGCCTTCAGTCCGCAGATAGAATCAACCTCACTTCTGTCTCATAATTACATCAGTTGCTGGGTGTTTATGCCACAATGTTTTTATTTTTTAATTTCAACAACATCCTCACCTTCAAGTGCAGAACAAGCCTCCTCTTGTTTTGTTTTCTTTTTTTCTTTTACTCGATCCCAGCTCACATTGTCTCACATTAAATTTTGGTTTGCAAAAGGTTTTGGAGGGGGAGGAGTGCCTCTGGCAGCACATCCACGCCAGGTAAATCATTTTGATCATGTGTTGATTAGTTTTAATAAACTGACTCGTAGTGAGGGAAAGAAGTGGGTTTTGTTTTTGGTGACAGTGGTACACCGTTATAAATAACAACGCTCTTTCACAGGTCTGCCCTGGATGGAGACCCTGCCTGTTGTCCTCATGCATATGGGACTGTGGGGGAGCAGGGTTAACCCAAGTCTAGTTTTTGAGGTCTGTTTGGCAGACCTCCACCGTTGGTGTGGACTAGGGTTACCAACCATCCCGATTTGCCCGGGACATCCCGTTTTTTAGGTGAATTTTATTTGCCCCGTGAAGAACTGCTCTCGTCCCGCATTTCAATCATAGTCTTGACAGCATTTTTTAATGGAATGTTTATGAAGCATTTCGTCCAGTGATAGACTGCTGATTGGTGACACATTCTAAACAGGGATTTTTGATAGGCTACTATGCCCCAAAACTCAACGTTTACAAAGTATATTCTCCAATGATAACAGACTGGTGTATGATGACACATTCTGATCAGGGAACTGTGATAGGCTACGCCGACCTGCATGTATACGTTGCTATGGGAGATGGTTGTAATCAGTGAAGTTTACTGAGGGAAATGGATGAACCAGCTAAAAAAAGAGGCTTTGCAGCTAAAACAAGGAATGGGAAACAAAAAAGTCATGGGTTAAAGCCACTACAGACCCTAGAAGAGCATTTTGTACTTTATGCTGCCGCGAGATATCGATTGGCCATGGTGGCGAGCACGACTCATCCCGTCATGAAGACACCGAGTGTCATAAAAAGGCTGTGCTAGCAAAAGGGGCAAGCAACATCACTTCATTCTCGCCGCATCTACTGCTGAAATTAACAACATTTCTGCAAGCGAGGTGTCCTAAATATACCACGCCATGAAACACGGCCACAGCTATAACAGCGCTGACTGCACCGTGAAATTAAACGGGGCTTTATTTCAAGACTTGAGTGTCGCTAAGAAGATGCAGTTGGGAAGAACCGAAGCGGAGATGACCACCATGAATGTGTTGGGTCCAAGCACTGTGGGGAAAATAGTCTCCTATCTTTCTTCAGGTGATGGTGAGCCCCTTTATTTTTCACTCGCTAGCAATGCCTCTAACAAGGGAAACAGAAAAATGTTTCCAGTGTGTGTGAGCTACTTTTCCGCGTCGGATGGCGTAATGTCCAAGTTGTTGGATTTCTACGAAAACATTTGCGAATGGCATAAGGCTCTCCTTTCCTGTCTTGACACATATGGTCTTAATGTTGAAAACATCACTGCATATGCCGCCGACAATGCAAATGTTAACTTCAGAAAGCACCATTCTGTCTACAAATTGCTCACCAGCGTAAACGATGGCATTCTAAAAGCTAACTGCCCGGCCCATGTTGCACACAAGTTGTGTACAACATGCATAATTAATTTCACAAAATTATCCTGAAATTAGTAGGATTGTGGTCTGGATAAGAAAAACATCATCATTTCTGGCATGGGTAGGGTGGCAAGACGTCAGTCTTTTCAATGCCTTAAAATGCAGGAAATTGCATCTAAGAAACACAAAATTTGGTTGTGGGACTGGATAATAATTGGAATTATATTAAACCAGTAATCATTGTAATCTTGCCTATATTGATTATTCCAATTATTTCTCTTTTACGGAATATTAAATTGATAATCACAAGGTATGTATTGCATTGGTTAGAAAATATAGTAACCTGTTTGATTAATCATGATATTGATTTGAGATCATATCATCCAGCCTTAATTGACTGTGTTTTTGTTATTGTGATTGTGACTCTCCTTCTACTGATGTGACAATGCTAATGCTACTGTTTTTCCAGACCTCCTTGACGGTTTGTGTTACTCAAGTTACCATGACAACAGTTTGTACCAGGCAATGCTGATTCAGTTCGTGTTTTAGGTGTTAATAAGAGTCGTTTATTTGGTAAGATCGGCTACATTTTTTTTCATAGTTCTGTTCCAGCCACTCTACTGCCCCTTATGAGCCTGGAGACACTAAGAGTTTTAGTGTTTAGCTTTACTTTAAGAATACTGTTTGGAATGATGATGGTAGTTTACGGGTTGCAAATGTATCACATAAACTGCATAAGTGTCATGTTTCTATTCCTGACTATTCTGGGTTTATTATTAAGGTTATGACTGTTTACTTTTAGTAATGGTACTACTCAAATTAAGAATGTAAAGATATATTTTTTTCATTGCTTATGGTTTATGATTTACGAAGCTCCTGTTTTGTCTGTACTAGTTGTTTACATCCTGTGGTCAGTTTCTGGAACAGTGTTTGTGACATGATATGATACTTGTCTCCATCACATAGGTGTTCCTCATATCTCATTTTAGAAAAACCTGAGCTTTTGACTATAATACATCATTTGGGTGTTACAGATAATCCTCAGGTTCTTTCCCCTCATTCAGTGGGTCTTGATTGTTGGTTGATTGTTGCTGGTTTTGGGATTTACTGATCGCGGAGCATTATAAAGCAAACAAAAGACAAATAATAAATAAATAGTAATAAAGGCCGGCGACATGGGACGAGCTTAGGACGGGGCGTTTCGGGTTGTTGTCTTAAAGGGTTTTGTTAATGCTCTGTAATGCTTCAAATGTTTTATGTAAAGCACCTTGAATTGTCTTGTACACGAAATGTGCTATACAAATAAACTTGTCTTGCCTTGCCTTACTACATGTTGCACATACAGTCATGGAAAAAATTATTAGACCACCATTTTTTCTTCACTTTCTTGTTCATTTTAATACCTGGTACCACTAAACGTCATCATGTGACTAAAACAGACAGAAAGAAAACACTGAATGCATAAAAGCAGTGTTTTTGGCAGTACAATGCCATAGCTATTGATAAAAAACTTAAGTGATTTAGGTTATAATCAAGAAAAACCATGGAAAATGGTAAGATATCAGCTCTTAAATAAAAACTCTTATGAGCAATCTTTGTGGTTATCGTTATGTTTGTCCAAACAAATGTACCTTTAGTTGTACCAGGCATTAAAATGAACAAGAAACTGAAGAAAACAAGGGTGGTCTAATCATTTTTTCCATGACTGTATATTCTGAACATTAGTACTAACATGACTCACATGATGTCACATTTAAATGCTCTTTTGAGGACCCAGAGAGACAGTGACTTCTCTGACTCTTAGGGTTTTGACATGTGGAACTGGTTGACCTCTGACCTCCTGGTCTTCTTTGTCACTGAAGGTGTGTACTTCAGTTGGGATCATTTGAATTGTTTTTTTGTTTTGTTTTGTTTTGTGTAATTCTTTGCTGTTATAAGATGCTGGTGAGGGTAATTAATGTTTCATTTATGCCTTCCTTTAACCTTTTTGTTGCTCCAATGTCAGTCTTTCCCCAACATTGACGAGTGTGCTGTACTCTCATATACTTCTGACTCTAGTTCTGACTGTGAATTGTTGTATGATGATATAATTCCAGCTTAGGTGATTCTTCTCCCCACTGGGGATTTTACACTATAGTCATAGTAGTTAGTACCATTAAGTCTTTTACTGGCCACTCGCCTTCTGGGGCTTGATGTTTGGCTTCTGGTGGCCATAGAAACAGTCAATGCCATTTGAATTCTTCTTGAGCTTGCGGTTGTGGGCATGAGTCTCTGGATGATTACATGTGAGTGGCATACTCTGTTGCTACGGTTTAGCAAGTTTGAATCTCTGTTGCTTTTACCCTCCAAATAATGTGATACTATGATGATAATGTGGTCATGATAATGTGTCTGATGTCATGTGTGAGATTGTGGGTACAACAAAAAAAGGGAGGAGTGTGGTGGAATGTAAACATTATCTATCAAGTCCTTGTTACTATCCAGCTTAGTGAAGGTTGAGGTTATGTGTATGTGTCCTACGGACTTGCAAAATGTGTCCCCAGTTGATTCCCAAAGTGTGAGCCAAGGCCCCCTGGTGGGCCGTTGTAGGACTGCAGGTGGGCCGTGAGAGGTCATTAAAATTAAACAAATGTTTTAAATCCTCAATCTTTTTTAAATATGTTTTTAATTACTGTAAAATATTCATGACATGATTAAAAAAAGTAATAAAACAAACCAATTAAGTGTTATTCTACTGTCATCTTAACTTAATACGACAAGTGTCACCTTATTTGTTGACCACTTACATTAATATCAGATCATGGTTCCTTGTCCTGTATGTTGATCACAGTTGTGATTAAAGGTTTCGGTGGGCTGCAGAGATTTTTCACATTTCAAATTGGGCCTTGATATTCTAAAGTTTGGGAATGGCTGGTCTAGTGTATTCTGTTGCATTCTGTGGAAACCATTGCACACCGATTGCTCTTGGTCATTCTGCATTGATCTGCTGAGATGTATGTATGACCCCCTTGCATGCAAATGGATATTAAATTCACTGAATTCCAGTCATAGACAAGTCTTGTTATTTAAGTTTATCCTCAGCCTTACTCATATGATACAGTCACCAAGTGGTTAAAAAAATCGATATATAGGGATAGATATTATCTTTTTTCCACAACAGTATGTCCATGAATAATATCCATTTGTTTCACAGTTGAGCCCTGCAATGAAGTGGCGACCTGTCCAGGGTGTACCCCTGCCTTTCGCCCGAAGAGAGCTGGGATAGACTCCAGCAGATCCCCGTGACCCTGCATAGGATTAAACGGCCATGGATAATGGATGGATGGATGCACAGTTGAATATTATTGCATGCTTTTAATAGTTTCCAACTCAGAGGGGGTTTTCTTTCTGTGATTTTCAAAGGTTGTAAGATCCTTTCAGTTAGAATTTATAACTTTATTTTAATTTTCCTTTTTTTTTTTTTTTTTTCTGCAATAACATTGTGAACACTTACCTGGCTGCAGAAAATGTGTAAGAAGAACATATACCATTCATAAAAACAAACAAACAAACAAAAAGAAAGAAAAACAAACAAGGAGAACAGATTCACTGAAACTGTAACTTGTAAAGATAGATAGATAGATAGATAGATTCTTTATTCATCTCAAAGAGAAATTTGCAAAGGTCAGCGAACTCACTGTAATAATGTAATAATTCCAGTAAATCTGATCATATTCCACAATGATTTAGTTCATGTTTCTACATTTCAAGACTAAACAATACATTTATTATTTTATCTCAATTTATCTTTATATTCACTTTCTTTATCGGGAGACCATTACCTTCGTTATTTAAATATATCTTGTTGGATTTAATGGACCAGCCAAGCAGTGAAACAGTCAGAACTATCTAGAGTGCTGAACATGAGGATGTTTTTAGGAGAGCTTATATTACAAGCTGGGACAGTGTGTTGTTGGTTGTATAGGGCCCATGCATATAAAAACTCTAATAATGTGTTGTTTCAGGACTAAATCTGCATGTACACATATACAAGACAAGAAGTGTGTATGTACATTCTTTTTGTCAGATTTGTAAAGCAGCCCGTATGTATGGTTCGGTTTTATAAATCATTGTTTACTTGCATGCGGATGCACTGACCTGATATGCTTTTGTGTTGTATCTAAGTATACATGACAAAGGAAGTCAGCAAAAAAGAAGCTACATTTTACCAGTTAGGAAGCTGAAACGCTTGCTAAATCTGTTGGACTTGGTTTCTCTTATCTGGAATCGATAATAGAAAATGAACTGCCGAATGAAGCAATTTAGTCCTCAAATTCAGAGCAAAGGACCCTACAGATGTCATAAAGACATGGTTGAATTACAAACAACAGACTGAGCCTCACGGCTACAGAAGGAGGACTGGAAACCCCTGTAGAATCCGTAGCTAATATTGGGTAGTTATTTTTGTATGGAGATTAGCAGAACAGTAATAGATAGATAGCAATAGATTTACAGGTGGAGTAGTAGTATGCTGTCCTATTTGTTAAACAGCCCCTGGAAATATAAAGCAGTTAACTAGTGACCTATCTTGCAGAATCAAAATGATCTCTGAACATTCATTCTCTTTTCAAAGTCACATTAGTAGAGTATTCTGAGCAGCAGTTCTTGCACACAACTTTTATGCTGGGCTGTTCCTTTTTATGGAACCCACAATTTAAGCAGCACAAAGGATTTTTTAATTTTTTTAAGACTGATTTACGCTTCTGCGTAGCAGCAATGCACATAGGCTGTGCACGGCCCCTATGTCATTTCTGGCATTTGTACTTGTGTGTTTTTGCTTGCGTCGTTCTGTAATTACACCACAGACCACTAGATGGCAGTGCAGGTTCTTTTCTGCTACACTGTAGCTCGCAGTGCCAAGTTTCCTTTTGTTTGCTTCCTATGTCACACTATGCCGTAGCCAGACTATGCCATAGCCAGGCTATGCTGTAGCAAGGCTATGCGGTAGCCAGGCTATGCGGTAGCCAGGCTATGCTGTAGCAAGGCTATGCGGTAGCCAGGCTATGCTGTAGCAAGGCTATGCGGTAGCCAGGCTATGCTGTAGCAAGGCTATCGGTAGCCAGGCTATGCTGTAGCAAGGCTATGCGGTAGCCAGGCTATGCGGTAGCCAGGTTATGCTGTAGCCTACGGTGTAGGGTTCACACCTACACTGTAGCTACAGTGTCCCGTTGACACACAAGTATAAATCAGCCTTTAGGTTGGAAGGTCCCCCCATAAGCATGATGGTTAAGTAGCCTTTAAGAGATTATCCAAGGTTCACTCTTATTCCGCCTGCTGCCTGGCCAGTCACTCGTTTTTTTCTTCCATCATTACTTTCTTCATTCTCTTAGTCGCCTCTGCCATGATGTCCACTGTAGTTCTCTCTGTGGTTTTTCTTCATTGTTGTTCATGTGTTAGATTCTGTCGTAAAACAATATGCAGATGTCACAAGAGACGACAGGGATGGGAGTCCAGATACACTGCCTGGTTTTGGCCAATAGTAGAGAAGGAAGACCACAATAGCGGCATTGCTAGGAATTGAAATCTGATTGGCTCCCTGAAGTGCCCCTGTCCTGTGACTCATCTGTCCCTTGTCCAGTCGTGGTCCACCTGTGGCTTGAGAATAAAGACACACTTTTATGGGCAATAATGTGTACATTTTGGACAAGGAAGAGAGATGGTTTAAAAGAGGAGTAAAAGAAGCCATCTATGTCAAACTGGGGAAACAAAACATGACATTAAAAAGAAGAGTTTGCCCAAGGTTTCACGCAACCAACAATTACAATGCAGCTTGAAATCTTTTATCCTTTTCAGCAAGGTGGAACTGATGAAAACTACATACACTTTACTGACAGAATGGGTTTGTGTACAAGAATGTTTGGCAAATACTTGGCCCCTCTGTGGGAAATGTGGTATCCCTTACATGGATTCACCACTGGTTACGTGCATACACTCTAACTACACATTTCTCTCTCATAAAAGCAAGTTGGTGTGTAAGAAAAGGCATGCACACATTTATGTATTTATGCATCATTTGTGCATCTGGCTCCAGGTGTGATGTCAGCCTTTGTATGAACCACCATGCAGTCTGTTGCTAATTAATGAGCCTTAAGTGGACTTGCTGTCTCCAATTAATTTGCCAGTTTGCCTGTTCTGTGTGGTGGCATGGTTAATGCAACCTTTTGTGTTGTTATAATTTATGCAATGCTTCAATTTTCATGGCTTTTGTTTTTGTTAAGTATTGTTTGTAAATGTGCTGCAGTTTTGTGGCTGATTTTCAAATCACTAGACAGGTTATTTTTATAAGGGCTTAAAAGACCTTACAAGTATTCAAATGTATATAGGGATATTCTGGGGTTAATCAAAGTCTATCTATCTACTGCTGATAAAATAAGGATTGAATAAATAAATATGTCCCAGCCAGTAAGAGTATTTAATACATTTTCCCTGTCATTTAACATTATTACGCATAACATAATTTATGGACATGTATGGTTTGATTTCCTTGGATGAGTAGACTCCATGGGTTATTACATTTGGTGAAAGTTTCAAGTCACTTGTATCTTTATAAAGATAGATACATAGGCTTCATTGCAGACTCCCCCCCCCAAAAAAAAAAAAAAAAAAAAAAAAAACTAAATATGACTGAGAAAAATGCTGATATGTTCAATTTTACCTACTGTATCTATTGCAACATTTCTTTTCTGGACAAAGTGCTAAGTACACTGAGTAAACAACCATGTTGAAAGACACATCCCGTGGTCGTGGAAAAGATGTTAGTCTGTTTGAGAAGGGTCAAATCATTGACATGCGTCAAGCAGAGAAAACATCTAAGGAGATTGCAGAAACTACCAAAATTGGGTTAAGAACCGTCCAATGCATTATTAAAAACTGGAAGGATAGTGGGGACCCATCGTCTTCGAGGAAGAAATGTGGCCAGAAAAAAAATCCTCAATGATCGTGATTGGCGATTACTTAACCCTTTTGTGATGTTAGGGTCTTTTGGACCCATTTTCAATCTTTACTAAAATAAAAATCATACAAGTAATTCACATTTACATCACACAGAGGGTGTTTGGGTCCAAAGGACCCCAATGTAAAACAATAGGGCAGTAGTCTACTCTAGAGCTTTAGTGTGAACATTGGAATAGGACCATATAGATTGTTGCATACCTTTACTTGCCTTCCTTCTACCAGAGACTAGAATACCTGAATAGGGGGTGGAGTGGGGGATATATTTTTCCCAATCAAACTTGACCCAAGGGGGCGGGGATTCGCTACCACGCCATTATGCAACAGGAATCCTACATCCCAGCCCCTGTGTGTGCTAGAGACATGATGCATGCACCAGGGGGTCAACAGGGACAGCCCTGAGTGCACCTTACTGTCCTACAACCACCCTTGATCAAAGGGGGCGGGGTTTCGCTACCATGCCACCCGCAACACAAATCCCACAATCAAGCCCCTGTGTGAAATCAATTCCATGCAATAAATATCAATAGTACTGAAGGCCTGCTTTCCTTTATTTATAAGTAAGTTGACTGCAGTATTGATCATAACTGTTTTACTGTATGTGATGTATTTATAGATAATATAGAAGAGGTCAGGGTACATGGTACCTGATATGGTCTAATAATAGTATCAATAGTGGCATGGAGGTCAGACTCCACCCCCTTGGACCAATGTAGATTGGGGACTGGTCAGAAACCACGCACAAGCAACACCCTGACAATGTGTCTTTGGCCCTCGCAAGGGCTAAGTTGTGGAATTTGTCGCATGCATGATGGCAAAACTCCGCCCCCCAAGGTGACAGTCAGTACAGGGAAGGTCAGTGACATCACAGCAATGCACCAGTAACCCTCCAGTGAAGACAGCGTGTCTCTAGCCCACACAGAGGCTGAGAAGTGAGAGTTGTGGCGTGCATGATGGCGAAACTCCGTCCCCAAAGCTCGAGGTCATCATAGGGAGGGTCAGTGATGTCAAGGCTACCCACCAGTAACCCTCCAGTGAAGACAGTGTGTCTCTAGCCCACACAGAGGCTGAGAAGTGGGGCTGGTGGCGTGGAAAAAAGCGTTTCGAATAGGCTCTGCCCCCTCAGGTTGGAGAAACCTAGTGGTAGGTCAGTGACCTAAAGGGCATCCTCAAGTTTCATCCGGTGAAAACAGAATGTCTCTAGCCTGCACAGGGGCTGAGTTATGGTATGAAACCCCAAGGGGTCCAAAGGACAGAAAATCCTAACACCACATGCAGAAAATCCTAACACCACACAAGTGTTAAACGTTTGGTGAGATCAAATCAAAGAAAAACAACAGTAGAACTCAGGGCTATGTTTAAGAGCATAGCCCTAGCATTTCCACACACACAATGCAAAGGAATTCAAGGGATTGGGACTGAACAGTAGCTTTAAGAAAACCACTCATCAGTGAGAATAACCAGAAAAAAAGGCTTCAATTTGCTAGGGAGCATAAAGATTGGACTCTGGAGCAATGGAAGAAGGTCATGTGGTCTGATGAGTCCAGATTGACCCTGTTCCAGAGTGATGGGTGCATCAGGGTAAGAAGAGAGGCAGATAAAGTGATGCACCCATCATGCCTAGTGTTTTCTGTACAAGCCTGTGGGGGCAGTGTTCTGATCTGGGGTTGCTGCAGTTGGTCAGGTCCAGGTTCAGCAACAGTATGTGCTCAAATAATGAGGTCAGCTGACTACCTGAATATACTGAATGACCAGGTTATTCCATCGATGGATTTTTTTCTTTCCTGATGGTACAGGCATATTCCAAGATGACAATGCCAGGATTCATCGGGCTCAAATGGTGAAAGACTGGTTCAGGGAGCATGAGACATCATTTTCACACATGGATTGGCCACCACAGAGTCCAGACCTTAACCCCACCGAGAATATTTGGGATGTGCTGGAGAAGGCTTTGCACAGCAGTCAGACTCTACCATAATCAGTATAAAATTAATGCAACTGGATGGAAATAAATCTTGTGACATTGCAGAAGCTTATGAAACAATGCCACAGCAAATGTGTGCCATAATCAAAGCTAAAGACTGTCCAACGAAATATTGAAATAGTGTATGACCTTTTTTTTTTTTTTTTGGTGTTGACTTTTTTTTTGGCCAGGCAAAGTATTATGGGTTTAAAATGATGTAAGTGAAATTTGAGAAATATGGTTATGAAAAATGTCATCATCTGTTTGTAAACAAACAACAATCCCATAGGGAAATAAATACAAATAAAAATTTAATTATATCCTTCTCAATTCTATTCATGTGTGAAACTACTTCCACAGTACTGACACCCTTCACTTCTTTGAACACGGTCTGAAATCATTTTGGTCAGCTGCAGTAAATTCATCATTGAGCTAATTCATCATTATAATATTAAAAATGACATCCTCGTATTTAGGATTGATGGTAAATGCCTCAAGCATCTCAATGAAGCCAGCTACATGTGCTTCATTTTACTGGGCAACCAAGTACTTTCTGTTTTGACTATGAACTATCTTGTGTTAAGAAGCAGAGAAATGATTTATTCCTCTCTTTCAAATTCAAGTCTTTTTTTTCTATCAGGATAGTGAGTCATTGATTGAATGTTAAATAAAAATCTGAAATGCCATCGAGACTTGTATTTTTTGGACCGTGACGATGTTCTTCAAGCTTTTGTGAGATTCTTTAGACAACATATTGCGTCAGCTGAGAGAGCAGGAATGGCCCATTGTGCTACTGGATAAGAAATTCTCATATTTGCCAGCATGAATAACATGATTCTGTCAGCCAGATGGGGTGATTCAAGTTAGATAAATGAATTCAGTTTTCTGTGTGTGATGCAGAAGGAGCACTTCCCTTCCATCTTAAAAAGATTCACTCCTCTGATCTCATAAAAATAAGCAGGACAACTTTACAGCATGTTCCTTCCCATTCGTATTCTGTAAGCTGCTTTTGTTTGCATCATTCTACATGTTTCGTTTGAAAATTAAACAAAGGCAAAATGGTGACAACATCTCTGTTAATAATACATTCCAGGAAACCTATTTGTAAAAAGAAAATTGCAATTTTTATTTGTATTCATATACAGTATGAACTACAATCTCAGGTATCAATAATTGAACATCATCGTCAGGGAAAAGGGAAATTAGCTGGACTCCTTACAAGCACTGTCTTTTGTCATGTTTTTGGTTTTTTTTTTTCTTTTTTATACAATTGAAGCACATGTAAAATTATGATCCGAAGATCTTTTTTTTTTTTTTTTTAGCATTAATGTTTTTAAAAATATTTTTTGTAGAAATTTAACCTTGTGATGATGATTCCCTCAAAAAAGAAATGAAAAAAAGAGAGAGAGAATGTCCCCATATACAGTAACCCTCCCTTTTCATGGACAGTTGGCAGAATAACACACAAGAATTTGATCACCTTGGCTAACGGTTTGCTCACAAATCAAGCTCTGTCTGCTGGTATTTCAAGTCCAACCTTCTGCATTTCTGTCTCCTTTGAATTCCACTGTCAGGCTCAAATACGACCCCCCACAATCACATAAACCATCCTGCAAAAGCAAATATCAAGACACAGTTATACCATTCAATTTCAGTAACTCACAACTCCCAAATATTTATAGTAAAAAAAAAGAACCTTTTTTTTTCCACTGTAGCCAGCATTAACATTGAATCATTAAGCCACCAAAAGCATTGAAAAGGAACTGAGCACTGAAAAAAGAAAACAGTGAAAAGGGAAAGAATGGTTTACTTACTGACATTGCTATTTTTGTCATTCATAATGCTTTTAGAAAAGCTGGTGGTAAGTTCCTGTTTCAGCTGCTTTTGCTCCATTTATAGTTTTATCTGCCCTTTCCAGACATAGCCAGTCTTTAAATGCACATTTTGCTTCCATCTCGTTTGTTAACCATCCCGTTGTTGTTGAAGACACACATATGATATTTGGAAACTGCCTGGAAGTTCTGCTTTGTAAGAGAAGCTTGTTCCACATTAAGCTTTGTTAACAGTCCTCCGAGAGATGAGAGTCAAAAAGGCTGATGGAACAGCAAGATAGCCAGATTGCCCAATTTTTCATATTATGAGGTGGTTCATTATAAACTGACTCAAATTGAACCTTCCTTGTCAAAAAGATGTCATGTGTAGGTCAAATCCAATAAAAACCCAGATCTGCCAATGCCGTTTTCATTAAATTATTTTCATTTTTAATCAATCCCATTTGTGAATTGACTATTGGTGCATTAAAATATGCTTGTTGCACTCAGAGCAAAACAAAAGGTATGTCTACTTCTTTTCTACTTTCTGCACAAGGTCACTGTTTCCATGGTGATTGGCTGATGGCAAGTCTTCCTTCCTTATTTCTTATCTAATGTTTCCACTTCTCTCCTCTTCCATCTGCAGTATCTCTTTTTGAAGACCCCTCATGATTGTTCGGGGTCTGACCCCCATCCCCCCAAGCCATCTTTTTTTTTTTCCTTTTCATTCTTACCTTCCCTTTCCATAAGCCGTCCTCTTTGACAGCCTAAATGAAAAAAGCAGGGTGTAAATAGACTGGAGAAGAAACAAGGTTTGATGGTGTATAAATGATGCAACATCAAAGTGGCTGTGTGTTTTTTCTTGCACAAAAATGAGACTGAGCAGGGGTCTCTTAAATATAAAAGCCTCTACCTCCTGTTAGACGTTAGGCACAAAGTCTCATGCTGTTTTCTTATCAGCTTTCCTCTGTTAATCTGAAAATGAACTGCTGATACAGATTCATCTGCTATAACCCATCCGCCCTTATTTTCCTGCAGGTTCCTAGCTGCCTCAGTGACGATGTAAGTCCTGTCTGCGTTTGTCTGACAGGGTCACACTACATTACAAAGCAGCCTCATTTGCCCTTTTATCTGTACTAACAGATGGACTATCAGTGCCTGAGCTCATGTGACCCTGGGGTGATGGCAAGGTAGTGCGACACTGAGCTGACGTAGATCATTACCGGGTTAACAGAGAGGCTACAGACCACAGCCTTATGCTACCTTACATTTTCATAAGCAATATTCTGCCATCGCACGGCACACGTTGGTGGATAAAACTAGACATTGTGAAGTGTGAGAAACATGGTTGAGCTCATTGATGGAGAAAAATGTGAATGAGAAAAAAGCTGGAAGAGAAAGAGGGAAGAGTGTTGACTGAGAAAAGTGAGAATTCAAAGACAGAAGAAGAAAAAAGGGATTAGAAAGAGAGAGGTTAAGTGCAGAGAAACATGAGGATGAGGAGTAGGAGCAAGACCTTAATCTTAATTAAAGTGAAGGATGTATGGCTGATGTTTAGGACCCACAGGGGAAATGCACATTTACTTATTTGGCAGCTCTGCTCTGCAGGCATGCTGGTTTCAGTCTGATATCATCCAGAGCCGTGTCATTATAAGATCTAATCTTATGTGACTGGCAGCGTGAATATGATGGTGAGAAAATAACCTCCTTTTTTGTTTGATGTCTTGCAAACTTAGTCCACACTGAATGTAGTCTGACCAACTTACAAATAAGCAATGGGTTTATAAGCTTCAATGAATTACAATATTTTTAAGTTAATCAAAATGTTAGATCAATGGCATTGCAATAACTTTATTAGAAGGCCAAAACCTAAAGTGGTGTCACAAACATATGATAGCCTTTATATTCAATATTAATAAACCATTCTTTCCCTTGTGCAGTATTACACAGAGATATAGAAATAAAATTAGCTAAAAAGCTATCACAAATTGTTTTTTTTTCTTCATTTAGCCACTAGACATATTTTAAATAAATAATCTTTGTTTTTGTAAAGACACTTTTTAAAGTATCGCATATTGTCCCTTTGCCAAATGCTGATTACATGCTGTGATTGACATCATCTGTCAGGTCAACAGCATTTTATTTCTTCCATCTTAATGCTTTGGTCCATAGTATTCCAAGTGATAGACTGGTAATACTGGATATGTAGTCAAACTGAAGATCAGATTTGGGTCTCTTGCACATTGTCTTTTGAGCAGGCTTGAATCAGTAACGGTTCCTGTGTAGCTGAGCTATGTATGGTACTGAGCATTGGAGGGTGGTGGTAAGTGCTCTTATAAGCGTTGTAGTGGTTGTAGTGCTCCAGAGGGGGCAGCGGTATGTGCCTCTCCATAGCAGCAACACCTGCAAGCTCTTCTTCTACAGTAATTACCTCCATGGAGGAGGCAGGGCCATCCGGGTCCTGCTGATTATGCTGCTTCCTCATTTTGTAGAAAATAACCAGTAGAACAGCAGCCATAAGTGTTATGGCGACAAAGCAGCCAATGATAATCTTGGTTGTTTTCATGACCTCCTCCAGGCCATTGGGGGTTCCCTCTACATCCGGATTAGGAACTGTAATGGTGTAAGTCCGATCTGTGGTCCTTGTTGAAACAGGGGTACCTTTTGTAGTTGATGTCCAGCCAAATGGGGGAAGCGGCGTTTGGCTACCATCCTCAGGAGGCTCAATGGTCTCCACGGTCACTGTGGTAAAATAGGTCACCCCACTGTTTTCCACAGAACTGACATTAAGCACAGCAGAAGCAGAAATATTGCCTGCTGTGTTGCTAACCATGCAGGTGTAAGTCCCTGTGTCCTGCATTGTGACACTAGTAAAGTTCAGTGTCCCATCATTGAGTACAGACAAACGCACTTTATAAGCACCGTGAGTGACCAAAGAGCCATTTGGTGTGAGCCAGGCAATGGAGGTCAGGGAATTTGTACGACATTTAAGTTCGGCACCCATGCCCTCCGTGACATTCAAATCAGTGGGTGGCTCTACAATAACAGGAACATCACACTGGAAATAGCTGTGGTCCAATTCTCCAATGTAGCGACCTTTGAAGACTGAAGGAGCATGGCAACGTGCACAGCAGCTGGTATTGGCAGGTACTGTCTCCTTAAGCCACCAGCTAAGCCAAAGAATATCACAGTTGCAGTTCCAGGGGTTGTGATGGAGATGGACTCTTTCCAGATGGTGCAATGGTGTGAAGAGATCATGTGGTAGAAAGGTCAGGTTGTTGTGAGCCAGGTTAAGCTCCACCAATGACTGAAGATCATCAAATGAATTCCTCTCAATAGTTTGGATCTGTGCATGCATCATCCAAAGCTTCTGAAGGTTCACTAACCCTGTAAATGAGCTGGGTTTGACAACAGAGAGCTGGTTACCTGACATTTCTAGCTCTTCAAGCTTAACCAATGGTAAAATGTTGGGTATCTCCTTGAGGTTGCACATTCCCAGGTTCAGGTAGCGCAGGTTGCTCAGGTCCTTAAAAGCCCCATCAGAAATGTAGGAGAGACGTTTGAGCTCACCTAGATCTAGCCTTCGGAGAGAGGGAACCCGGTTGAAGGCGTAAGAAGGGATACTTTCAATAGGGTTGTTTCGCAGCCACAATTCCTTCAGCTTGGACAAGTACTCAAATGCCCCATTGGGAATTGTTGTGAGTCGGTTATCAAAGAGCTCCAGCGTGTTGAGACTGGCCAGTCCATTAAAAGCCCCAATTTCAATGCTGCGGATGTGATTCTTGCTCAGTTGTAGGATCTCCAGATGGCGCAGATGCTTGAAACTGTCCACCTTGATGACCTGAATGAGGTTATCCTGGAGGTTCAAGTAGCGAGTATTGGTAGAAATGCCATCTGGAACATCCCGTAGACCACGGCGGGTGCATATGACTTTGCTAAACTGGTTACTGCATGAACAGACTGAAGGACAGGTCTGAGCACGAACCAGCCCAGCCACCACCAAGATCTGAAGGGCCAAAAGCAGCACAAAGAGGGGGTTGGATAGTGCCCCCTTCAGTCTACGACCTCTCATTGTCTGGCACTGGAGGGAGGAGATCATTGTGTTCAGCATTCATAGTTCATCTGGTGTTGGTGTTCTCTGCGAAGAGAAGAAAATTAGAGAATAATTAGAAATCCCATGCAGTAGCTGATGCCGTAGACAGACAAAAATGATTTTAGCTGCTAAACTGATGATGACAAAACCATTCACTTGTTCCAGCTTTTCAAAAACAGGGAGATATTTCTTTGTGTTTTATTGGATCTGCAGTTAAACGAATCACATGCACTCAATGAAAAGGTGCAAAACAAAACCAAATAACTGTTGAAACTATTAAATGAACAAAAGGATTTAAGTGTGCAGATTTTTTCTTGTTTCAAGCAGTGTTTTATTGGATCTAAAATTCTGTTTGGGATGTTAATCATTTCAATCAATTAATCTGAAGACTTAACTGAGATTTTACAAATTACAGTATTTTTCAACTTTGTAACAAGATAAAGCAGATAAATGATCATTCATATATATATATATATATATATATATATATATATATATACACACACACACACACAGGAGGGGTGCTATGGTACAGGTGGCTCATTGTGCGTGGTACCATGGTTTTTGTATCACAGTTTCGTTAAGGATTCGGTACAGTTTAGATATGTGTTTTGTGCATAAAGTGACAATTCATTTCTATAAAATAATTTATTTATTTTGCTTCTCAGAACAAGTTCCAAACAATTTCAGTGTTGAACTAGAAAAGCACTCAGAGAGCGCAGAGTGCAACAATTCCCCCATATAGTGATTTACAAATAGCGTTAAAATTCGCGTTCTGGATCAGATCCGGATCAGCCTTTGAAATTTGATAAGAGGTTCCCATTGTCAATTCCTGAGTCAGATTTCATGAGTTTTGTTGAGTTTTTGCACAGTTGTTTTGCTGCCGTTACCTTTCTGGGGTGTACGGAAAGCGTAATATCAGGTTGATTACGCTGGAGATGGGGCTGGTGTTTCCGTTTGAGTACGGGACATGTCTCAAGCAGCGTTTACAGACTGTGAAGTTTCTGTTAACTGCTTTCACTCCCTCGCCTGGTGTATTAAACGGAAAAACCACAATGCTCTCACACCGGCGATTTAAATACGTTTTATCCCAACTTCTCCGCTACTGCTGGCCATGCCTGCCACCTGGGAGACACACCAAACATGTGGAAGAAGGTGCTCTTCTTCCCAGATGAAACCAAAATCGAACTTTTTGGCCACAATGCAAAACGATATGTTTGGAGTAAAAACAACACAGTTCATCACCCTGAACACACCATCCCACTGTCAAACATGGTGGTGGCAGCAACATGGTTTGGGCCTGCTTTTCTTCAGCAGGGACAGGGAAGATGGTTAAAATTGATGGGAAGATGGATGGAGCCAAATACAGGAGCATTCTGGAAGAAAACCTGTTGGAGGCTGCAAAAGACCTGAGACTGGGACGGAGATTTATCTTCCAACAGGACAATGATCCAAAACATAAAGACAAAACTACAATGAAATGGTTCACAAATAAACGTATCCAGGTGTTAGAACGGCCAAGTCAAAGTCCAGACCTGAATCCAATCCAGAATCTGAGGAAAGAGCTAAAGACTGCTGTTCACAAACGCTTTCCATCCAACCTCACTGAGCTCCAGCTGTTTTAGAGGAAGAATGGGCAAGAATTTAGTCTCTGGATGTGTTAAACTGAAACAAACCCCAAGAGACTGGCAGCTGTAATTGCAGCAAAATGTGGTGCTACAAAATATAAACACAAGTGGGCGAATAATATTGCACGCCCCACTTTTCAGTTTTTTATTTGTTAAAAAAAGTTTAAAATATCCAATAGGTTTCATTCCACTTAACTATTGTGTCCCACTTGTTGTTGATTCTTGACAGAAAATAAAACATTTTATATCTTTATGTTTGAAGCCTGAAATGTGGCAGAAGGTTGAAAAGTTCAAGGGGGCTTTTGCAAGGCACTGTATGTATGTATGTATATATGTAGCATAAATTTGACACATTCCCAAGCAGGACCCACCATATCAAGAGTTGTAAAATAGGTGGTTAGGTGTAACCTCAACCTGCATGTCTACCTGTCAACAAGGTGCATGTTATAGAGACAGATCATTTTTTTTGGGCGTTGCATTAGAGGTAATTTTAACTGAAGTTGACCAAAGAACAAATAAGGCATGGCACAGGCCTGGTCAGGTGACTTATGCCATTAATGCCTTGACAAAGTAAGAAGTGAAGTAAAAGTGGTTTGATATAAAGCTGGATGCAAGAGAAAAAAAATCTTTTTATAGAAAAAAAACTCTTTGCTGCAGACAGCTGTGCTGTCTTTGTAATTGGAGGGACCTCTGAATTAGGAATACCTGATGGAAATAGACGTATACACAACACTCAACACCAAATTCAAAACGTAAGCTTATACATGTTATATTCTGTGTTATTTTGCAATGCATTTTGGCAGCTGGGAGATGTTTTACTTTTAACACACATTTTAAGAAATAATAGGTAGGAAAAACATTTATAGGAATTAAGGAATTAAATAACCTTAATATTAGGTTATTTAAAGCTTGATGTCACAATTTTTTTTACTCTTTTTGCACCTCCATTAAATCAATCTGCAAGACAACCAATTATATCATGCATCTTTTTATTTATTTGAGAACTGGAAGCGATTGCTGTTTCATCTGCCTCCTTCAAGGGCCGCTCCTGAATTATGCAAAATTTTCATCAATTATGATAAATGTGTTATATTTCAAATTTCTTTCCACGTTTAAAACACATTTTAAGGGTATCAGCATATTGTGGAGATAACGGACCATTTAATGCATCAACATTGTAAAGTCTGATAATCAGAAGCACATTTGTGAGCACTCCTTATCCACACAAGCTCTACACATGGACGGAGGCAGGAGCACATTCTGTTCATACCTATGAAAAGTACAGCACTACTTACAATTTAATGAATCCTGAAACATTTCATGTGTAAGCCCAGTGAATGTGAACATGACAAAGTCACATTTCTGTCTAAATGTAATATGGGGTATATGTTTATTTAAAACACTGTTTAAGCATGGATGGTCTCTTTTACCAATCATTTTGTCTACGTTTGCCTACTAATCTCAATATCGTTTTCTCAGTGACAGCTAAGATATCTGTCGTGGACAACAAAAACCACAAGTAAATGTCTAGTTTGTACTGTCTTAATTTTGTATTAAAATATCTTATCGTCTACTGCATTTATAATATTTGACACTATCAACTCTCCAGAATTATATTTAGCTTTACACCATAATCCATGAGATATATTTCAATTTAAGAGTGTGAAAAGGTCTAACATTGTTCTATCTTAACTGTGATGCAATTTTTTCTATCCCAAATCAAAGTGACAAACAAGAAACATGCTACTTTGTAATCTTAGATTAGATGAAATTAGAAAAGATCAGCCTGCTAAAACAGCATGTCTAAGAATATGCCTGAATGTGCTGCTGATGAAAATAGTCCGAGAGGATCACACACAACCAGCACAGCCTGTACCTCCCACTCCCACTCTGCGGTGTTATGTTGCTATCGCCCCTCATTTTTTTGTGTGCCTTTTAAAGATGGCATCCTACAAATAAATCAATATATGCAGTATAATAAACATGTATATGTGGTGGGAGTATAAAATGTGACAGCCTTGTGTCAAGCTGTGCTGCTAAGTGATTCAGACACCATTCTTCAGTGAGGTTGATAGGATTGCCAAGAGTAAAGCACTCTTGTCTATCGCAAAAAAACATTAAACTGCCTACCGGGTACTCAGATTTAAATATTTTCCATGTCTCTTTTTGGCTCTTGCTACTGATGCAAACAGTTAATCATCTCTTTCTGTCAACCCACGAGCAAGGAGAAACATGTATATTTTGACAGGTGTTTTCTAAACTGTAAAAATCGTTAACTGAAGTGGAAATGCTCTCCGGTTAGGATGAAAGGCTGACTTAATCAGAAGCAATGAGTCTACACGTGGCTTGGTTTTTGCAGCAGCCAGGCTGCTATGATAGCCATGATGGAGTGAGGCTGCAGAGAGACAAGGCTGCACGCAGGAATCGGATCGAATAAGGTCTCCCACTGGCTGAAGCTCATCTTGTCTGGATGGAATTACAACAGCCCTGCACTGCCACCAAAAAAGATGTCAGACATGGCAAACACACCTGATAGTGATTATCCGTTGTCAATAAAACATTTTAGCTTCCATTTCCACTCGAATGCTTCAAGAGATGAGCCTGCCGATCTACCAGTCCTCGAATAATTTTAGCTTTGGTCATATGCCCCCTTTATAATGCATTTCAATTGAATACATTTCTTACAGCACCTTATGCCTCATTACAGAAAGAAATAGCATAGATATTTCAAAGGGAAAAAAAAAATGTTTTCTCTTTTTGTTGGTGCAACACTGCATGGATTAATTTCACCCAGCCGTACTTAACGTGTATTCAGAGCCACTAAAAAGAGTAGCTACTTACATCCAAAATCCTGCAAGCAACACAAAAATACACCCACCATCAAGTTTCAGCTTCTGCACCAGCAGTCACTGGCTTTGTGCAGAGTGATTCGATTTGATTCATTTGTCATAACGAGTTTGCTGGAAAGGTGCAAGGCGAACATGTGTTTTTAATCAAGGTGCACAAGATTAAGATTCCAGGTGGTTGAAAGTACAATGTCGGATGATTAAAGCATGCACAGCGACAGCAACATAAATGGGACATTCCTGCACATCACCTGAAGAAGCCTTGGTACAAAAAGGAACTATATATGTGTCTTTCTATCAATAAAGTGAGCAGCCAGACACTTTGGAGAAAATAATCTGTTTTGTTGTCTTGTTCTGCAAATATGGCAATAAATAGCTTAAAACTCCTCCACACAAATCAAAGTTCATAATAAATCTCTGAGGATGAAACAATGAGCACAAACTGTTGCTTTATGGAGTGACTTGCCTGACATTCAGATTTTGATTTTGATATTTGTCTAAGCTTGTAGGTATATTAACATTTCCCCTCAGGATTGTAATGGGGAATTTGGGGGACTTTGGATTATTTTTTGTATACAACAAGATTACGTCAAACCAAAAAATAGCTTCAATTTCAGTAGATGGCATGCAAATGTTTATCATAAGATTATATGTCCTGATGTCACAGCTCAAACCAGTACTATAAGCACTCAAAAACTCGATCATATCCATGGACAGTTCATATTCCTATTGCTTAAACATAAAGTGATAGACAATAACTAAAGTAACCATTAGTGCAACATTTTAAAGGGAAATAAATGTTAGTACATGAGAATAAAAATCTAGAAAAGGAAATGAGATTACTGATTATTAGCAATTAATTACAAGAGTTTGAAACCAATGGAGTAAGTATGAAGTGATATGAAGTCTGGCAAGGCTCTCACACTAGTGGAGGAATAGGCCGATGGGCACTAAGAGGGCTGTCTGATGAGCTGAATATCATCTTGCTAATTCGTTCAACGCATTACTGATTCATTACATTTGCATATGTTTGTCGCATGTCTTCTTTTTAACCTTGTTTGTGCTGATGCTGTAACCTTACAGGCCATCTGCATCTTTCAAGACCTGACTGCCGACAAGTGCCTCACAGATACACGAGACTTGTGATTTATCTGTATCAGTGCTTACTTGAAATTATCATAAATCTCAAACGCTGATAAAAAAAAGAAAGAAAAAAATTAACATGTTGAAAGATGAGGATGGCAGTTTTCTACATCTTTCTTCCAGGAGAAGAAACAGAAGTATGCCTGTAACAATCAGATTAAAGCCCATTTGTTCCTACTGATGACATAAATCTTCAAAATTCTAAATTATACATTTGATTTTTTTCTTTCTTTTCCTTGGTTAGTCTTTTTTCAGCCTTGTCTTTCTTCCATGAACCTTACTCCAAAAGGAGTCATACATGGACTTGAAGGAATTTGCTGAAAAATAAAATATTTCTGAGCTCATATTTTCAAAATGTTCTGACTGAGCTACAGTTTCACTCATTGTTTTTTTTCTGACAGTAATTACAAAATTAAAAAAAAAAAGAACAAATAAATAAACTTGCCATATTGGATGCTCAAAAATATAAAGAGCACTGAAATTTTGCAGATATGATTCACACAAAGGATGTACAATCCAACACTTACTGCATTTTACTCTTTAATTTCATTACATGTTTTTCTTAGATACGTAAGTTTTAGGAGTGCTTGAGCACTTCTGTGTTCAACATCCTGATGTGTTTTTCTTTTGTTTTATCTTTTTGCTTTGCTGTTCTGTTGTATGGAGTAATAGCTGATATGCAGCCTTCCCATACATGCCTGTTTATGTCTCCCATGTTGTCACCATGATCATGAGACTCCTAAATGCCACAGTGGGAACATTTCTATCACTGCAGGCTGTCTGGGCCTATTGGCATGCTTGCAGGTCCCAGAGGGTATGAAGGTGGAGGTGTGCAGGGCTTTTAATCTGGCACTGATAGACACCCAAACTACTCTCAGTCACTGACAGCAAAACTGGAACGGCTGCAAAGCTGTAAATGCCTTCCCCTTCCTCCACCTTGGCCTCTCCACTGACGGTTGGTGTTGAATCTAAGTATAAGCCTGCTGGGTGCTGCTGACTTATCAGCAGTGGTCTTATTCTTTCAATGTGACTGGAAATGATGGCTCTTTTGTTGACGTGGCAGGTCTCAGAAAAGAAGAAAAAAAAAAACGTGTGTTTTTCAACACTTTTTTGTTACTGTTACTGGAGGGCTTGCTGCAGATATTTTCTTTTATCTTTTCCAGGAACCAGGTAAGGTTGTTCACACTACTTGCCAACTGTTACAAACATGGTTCAGTGTCACGTTTACTGTGGTTGTGGAATAATCACATCTGCCATCTTTATTTAGCTGTTTTAAACCTGACATTATTTTTATCTGCTTGTTAACCTCATTGTGTGGCTTGGTTGGGCCAGATTGTTGAAGGAAGAATTTTCAGGTAAAAAAATAAAATAAATAAAATAAAAATTACAATTAAAAACTAAAAATAATACAGGCAATACTAAATACCTTCTTGATGCTTCCACAAGAGGGTAAATTGCAATCAGGTGCCGCTGATAATTAGCACTTGATTAACTGATCATTGGCAGGTCTGCAGAGCTCAATAAAGGCGGATATTTTGGCAGTTTGCTGGTGTGGAGCATCCTGTTGAGTGTGTTCTCACACTGCCAAGACATAATGGTTTTAGAGAAGGGGTTGTTGCTGCATTTTCATCTGTAAATGGTTAATATGAAAAATTTCTAAATAATTTGGATGGAGTCCAGTGTTCTACATAAAAAAAAAAAGATTATTCACAAGTGGAAAGCATCAGGACAGCTGCCAATCTCCCAATGACTGGATGCCCCAACAAATTTACACAAAGGTCAGACTGTGTGATGTTCAGGGAATTACAAGAGAATCCAAGAGCTACATTTCAGACCTTGAGCTTGTCAAGTGTTAAAGTCCATGACAGCACAATTAGAACAAGGTTGAACAAGTAGTTTTTTGGGTTTGTTTTCTTTTAGTTTTTGCCAGGATAAAGTCTCTTCTGTCTAAAAGGAACATGGAAGAATGACTGAGGTTCATAAAACTGCATCCAATCACACCACTTGATTTATAGAACAATGTCCGATGCATTTGAGACCAAAGTGGGAAAGTTTGCTTTTAATGTCAAGCATCATGCTTGGCAAAAACTGAACAAAGCATTTAAGCAGAAACATCCCATACTCTGCCAAAAATGGCAGTGAAAGGGTGATGATTTGGGTTGTTTTGCAGCCATTGAACCTCGGGGCCTTGCAGTTACTGACTTCATCTACATGGACCACAACCCTCCAATCTCAATTAGATAAAGGCCACACTCTGTGCCCTGATTATGTTCTGTCTGAGATTTCTCTGCACTTTGTGGCACCACATATCCTCCACAGATGACAGTTGTGTACAACAACAACAAAGATGCCTGCTCGAGGAAAGACTGCATCAAATATAGATTTGTGAACAATCTTCAGGACAAGCAGAAATTCTTTTTCCATTCTGCATCAGTAAATTCCACTTAGATCTTTGGGGTGGCATGGATACGTTGCAGAATGACAGCACCCGCTGGAGTCTACTAGCACGTATAAAACTGACCATAACAAGCTGTACTTGAAGCACCAACATGAGCTGAAGCAAAACACTCACAATGGTGTAAGGTATCATCTTGCTGGTGAACTTGTTGTTTGTGTGTGTGTTTAAATTCTGGAGGGACTGGCGAACATAAGGCGTAGCGCTGTAAGGAGCATCCCATTAATTGAACTAAGCTGTTTAACATGTAAACCCTGATTATGAAGTGAATATTTTGAAATCAATTTGTGTAAACACCTTAATCAGATTACTGTCTTAATTAGACGGAGGTCAATTATCAAAGTATTGTCCATGTAAAAGCTCTGAACTCCTGTGTATATCAGAATATTTCAGCCACAAATTTGAGGCCCTTTGCTCAACAGTTAAGCTTGGTAGAAATTGGTTTTTGCAATAGGAAAATGATTCAAGCACACTGTTAAATCTACATCAGAAAGAATAGTAAAATATTCAATATTTTGAAACAGTCTAGTCAAAGTCCAGATCTCAACCGATTTGAAACACTTTGGCAGGACCTTGAGTTAGTTGTCCATAAGTGAATGTGAAAATTCCCCCACAAGAATGTGAGTGACTGATGAAGTCATACAGGAAATGGTTACTTCAAGTCAGGGGTGCCGCTAGGGATTTTGGGCCCCATGAAAAGAATCTTTACCGGGCCCCCCAACACAGCGGCGAAATTTGTTGATGCTATTTTTGATCATCATTAGGGGCCTCTCTGGGCCCCCCTCAATCATGGGCCCCTATAATCCGTATCCTTTACCCCCCCTTTTCTGCGCCCCAGCTTCAAGTAATCACTTTAAGAGAAAAAAAATTTAAATAGGCAAAGTAAGTGAGACTAAATAATTAAAACTAATGATCATTTGCAGCTAATCACATTTGTGGGTTAAGTATGAAGTGATATGAAGTTTGGCAGAGCTTTCTACTAACAATGGTAATGTTACAATCATAGGGGTAATTAGTGTTTGTTTGTTTTTTTTAATTGATGTTAAATAAATAATGTCTTGATGAACAACGGTACATTTCTTGCTCACCTGAGGTTGTATTTACCTAATAAGACTCACTATAAGGTTTTATCACCCTGGTTGCATCACTGAAGTACAAAACTGGACCAGAGAACACAGCAGATCAAGGGACTCTTTATTTTATTATTTTTCACACAACAACCAATTATTAATTGTACTAATTCACAATGATAAGTTTTTGGGTGACTCAAGTATGGAAATTTTTTCAAAATGTCAAATGCCTAAAACAGGTAAATAGATTTAAACAAATGTATTACAATTCCGATTCTATGTATCGTGGCAAACACATGTAGGAATTTCATAAAATATATATTCTTGCTACTTATTACTGTTCTGTAGACTGTAGAAACAAGTCCAAGATACTTAGTTTTCTCAATACACAAAACAGGAACATACAGAGAATCCCTTGCTCATAGCACGGTCAACCCTCTGCCCTCCATTTAACTCCTGCCGCCCCTTTAGAGGTGGCAGAGGTTAATCAAAGGCAGTGCTCCCACATGGCACAATCATTTTATCGAAAATCATCACGTATTTAGATGACTGGGCTCATTTTCTCTTGTCTTTCATGAAAGAGATTCAATTAAATGAAGGGCAGAATTGAAAGCAATCAAACTGCCATCTGGAATTATGGTCAGACAGACAATCACTGTGAAGACGAAAACCTACACTACAGACATAATTCAATTTACCGTCAGACAGAATGCTACAATCTCTTTTTCTAAAAACAGAGAAAATTACATTATTTTCTATCATTGTCTTGTTCCTGATGAAAAATGCAATGCTTTTATCAGATGTCCAGCCACTTTGACTAATGATTGGAAGGTATGAGCCCTACTGTCTTTGAACACCATTATGAGACCACAATTTCCCTCCTTATTTGTGAAATGACTGTCAAACTGCACTGATGTGTGTATCTGACTTGGCAGCAGAGGAAAACTGCAGTAGTAAAGCTTTTGAAGTCATGCAAAATAACTCAGTAAGAGATCTTATTTTGAGCAAGACCTCATCGAATTAGTTTCATAAAATAAAACCAGGGTTTTCAAAGCACTGCTTCACTTTTTAAGTCAAAGATTTCAAGGAAAACCAAAGAAAAACATACAAGTTGTGAAAATCTTGTATGCAACAGTATAAACACAACTTGTTAAAGAGCCACATGTTGATATTTTGCACCTTTTTTAGATTTGTATTTTGAGTCTACAACAATAAGTTTTAGATGCTTTTAATGTGTGTTAAAAAAAACAAACATTATTCTCATATTTTACATTCTGAAACACCTCTTCTCACCTTCTCTCTGATGTGTCGTTCATGGTAGCACATATGTTATCTGTCACAGTCAGTTTCACCCCACATAGACTCAACAGTACTGAACCAAAGTGGGTGGACTTGTCAGTCTTTCAAAAGGTTGATAGCAAGTAGCTGTCGGCTGCTACGTGAAGGTTGATTGGTTGAAAGCAGCTTGAGCTGTGACTAACAACAGGTTTTATCATAAAAAGGACAAAGCGGCGAAAAAGAACAAAGGAAGAAGACTGATAAGAGAATAGCTTCAACTGGCATTATTTTCATTACTCTCAGTTTAGCTCCACCACAGAGCAGATGTTGGACCGCTACGACTGTTTTCCACATGAGAGCGAAGCAAAAGAACCAGCAAGATGTCTGAGACTGACCATAAGTGGCAACAACACACTATAATATGTAACATTCCTATGCAAAGCACCATGACAATGCAGTTTTATGCTACATTCTTTTTACCTCAGAAATGAGAAGTTCTCACTGGGATTGACATCACACCCAAGCAGTGGTGGCCTATGTGGCACTGGGCAGAACAAGGATGCACATAAGGCGAAGTTGGACAAAACAGACGCTTGCTCAAGCTGTTTTGATAAGACATATACGTCATCAAGTTCCAAGTGTTAGACGAGCCATTCTCTCTGCTAGGCACTGTTAGCAATACTAATTCTTAACAATGCCGCAGTTATGTAGTGTTAACAGTGGTATTATGCAGCCCAACAGTGTAGCAACATGTACACTGTCAAAAGGCAAAAAAAAGATTACATATGGGGAAAAAAGAAAAAAAAAGAAAATCTGTTATAAACAGTAAAATTAGCTTTGTATACTTTGTGAATGTGAGCAACAGACACGTTGGACTGAGACTTTGGGTTAGGTCAGGTTCCTTAGACTTTCCTAGTTCAAATTCCAGCTTCAGGGGACATTCCAGTTGAAACATCTGAACTTCTGACCTCCAAGTACAAATGAAATGCTCTATTAAATTGTTGTTCTTTAAAGCGCTCTTCCCTGAAGACACACTGTTCTCATTTGTCAGCTGACTGGTCAAAAATGACGGAGTGCAAGATGATTGGCCATTCTTTGTTTGTGTGTTAAAGCTGAAAAGGAATATGTGTAAGAACAAAATAAAACTACGATACAAAATCCCAGACGACAGACTTAGGCCCCGATCGTAAACCTCCCACTAGCCGTTACCTGCAAATTCCGGGTTTAGGAACCTCCGCTAACTGCTAATGCAATCTTCCGCTTCCCTAAAGCCGCTACCCGCTATGCCGACTCCCTTACTCATATTGTAGGTGTGGCAATGGGCATGCCTTTTGCGCTTTCAGCAAACTCCGTATCTTGCGATCATGGGTTTAGGATACTCGCAATCGCGGGAGTACCCGCGATTGCAAGATACCGAGTTTGAGGAAAGCGCAACCCGCATGTCGGCACGTAAAAGAGCGTGTCCAAATGGCATATATGTGCGTCCACCTGGTCACATGTGGACGTGCACAAACGGCTCTACCTCTTGATTACGCATCACCGTAATTCCTTGCAAATGTTTTTATTCCCTTGATGTCAGAGGATGTCTGGTCAGCAGTTGTGGTGGATGTGGGAATAGTCACGGCCAGACACATCAGTCTGTACAGCTGTGGCATGATCTCATTCAGATGTCTGCTGTGGAGGAAACCAAGGAGATCTTTGGGACATTTGCCCTCAAAATCCGTCATGGCTTACATCACAGTCACTTCTGTTTTTACACAGGTCAGATCATCAAATAGAGCTCTGTGGCTCTGGTGTCAAGCTGTAAAAGGATGGATGTGGGAATTTATTTCCAATATGTCTGAAACTGTTGGTGTTCGAGGAGGGACAGGAACATTAATTGTTTGTGATCTTTAAATGCACATCCAATGATTTGTTCTGCAGTATTTTAAAAAGCACATCAGCTGCACCATGATGCACAGCTGTCTCAGACTCCCAGCACCCCCTGCTGAGAATATATTACTGCAGCTCTGCCTGGCCGTGTTTACCGGGAGCGCACCAACTATCTGGGACTTTCAGGTTGCCGATAGGAATTGTCTGTGTAAAAATATTTTTATGTATATATCAGTCCAGAGGAGGAGAAGGAGGAAGGAAGAGGAGGAAGCTCTACAACAGAGTCCCAGACGAGCTGCACATGAGAACTGCTCGGATCTGGATGAAAAGACGCTCCATAGCGGTTGCGGGTAGCGCAACCTGCTCTTAAAGGCAATGGCTACTGACCCACTGATTGGTTTATTAGGTGGAATGCTCTAACCACTCCCATGCATAATATAGCGGTTAGCGCAGGTAAGATCGCGGGTTTAGGAAGGTGGAAAATTGCATTCTTTGCGGGGGAACGCCCCTCCCGCTACCCACTATCCCTTAAATAGTGGCTTTAGGAGGTTTGCTGGAAGATCGGGCCCTTAGTGGTTAATCAGGCCTTTAATGTTTAGAGAATCTGTACAGTGTATTTAAAAACTCATAATATGGACCTGTAAAATAGATTTGGCTTGTTTCTGTTTCTACGAAAGAAATCACACTTGCAGTACCTGTTTTGTGTGGGGTTAGGCAGTATCAAATTACAGTCATGGAAAAAATTTATTAGACCACCATTTTTTTCTTCACTTTCTTGTTCATTTTAATACCTGGTACCACTAAACGTCAATCATGAAACTAAAACAGACAGAAAAGAAAACACTGAATGCATAAAAGCAGTGTTTTTGGCAGTACAACGCCATAGCTATTGATGTAAAAACTTAAGTGATTTAGGTTATAATCAAGAAAACCATGGAAAATGGTAAGATATCAGCTCTTAAATAAAACTCTTATGAGCAATCTTTGTGGTTATCGTTATGTTTGTCCAAACAAATGTACCTTTAGTTGTACCAGGCATTAAAATGAACAAGAAACTGAAGAAAACAAGGGTGGTCTAATAATTTTTTCCGTGACTGTATATCACACTGTTCCTGTTAGTTTTTTCTTTTTTGATTTCAAGTAGGTAGATGAATGTTTCATTTTGCCAATTCAGGAGAACTTGAGAGTAAAGAGACTCCTCAACTATCTCTCACATATTACCTTATTCTGCCTCCATTATGATAATTGCATGGGCTAAATAAACTGCAGGGGCCTCCATGTTCAAATACACTCTGCCAAGGCTCTGTCTGGTCTCCGAGAAAGGATTAAGACAGGATGCCCTGGATGGCAGACTGACTGAACGCGAGGGCGCTCTTAGTATTCATGTCACTTGTCAAGCCCACCAATCTGCTTCCTTGTCTGAGCTTCTAAAAAGAGATCCACAGGATTGGCCAAGTGAAAGTGGAAGGGCATAGCAGCAGAGTCGAGGCTGACTGAACTAAATGAAACCATGGCAAAGCCCAGCATGTTAGTACATATGACTAAGCCAGTAGTGACAATCTTGATAATTGCCAACACACACATTGTATTAAGACACTCACTGTACAAATATTTGGGTTTTGGTGATCGTAAAACTCTGTAAACACACCATTATGCACTGATCTTATACGTTGCATAAAGGTAGAAGGCACCATTAGGCTTTCTTCACACAGAGCTCATGCTATAATGCAGTAAACAAGTTGCTCTTATTATTTTACTGCTGCTCAACTTTCCTAGTTTGCATCGACTTAATAAAGGTGTAGTAAGCCTATATTCTAAATCAGACATTAGCAAAGATTAACATGCAAAGCCCTGAAAATTAAATGGTTTTCTGCATTAATTTGATATAAAATGTGATATGATCTTTATCTAAAGCAGTTATTATTAAATTATTATATCTGAATCACAAATATAGAGTAACGCATTATGCTTAAACTGATAACACACATATATTTTCCAGTGTATTTTATTGAATAAACTCCTTTAAAGAGTCACATTGCTGGTGGAAAAAATAAGTGTACCCTTGGTGATGAGAGCTGATCAAAGCTCCTTTGGCAGAAATGAGTTTATGTAAGCACTTTCCTCAGATTTGGATCAGAACTGCACAGCAGTCGGGAAGACTTTTTGAAAAATATCTTCTTTGCAGAATTGCTTCAGCTCACAATCATTTGTAGGATATCTTGTGCAAATGGCCCTTTCGAGGTTATTTCATGGTACCTCTATTTGGTTAAAGTCTGGGCTCTGATTATGCCACTCCAAAAGACAAATTTTCTTTCTCTGAATTAATTCTCTGATGGATCTACTTCTGTGCTTAGGGCGATAGTTCTGCTAACTTCTAAGGTTCAGCTGGTGGAAGTCTATTCTGACATGATCCTGTGGGATATTTTGATAAATCTTGATAATGTCAAGTGGTCAAGGTCACCTGTTGTTCCACAGACAGCCTGCCTGTTCAATGACATACATAGTGGTGGACTCACTAACAGAGGTGTTTGCCAGCTCCAGCGACGTTTTCAAGCTTTAAGCTCTGTTGTGTTAAAGCCTTTGAAGTCATCTCAGCTGGGTTACCTCCTCCGAGGAAAAACTAGCCAAAAACATGGTATGTTTCATATGAACCATACAATTAACTTCTGAACAGCAAACTTAAAATGTTTGCCTTTTATCAAAGTAGCTCTAAATCATCTTATTAACTGGGCTTCAGGCATACAAACTACTAACTCCAACGCAGCTTTTTTAGTAGTAATTATACTATGGGGTTATAAACTCTTTCCCCTCCAACATTGTAAATGTTTAATAAAGACACAAGAAATCACAACTGTTAATGTTTTCAGTTTAAGCATATTGTTTGTCTATCACTGACTTGCATTGATAAAATCATCATGATTGATAAATTAATCTTTTTTTTTTTTTTTTTTTTTGCCTCTCTTGAATATTTACTTAAACAGATTACATTTCCCAGTTAAGGCCTTTTTTTTTCACAATTTACACTTCACCAATAGAAAATAAGTGTCTGTGATTTCCTCCAGTTTGAAAAGCTGTATTTTTACAGAGAAACCCTGTACATTCTTCACTGTCATGGTCACAAGGAAAAAAAAAAAAACAGCTGGCGTTAGCATATTGGCAAAATATTTGATTCCAGCCAAACTTTGGCATATACTTGGTCAGACACTCGGCTGTGATTCATTAAAAATGGCAAAACACCACTGCAGCTTCAGTGGCCAGACTCGGCAGGTTGCCACTCCCTCCAAAATGCAGAGTACTTGAAGGATTAGTTCAGTGAAGTGTCCTCAGTTCAGTAAAACCATTTGCGAATGAATTCTGGCCATTTTATTTTTCAAATTGACTGAGCAGCGGAAGATTGTAGGCAGTTCTTACTGGACCTTTTGTGTTCACGCTTGGGGTGATAAGATTCTGACAACAAATTACACCATGCAAGGTGCAGTCATTTGTTCTTTTGTTTAAGATTGTTGCTCACTGGTGCACTACGTCTCTCAAATCCTTTCTCTGGATTCTGGCCTGTCTATTGTTACTGGAGAAGGCATTCACACGTCTCTAATAAGAGCAAGTCTGTGGCCATTGTGTGGTCACATATCACTGTTGAGGCACAAAGGGTATAATGATTTGGGTTGATGGAGTCTCATAAGAATTCAGTTCAAGGAATGTAGATTAGAGCTCATGTGCAAATGTAAACAATATTTCACTTCAATAGATGATGCAAAATATTAGTGGAATACATTATAATTTTTTTTAATCATTTTTTTGTATAATTCATTTTTTTCAAAGTAAAACTCACTTAAACCTTTGTAAAGTACATTAGATATAGTAAATATTTATACAGTTTATGTTTGGATTTGTGTTCAGACAGTATTTTGGCAATATTTCCTTAACTGTCAATGTAATTATCCACAATTCACACCCAACAACAGGACTGGGCCTCCTTGCTATGGATGGATGGATGGATGGATCATACACACAAGTTAATTTAATACATATCACTGCTCTGTTTTTCAGTTCACATTTATTTTTATAATTCCATCTTTTTACTATCACCTCTCATAGAAATTGCACTGCCAAACATTATGCATGCTTATCTTATTTCAAAATTAAGAAAGAAACTACCAGAGATATAAAGTTCAAGCTTTATTAGTAATGCTCTAAACTGTACTTTTTAAAATATGCTTCATCATAGCTGGTGGGGAAATCTTCCTTCATTTTGTCTATTGGCTTGACTAACATTTGATAGAAGTCAACCACATATTTTTGCAAATTACACATTTTTTTTTAATTATGGAGAGCAAAATAAAGAAATTGTAGAAACATGCAAGAATAAAATGCTCCTTCTACCACTTTACCTAAGCAAACACACTGAAAACGATCACAAACATAAATATGTAATGCTGAAAAGAACATTTGTCAAAATTTTAAAGAGGCTGTTGTTTCTCTAATTCACCAGTGATGAATTACTTTCATGTTGTGCTCAGACCTGTAAAAGCAGTGAGGCCAGACCTCAGCAGTCATAATCATGTTTGGAGTCTCACAAAATGCCCAAGTTGGAAAGTGCAAGGCAACATAGCTCCTGTTTTGTTAATGGGTTTTACTAAATGAACTGGCCTCTACAGTAAAAAGCACTAAAAAGCACTCTGCATGTAATCATCCATGCTTCCCTGATCAGAATACGGTTAGCACCTGTGAGAGTATATGCTGGCTGTTTCTGCAATAACTGCAAAATTAAATATTTAACCTAAAAGTTAGAACTCAGGGAAAACAATGTTTTTTCATTAAGTATCGAGAGGCAGATTCTTCAGTTTTCAGTAACTTTGAAAACGCTAAAGGAGTGGTGCGTGAAATGTGTTGAACCCTTTAGAAATTTCTTTCTGCGAGATAAAATATGAAACATCATTCATTTTTTTTCCCTCTGAAGTGAATAAAAAGAACTAAATTAAAAAAGCAAGATAAAAGTAGCATTATTAATTTATCTATTAAGGAAAATTGTACATCTCTGAGAGAAGCAAAGTTAAGTGAATCTTTGCTTTTAGTTGTCTTGTGCAGCATTAACTACAATGTTTCTGCCGAGCAGCCCAAGATAGTCAGATCAAGGAATCTTCAGCCTCCTGACTCAGCACCTTCAGCTCAGGAATGTTGGAGGGCTTCCACATCTGCGTCGCTTCATTCAAGCTCTTCCATAACATTTCTACTGGGACTGAGCTCAGGACTTGGAGTTGGCACTTCCAAAACCATTTTTTTTCCACTCGTAACTCATTTGATCATTTTAAAGTTCTCCTGAACTTTATTGACTTGTTTTTTCACTCTTTTATTGCATCAGGTTTGATATTACTTATTACATTTACATTTTTATTGTACATTACATTGTTTTATCTGTGCAATGTGTACAGTACTTTGGTGAACGTTGACTTCAGTTGTCAGCTTTGGTTTGCTGTATGGTTCTTTCCATTCAGATTTCAATCACTGACTGATGTTGTTCTTTAGAGCTCATTGCAACAGCTCAGAGTTCCATCGCTGATTAGAGCTGGGCGATACTGGGAATTTTGGTATCGATCCAATACCAAGTAAATACAGGGCCAGTATCACCAATACCAATACAGATACTATTTCATATTTAAGCTTGATTTATCATGAAACTGCTGACCTTTTGATGTTTTTGTGATTTTTGTCTTCTGATTATTTTGTCAAAACCAAGAATGCAAACTTTATAGGTGACGGCAAAATATTTGATCACAATTTACATTTTTTATGTAAATATTCTTTGGAGTTGAATTGTTCTGTCCATAATGTTTTTTCTAGTCCACCTCTTATATAATGGGCACGATCTTCCACCAGATCTCCTAAAGCCGCTATTTAGGGATAGGGATTTAACTGGCAAGCAAGCAATTTAAACTAATCTCTGCCATTTTCTCAGGGGTTAGACCTGAGACCTTAGACTGAGGCCAAATCACACTTCTTATACAAAAGTTAATTCGAGAGGTAGAACCATTTGTGCACGTCCACATATGACCAGGTGGACACATAATGATGCCATTTGGACGCGCTCTTGTACGCGCCGACATGCGGGTTGCAACCCTAAACCCTCGATTGCAACATACCGAGTTTGCGGAAAGGGCAAAAGACACGGCCATTGCCACACCTACAAAGTGAGTAAGGGTGTCGGAATAATGGGTAGCTGCTTTAGCAAGCGGAAGATTGCGTTAGCGGTTAGCGGAGGTTCCTATTTGCGGGTAGAGGCTAGTGGGTAGCGGCTAGCGGGAAGTGTACGATCGGGGCCTATGTCTTTCAAAACTTGTGTAATTTTGTTTGCACTATGTGAACTTTCCTGTTGCTTTAACTACAAATTTCCCCATTGTGGGATAAATAAATGATTAAAGATGTAATGCTAAAGGATCTACTGTTGTTTTATCTTAGATAATACCTTTCAGTGGGATACATGACATGTAGTGGGTTATTTCAAGGTCTTGTGTTTTTTTTGAGTTGGCTCCAGTAACATATGACTTAAAGGAGCCGTTTGTAAGATTATGGCCAAAACTGGTACTGCAGTCACTTTCAAATTACTATTGAGCGGCGTGTACCCTCCCCCTCCTCCCCGAGCAGAGGTTGCGAGGTCGGCTACAGAATAAAGCAGGAACGTAGGCTGCCATGGCAAGCGACGAGTCCTACACAGTAAGTTTTTTTTCTGTTAATTATATTTAATGCTTTATGAAAGATCTTTTCTTTCTTTGATCTTTCGTAACTAGAGGAAATATTTTCCCGTTGAGGCGTTTCGTAACCTGAAAGTTTCGTATGTAGAGGCGTTCGTAAGTAGAGGTACCACTGTTACCTTGTCCAAGTAAATTAGCGTTAGCCAAACATTTAGCTATGAATCTTACCTGTCCAGGAGAAAATCAGCAACGTTGGCGTCTGTCTTCAAATTCTTCTCCGCTTTCACCCGTCTCCATCTATCAAAAGCATCTCCTATACAAATCCTTGTTTTATTTCGGACCTTGTCACAACGTAACTCGGATTCATAACGAGGTCTTTTAGGTTTTGGAAAGCTAGACATGTTTTCATCCAACATGTTCGTAGCGGCTGCTGCGATAATTAGAGCCGAACTGGCAACCCGGATGCCGAAACACTACTGACTTGGTGATTGGGAGATAGGTGGAGGGTGGCGCTTCAGGCCAAAACAAGAAATGACAACATCAACATCAGTTGAGGGCTGCAACTCCTCTTTTTAAACAGGAATATCCTGGCTTGAGTGCTGTTGTCAGTGACATAAGTTAAAATTAAATGTCTGTTGACATATCGGGGTCATTTTATGATTCGTTTTATTAGATCTCTTACATACGGCTCCTTTAAGTAACATGTACTTTGAAAGTTAATATGAATTGATGCTGAAGATGACCACTCTGATCTACCTGGATACTCTCTGTTGGACTGAAGGAGGACACAGCGACAGCGTGTCAGACACATACTTCAATGAATTCGCACTTCACAGCAGTCAGTGTTTGTGGAAGAGAAAAAAAGCTTGAGTATCGATCTTTTACTTAAGTATCATTCAAAATCAATATCCACATTGTTATCGATATTATCAATATTTGGATCGATCCGCCCAGCTCTATCGCTGATGCCAACATGTAGCAAGACGGGAACAAATCACGATACCACCATGTTTCACAAATAGAAGAAGATATACGTTGGATTTCAGCATTGACCTCTTTGTCATTCAAACCATAAGGTTTTATATCGGTCTCATCGACATAAGACATTTTTCTGGATTGTCCATATGAATCTTTATATCTGCTCATCTGCAGTTTATCATTTTCCTTTAGCCCTGCCATGTTCTCCATTGTTGTTCAGACACTTGAAATGAACATTAGCAAATGTAAAAGAGGCGCTATTGTTACTTAAAAATCATCCCACGTGCCTTACTGAAGCTGTGGACAATTACAGACCTTGTTACAGAGCAAGAGTCAACCATATCTGGAAGGTATGAGAGTAGTCTTGAACTTCCTCCAACTGTATACAGTCTGACTGTGAACGAGAATTTAAACTCTTTACAGATGGATTTATCTTTTTTTTTTGTTTTTTGTTTTGTTTTTTTTGTTCCATTCTAATAAATATGAACAACTCCTTAGAAATCTCCATTGTTTTTGTTGTGACAGACTTTCACAAACATTTTATAGTGAAGAATTTTCCCCCAATATTTCACCAAGTAGCAGATTAATTTTATTGCAGTGAAATACCTGACTTAAGTTTCACCTTCAAACTCACTGCTTATTCTGCATATGTGGATGGACGTATTAATTGGCTCAAGCCCCCCAAAACCTTAAGGAGGATGAAGTGAGTATACAACATGGAAAGTGGATGTATGTTCAAATGGGTTCTCTTATCAGTTCCTGTTGAAAATGTGACTATATAGTAAATTCCAGTGGACCCGTAGTACTTATACATATGGACGTGTAACACATCTGAAAATGACACTTTCTGTGAAATTTACACACACATTTATACTATGATTGCACCTAATCCAGGAGCAGCTGCAGATAGAAATGTGCACATTAGACACAGCATAAAATGGCACATAAATAGATAACTGCATATCTTGGCAAGGATTAAGGCCAGTTAAACCCATCTTTCCTAAATGGTTTATCTAAGTCGAATAAAGTGATAACAATGTGATAATTTTATTGCAGAGATCGATAAAAGTGTCTTTTCACTCTGCTTCTTCCAGGAAGGTCAGAATGTCAGGTCATCCTCACAGAGCATCTCCCCCGCAGCAGGCAGCAGGTCTGTGGAGAATTGCTGACCTGCTCAAGGGCAGGACAAGAACGGCACATTCATAACAAGAGCTAAACTGTGAGGTTACAGCGGGAGGGCCATTTTAAGTCTCCTCTACTTAGAACATCTTAAAAAGAAATTTGCAACATTTGACAAGCTGCTAGATTTTTTATTTAAAGTGATTATTATGAGCAAGCCATAAAGTTGTCCTCATTGAACAGTCCATTGAACTAGTCCAAAAAGCTAGAACAAAAAGAACACTTGGGAGTTTTCAACTATTTTTCTTTAAGTATATACCTGTCATGTGCCTGGCTGTTACATATAGGTAAGTGCCAACCCTAGGTACTAATTAAATATTCAAAACTGTGAAAGCAGAACCTGAAGAATGTTCCCTGTGGCATCTACATCTAAAAACATTCCAGAGCAATTAATCCATCCCACTGCTACAATTTACATCTTGGAATTAAAATCATTTTGACCGTTTTATACTAGTTATCCACCTCATGATAAAGGGTGAGCAGAGGATTAAAGTCTGTTTTAAAAATAACTATCATCAAGTATATTTGAACTCAATAAATCAAAGCAGAAGAGCACGTGTTTTCTCAGTGGAGGGATTTATTATTATCATTATTATCACTATTATTATTATTATTATTATTGCCCTTCCACTCCTTCCTTCTCTATCCTATCCTCCGTTAATCTGCTTTGATTATACAGCAGTGAATGCATGATTAAAGCCTGATCTTCCTCATAAACAAAATAGGTCATGAAGGTCCAGATCTACCAAGAGGATGACAAATCATTACAATGAAACACTCCGCCAGAGCAAGGTCAATAAGAAAGTCTGGGATTTGTTGCAGTGTTGCAGCACAAGCATGACTCTGGTGATTATGTGTTTTATTTAGAAAGTGGAAATGTTAACATATTTTATTATCTACCAAAACGGTTTCTCAACAGATGAACAGTGGTTGTGCTTCATAAGGGATTTGCTTGGTTTTCTCTTTGCTAATAGCTGACTGATTATATTTAGTCAGTGCTGACAGCGCCCAGTAGGTAGTCTATTTTTTTCTGTAATTATTTGTTCATGGTTGGAAGTCAGAGCTGGCATGCTGATATGTTACCCCCCCATCCTTCCAGGAAGGAAAAAGATCTCTCAAAAGCCTGTGTCTCCTCTTTTAATCAAGCGCTTTTCTTTTTCTTTTTTTGTGTGTGAAAACATAATGAAAATATCTTATCATAGTGGGCCTTACTATTTGGTAAATACAACTTCAGATGAACAGCCTTATATAACCATCTTCACCATCCAATTACTGATTTGACACATCTGAAGCCAAAAAAGGTGAACAATATGTGGGTGACACATAGGGTACCTCCTTTCTCTTTCTATGGGATTGAAGAAAAGAAGTTTCAGCCAGGTGGTGCCAAACATCAGCACTTAATTAGGGCCCTATGAAATCCGTTTTATTTTTTCTCAAATTCGGTTTTAATTTTTTTTTCATTTTCGGTGTTTTTCGGTTTTTAATTCTTGAGAATTCCATTTTAAGCATTTTATGCAATTTTAACCCCAAAACAGTATATAAAGTAATGAAATATAGACAATTTTTGCAATTATAACTGTAAACTTTAATGTTTTTATACTTTTAAAGATATTGTGTCCAACAAAACATTGATCAAGTTTTTTTATGTAATAAATAACTAAGAAAAAAAAATTCAAATAGGTAAAATCCATTTAAAGTGCAAAAAAAAAAAATTCAACAACATTGAACTAATCGTTTTAGTTTGTTTAATTTCTTCTATTATCAGACAGTTTGTCATAACGCAACTGAAAAATAACGTAACTGATATTTTTCAGGTATGTCATGACAAACTGTGTGTCTGATAACAGAAAAAAACTATATTTACTATAGCTGATGTAGATCCCTCCCTCCCCCCGGCCCGGCCCTTGATCTGACTATCTTGGACTGCTCGCAGAAACATTTGAAGCGGCTGGGGGGGAGGGAGGTCTGGGCCTCTGTTGAACCTGCTGCCCCCGCGACCCGACTCTGGACCAAGCGGTAGCTAATGGATGGATGGAAGTGATCCTCGCACGTATTTTTTCGTGTCCATTCATCGTGTGCTGGCAAAACGTGCAGAATTTTGAATCACCAGACACATAATAATCTCGGAAAAGCTGCTCTGTCCGTGTACCTGGGAGTAAGCCGCTAGTTCCTTCGCTTCATCAGCGGTTTCTCAGGTGGCCGCTTCGATGTGTGTTTTTTTTTTTTTTTTTTTTGGTTAATCAGGAAAGCGGTGGCAGGAGGGAGCAGAAAAGCTAGTGTCGCCACCTTTTAGTGACCCCTCTTGGAACATTTTCTAGTCTGGGAGAAAAAACAACAACAAACTTTTACGCAAATTGCCGTTCAGTTCTGTCATATTGCGCATTTAAGCTGAATTCTGTTTTTAATCTCCAATTCCGTGATTCCGTGATTACGGATTCCATAGGGCCCTACCTTAATGAACTGATCATCAGCAGATCTTCAAACTTCTTAAAAAAGAAAATACTTTGTAAGTTTGATAGTCTAGAGCACAAAAGTGTGTTTGCACAATGCCAATATGGGAAGGAATAGGTTATGGTCTTCCAGAAGCAACAGTTGCTGCACATTTTTGGAAAAGGTTATAAAACAAGAACAGCTGAGGTTTGCAAAATTGAATTAGAACAAACTGCACAACTTCTAGAACAATGTGATTAAATGAGACCGAAGTGGAGTTGCTTGGACTAGATCCTCAGCACAGTGCTTGGTGAAAGTAAAACACAGCATTTCTGCATCATAGCCTCATAGCTACTGTCAAGCACTGCAATGGAGGGTAATGATTTCTGGTTATTTTGTAGCCACGGGACCTGGTTACCTCACAGTTTTACAGTCAACCAGGAACTTCTTTTAAGAGCAGAGTGACATAGAGGCAAATGTGAGGCCATCTGTCTGACAGCTAAAGCTTAGCCAAAACTGGAATCACACAACAGGAAAATGATCTGAAGCATACAAACAAATCTGGATCTGAATGACTGAAAAACAAGCGATGCACAATTTGAATTGCCAGATTAAGGCTAGACCTCAACTGAACTGAAATGTTAGAGCAGAACCTCAAGACAGCTATGCATAGGCAAATGTACAAAAACCTCAATAAACTTAAGTTATGATGTGAAGACAAATCATTCACAGCAATGTGGGAGACTGACCAAGTCATACAGGAAAAAACTCCCTTTTAAATATTGCTATTAAAATTTGATTGCAAATCCCAAAAGTGAAAATTATTTCTTTCTCGATACGAATATTGCATAGTACACAGTCAGGCAACACATCTAATGGTGCACACAACTCTTAGTGCTATGCTAGTGTCGACTCCATCATCCCAAAAAAGGTTATTTTTGGCATCTAATTATGTCTTCTGGATGGTTTCTGAAGCATCTGATGCCTTCTGGATGGAAGGTGATATGTCTTCCATAACCAAGAAAAGGAAGTCCAGTTGCCTTGACTTAAGCCTTTGATGATGGCGCTTAGTGCTGTTTCAGAAAGTTCTCAGATTATCTGTGAAGTCCTAATTACCTTTGAAACACGGATCACCTTTACAATAGGTTTGCAATGCTTTAAATAGTCATAGTGTAAATGTTACAGTACATACTTAACGCCTGGGCCTGATATCACCATAGATATCTCTTGGGTAAATATTTGCTAGTTCCTTGCTAGATGACATGAAGACAAGCTATACCTTGGACAATATTTTTAGTTGAATCATTATGATGCTACTAATCGGGATACATTAAGGTTCATTGCCTAACAGATGTGTTTTTTGACACTTGACCCTTTTACCCTTGGCTTTGAATTCTGAGTCAAAACTGCCCTGAGTTGTTTTTTCATGTATATTTAATCTCTGTTCGCCTGAGGCAGAGGTCCAACCATTGCAGCACTGACATTTCTTCATCTGAGGTCGCTTGCTTTTCCTTTTCCATTTAATATTGTTCTTAAGACATGCAAATCTAAAACCCAAAATGTGAACAGACAGATATTCAAGTGTCCCCAAACAAACTGTTATCATAAAACTCAAGCAGACAAAACAGATGGAAAAACACAAAAAGAAAAATATTGAAATAGTACAGTTATCTTAGTTTTATACAACTAATTTCACACATGTGAATAGAAACAATTACGCAAAATGCTCCCTGTCAAGTCAAACAATTACTGTCAGGTACTGTGATCATTTTAACAAGCCTACTTGATATCAAGTCTGTCTTTAATTTTTTCTTTTAAACAAATCTGCACTTTCTGCTGTCAATTATTCATGATTTTAGAAATGTATAACAGCACTTTATGGTTAATTTTATTCATCAGTGCTATTACACCTGACATACATATCATAAGGCAAGCGATAATACAGCGTAGTTGCAAAAAAAAAGCATATGATAGACATGTTTGTCTGCGTGCCAAAAATAAAGTGATGTAAGGAAAGAGGTGTAGAATTTGTGATTTTTTTAGTTAACTGTTTTTTAATACAAGGAATAGTTTATGTAATGTGATGCAATATGTTATTACTTATTGGTATTTAAGTTTAGGCATGTGTTTATATCTCAAATGCTAAATACATTTATATTAATTTCTAACCACAATCGTGTATTTTCTTTATGCCTAACAATCTGTTACTGACGGCAAAGATGAAAAGTGAGAAGCTGTTGGACAATACTGGGATTGACAAAGCTCTGACTTGGTTCTCTGGTGTGACAGTCAGTGATGTAATGGTACTCACTATCCTTCCAGTCTCCTAATTAGCCTTTCTGAAAAAGTTAGTTGAGCAATATTACATTTCTCAGTTTCATGTAACATAATTCATAAGCCTGTTGCAACTTTAAAATGCGGATGTAGGTCTCTGAGAGTTTTCCCACCGTCAGCAATAGGCCTGATGTGACAGTGACAAATACCAATAGCATGACAAATATGTGTGTCATACGTCCTTCTTCTGTTCCCTTCAGCTGCTGTCTTCAGGGGTTGCTACAGTGAATCATCTGCCTCCATCTAACCCTATCCTCTGCATCTTATTTTACACCATCTAACTTCATGACCTCTTTCACTATATCCATAAATCTCCATGCTCATAAAATACCACCCGTGATGGTCAACTTTCATTTTTGTTTGGTTATAACATAATCATAATCAAAACCAGTGAACTCATCCATCCATCCCTGTCTACTGCTACAACTATGTCACCTCTACTTCTCCTTTGCTCCTATTGGAACTACTACAACCAGTATATGGAGCTTTTTTTTTTTCCAGCATTGCAAGCAGCTTTAGGTAACTCAGCATTTTTAAAAATGTGCGAGTTACTGTTAAACTGTCAGAAAAACATTCACCCATTTTTTTTTATTTATTTTTTTCCTTTATACTGATTGTTACATTAAGTGTCCTTGCAGCTTGAAGTCTATTCATTGGGTGAGAACTATCTCGGACATGTTGCCAGTCTGTCAGTGTGCTGACACATAGCCAGGAAAACCCATTTACACCTGCAGACACTTTAGAGTTTCCAGGTTACTTAACTCACACCTCTTTAGACTGCAGATGTAGAATATATCTAAATTCATGCCATTTTCTATCTGTTCATTCTCAAGCCTATTCATGTGAAAGGCAAATATTCTCCTTTACACTTCACCATATTTATATGGCAGATGTAGTTGACAGATGACAGAGATCTAATGTTATACATCATCCTCAAAGAAAAGAAAACCCACCCGATTGGATACCCACGTAGAGCTATGTGGATTACTCACTTATTCTGTTTATGTAATACTGGCAGCCATTTTGATGAACTGAGCACAAACAATGTTGTTTGACTGCTTCCAGTTTGTCTGCAAATCTGCAAAAACCTGAAGCATTGTAGTCCATCCTTCCATTATCTATACCCGCTTAATCCTATGCAGGGTCACATGGGGATCTGCTGGAGCCTATCCCAGCTCTCTTAGGGTGAAAGGCAGGGGTACATCTTGTACAGGTCACCAGTAGCATTATAGTCATTGCTTGCGTTTTGATTGGTCAGAGCCTCCCATTGTAAATGTACTGCAGTGATTAATAGTGTGTGATTCAGGAGGCAATACATTATTTAACCCAAATTGGCATTGTGAGTAGCTTCTCATTTCATAAACAATCATGTCAGAAAACATCCTGTGGTCATGGAAAATATGTTACCTTGTCTCATAGGAGTCAGCTTATTGGACTGGGAGAAGACAACAGTGTAGCCTAAAGACAATAACGTATCAGTGAGGCTAATTGAAAAAAAAAAAAACCTCCAATACTGAAAAGGGCTTCTATTTAGTAAAGAGCATAAAGACTGACCCCTGCAGCAACAGAAAAAGATCATGTAGTCTGAGTCCAGATACAGTAATCACTTATCTTTCGCGGTTAATGGGGACTGCCCCCCCCCCCAAAAAAGAAAAAACAAAAAAAAAAAAAAAAAAACTAAAACCGCGAAACTTAAAGCGCAAATTGGCGAGGGATGACTGTATACCAGAATGATGGGGACATCAGACTTAGAACTGATGCACTCATTATACCCAGAGCCTACTGAATAGGTCTGTGTGGGCAGTATATGGATCTGGAGTTGTTTCAGTTAGTCGGGTCTCGGCCCAGCAACATTATGTATTTTTATGTCAGCTGACCATCTAAATAAAGATGAGAATCCAAAACCGTTTCCACATCAGAACTGGGTCTAGATTTCATGAAGTAACAGAGTCCTGCATCTGTAAAATTGATCATTTCCATCACTGATGCCGGTGGTTGCTGAAAAGTGAATGCAGAAAATCCAAAATGTCACATAATGCTTAAGATAAGACATGTCACATACAGTTAGAGACTCAGTTATACTTCACATGGTGGAGATACTGATGTAACCTAAAAAGATGTTACATCTATCCATCCATTATCTATGCTCGCTTAGTCCTATACAGGGTCACAGGGATCTGCTGGAGTCTATCCCAGCTCTCTTCAGGGCAAGGGTTACACCCCGGACAGGTCGAGATGTTACATTACTGTCTCAAAATTAAAAAAAAAAAAGAACACTACCAAGAGGTCAGTAAAGGAGTTGTATTAAAAAAAAGAAAAAGAAAAACCAGAGTAGGCATGATAAAGAATCAGATCAATAAACATAACAAAAATGCCATCGGCATTGTTATAATCTTTGCAGTTACCATCACTATACCTGAAAATACTGAATGACAAGAGTTTTATACTGGTACGTACTGGTACTGGTATATTTCTTTATACCCTTATGACATGATCATGTTCCAAGATTTAAGATAACGATGCCAAGATTCACTGGGCTCAAATTGTGAAACTGTAGTTCAGGGAGCATGAGGTATCATTTTCATGTCTGAGTTGCTCATAACAAGAATCTCCAATCACATTGGAAATTAAGAGAGTATGTTGAAGAAAACTTGACACACTGGTCCGACCTTCCCATCATCAGTTCAAGATGTTGCAGAGGAATTAATTTAACTCTTAAATCTTGACTAAACTTGTTACAATGTTATGGGGGATGTATTCTGTAATCAAAGCTAAAGGCGATCCAATAAAATATCACTGTGTGACATTTTTGGGACAAGCAGTGTAGTTACATGAGTTTCATCTTCAATTACAGCAGTCCTGCTTTTACATTTAAGGGATAATATGCTGCAATGAATTCTGCAGAACATGCAGCAATTCACCTCAGAGATGTGATTGCTGAATGTTAGGTTGGTGAGTTCATACCTGCTGCCTAAAGTTTAGAGCCCAAAAATAACCTTACCGCAGCAAATTAATCTAAAACCAAGGATAATACAGGGAGAAGTCAGGGTCTCTGCAGAGAAACGTACCACCATCCTTTTCTAGTGGGTCATATGTGAATGCTGCTACATAGTCCCCATCCCAGAATGTCAAATACAGCACTAATCAAAGGTTGTGGTATCATACATAGGTGTCCTTAGAGTCTGTGCTGTGACACACCAGCCATGGCATTATAAAATGCAGACATTCTATTCATACCGGCTTGTTTCCTTCCTGAACACACAGGTTTACATTTGAAGGTGCGGTGGTGGTGCTCAATTAAATCAGAGGAGTTTAAGTCATTAATATAAGCTCAAAATCAGATTGTGGACTTGATCAGACTTAAATCTGTTTTTGTTTCATACTACACGCTTTTGGTTAGATTTAAGTATTAACAACGTAGCTATCTTCCGGCATGACACGGTAGTTAATCTTTGTTACTGTTGTGTCATGTCATTGAAAAGCCTTTATGTGGACTGCAGCACATTTTTTGTTATTTTATTTTATTATCTCTGTTCTATCAGTACGGCCTGTTTAAAATGATAAACACCAGAACACCAGACAGAATGAAGAAAAAACATGATGACAATAAATGAGATGTATCAAGGGAATAAAGCTTCAGAGACATCATTATGATGCATTGCTATTGTTTAAGTAGACCTGTGCAACAAGAGAATAGTTTTTTTTTTTTTTTTTTAAACTCTTGACCCCGGTTGGGGGGGGGGGGCAAGAAGACTTTTATTTTTTTCCACCTTTCCAACTTCTTATACATCTTGGTAATAACTGAAAGTTTGCACTTTGGCCTTGTCATTATGACATTTTCTGAAGTAAGTCATGGTCATGTTTCCTGTGCTTCTGCCTGACTGAAGCAAACTAGAGCACATGGAAGTATGTGATGAATACACGTAGGATATAAAAGAAATCATACAGAAACTTCAAGCTGGAAGTTGACATGTTTTTACTAGCTGTCAGAGTCAAACATACCATCCTTTGCAAGCATTACTCCATGTTACATATATTTCTTTGAATATTTGCAGATTTCTGTCTTCCAAGGAACTTGAGGTTAAGCATTCTGAACACATACTGTACATTGTCTATCTCAGTCTCTCTCTCTGCAGCTCCAGTGCACCTTAATCTTGGGAGCTTTTTCGCTCTCTTTCCTTGAAGAACCTTTCTCCTTCACCCTCTCTCCCCCGAGAGCCACTATCTGTCTCCTCCTATCCTGGAGCCTCTCTCCATCTCCCTCTCATTCTCTGCACTCAACACTAAATAATTCCTAACAGAGGAAAATCTAATCAAATCTTAGCGTGAGTGAGGAAAACTGAGATGGGAAGAAATTGTGTGTGTGAATCAGTGTTGGGAGATGGGGGGGTTAAAAAAAAAACACACATACACACACACACACACACACACACACACACAAAAAAAAAAAAAAACGAATGAAAGCAACATTGGCAGTATGTGAGGGGGTTGTAGAGTGACTGAATTGCAAGTGCATTAGCAGTCATAGCACTTAGTGTGAGGAATCCATTCATTATTCATTAGCTAATTCACCATGTATAGTAATTAAAATGAGGGCCTGCTCTAAAATGGAACGAGCTATGATAGACTGGGTTCCATATTTAAAGGAGCTGTTTTTTAGTACTCATGCTTCAGGGTTTCAGAAATCATGCTTGCACATTTAAATGCTTCAAATTATTCTAAGAACTCCTCGACGGCAATAAGGCACATGAGGTGACTCACATTCTCACATGCGAAGTGATTTTAAAATAGTTCTGGAAATGTTCAACATCACCTGTAATTAAGAAACTGTTGTCACTTTACTTGAGAATGTCAAAATAAAAATGTAATAATAATAATAATAGTAGATGATAAACTATGTTAACTATTTTACATATTTTCAAATAAGATTTTCTGACTTTACTTCAGTATATCCAAAAACGTTATACAATACAAATATTTGCCACATGACATTAAAAAGAACAGATAAAGATATTCATTTGACTATGACAACACTTAAAAACAAAATGTCATATCAGTTGATGATGAACTAAAGCAGGGTACAATTGGGGGTAGGGGGTGGCAGGTGGAAGAAGTCTGTTTTTTTTTTTTTTTGTTTGTTTTTTTTAGCTATCTTTGAACAACAAAGTTGCATATTCTTGACTTGTTCTGACAGCATTGCCTAAAGTTGGAGTCAAAATTATCCAAAGATCCGACCATTAGACTAATTGTGTCTTCGGAAGATGAACAATCATGGTAATACCCTGGCAAATTCTAATTCCTAGTGTTTATTGACAATGACCTGAGTCCAAGATAAGTCATTGTGTTTTACAGAAACCGTGTGTAATCCGGATAATATGCTAATTACCTAAAATTGTAAAACCATATATGTAAAATATGTATGTTCAATGATGAGTATTAATATATATGTTCAGAATACGTGTCCTTCAGATGAGTTAATTAGTGTACTTGCTAATGTCATTAGCTTATATTTTCATGGAGTTTAACACAGACAGACCCACCCTGATTACACAATATCCTAAGGTTTATTTATTTATTTTTTAAAAGAATAGATCACATGTGGAAATGTCTTACTGGCACCACTGCAACAATGAAAAGTAAAATTCAATTTGTGGTCCAGTTGTGGTTGACACATGACTGAACAGACGGATTTGCTCCCACATTCAGGGAGGATAAACAGTTTTCAGTTTCCCCCATTCGCTCATGTTTTACAGCTCATTACTTCTTTGGTTTTCAATCATTTTTTACTTAGGTGGAGGTATGTTGCTTTCTTATCATTTTCAGCCAGTTTGATGACGACTGGGGGAAATGTACATGGTTAAGTTTAAAGTATTTTTTTTTTGTTTGAACATCAAATCAAAGCACAAGTGACAGTGCTGATGCGTTCCCCGCTCCGTAGCCATCCTGTTACTTGATGCGTATTTCATCCTAAATGTAACTACACATCATGGTTACTACAGACCTGAAACACTTAGTATGTGTTCACACCATACGCTACTTTTCGTCATTATAATGCTCGTGTGGAACACAAATGTAACTGAATTGAATCAGGTTAGCTCATTATGCTAACACAGTAACCGTTATTCTGCCTGCAGCTATTTCCTCATTTTAAATCTCTGTTTATTCATCTATACACTTGTTTTAATTCTGAAACATATCTTCCCCTCTAATATTTTCCCATTTTTCTATGTTGCAGCAGTTTTAAAGTAACTGTTTCCCAGCATTCATCAGCTTCCTACGTAGTGGGAGAACCAGTAACACCAAGTAACTTTTGTTATCAGTCTTAGTTGTTTGAAGCAGTGTCAAACTGCAAACAAAAAAAAAAAATGCACAAGCATACTCTCTCACAGTGGCAAGGCTACTGATAAATGCTCCTTGCTGATCTGATGTGAAGCTACACCAAGCTCTACGCTGGAAAACCCACGGCCATCCCAAGTTTACATTAAAATAACGAACAAAAAAAAGACAAAAGGAATCTCAACTTCTGCTCTTCACTTGTTCCACCATTAACAAGGCAGGCAGGTCTGATTCACGTATATAAAATCTGATGCTTTTATACATATATGCTTTTATGCCCCTGTCCTTTCTGACCCCCAACAAAAAAGGGGGAAAGATATGGAAAATGCAAGAAATAAAAGGCAGCAGTTCTAAAATTTGATTTATTGTATTATTTGAATTTATATCTGAATTATTTCTTCTCATCAGCTTTTTTTATTTGTTAATATATACATGGCCTAAAAAAATAACTGCTGGGAACAGTAAAGATTTTACTGCTGTGTAGCCATCACCATTCCTTCAGACAAAACATTTTTGCATTTTTTTTTTAAAAATATTCCTACATTCTTGCATTGACAATACCACCTGATCAGATGGTTTTTTTTTTTTTTGTTGTTGCATAAACCCTTTAAACAGAGCTGTTGTTGCACTTCTAGTTTCAAAATTCTCCACATACATTTTAGACTTTTATTAATGATTTCTCAGATTTAATTGACCACCATTTCATCTCCTTTTGCAAACGTAAATATATTGAGGTCAGGTCAGAACTGCATGCAGTCCAGCTAAGTACTTGTACACTCTTCTTTCTCACAGATGCATTTGAAATGTGTCAAATGTGATTTTGCGTTGCCTTGTTGAAAAATGCATGAATGTCTATGGAAAAGATTGACTTGAAGATTGACTTGACAGCAGCGTGTGTTGCTCTAAAAGCTCAGTACTCAAACATGTTTATTGCTGTCATCACAGAAGTCTAAATGACCTTTCCAAGGGCGCTGCAACAACTCATACCATGGGCTTGTTACTGATAACAGTCTTTTTATTTTGCAAAGTAAAAATTTATGTGGCATTTCTGAATGTAATGCCATATTGCAGTGCTTGACAAAGGTTTGTCACAGAAATCCTTTGCCCATGTGTTTATGACAGCAACTGATGAATGATGGGTTTTGATGCATTTCCATCTACTTGATCAAAGATCACAGTGGTCCAGCCTAATCTAAATCATTAAGTCATTATTACATTAAGTTAAAATCCTGTTTAAGAAAAAACAACCTTTTTTGTTTTTCTTTCACCTCCTTACTAGTACAAGTTTCTCCTTTACCACCTACTTTTCAATGTCTTGCAGAAATACACAAATATGAGTACAAAAGCAGTATCCACCAAAGGATGGGTGTTTGAGGATCAAAGATGGATAACAAATGTCCAGTTTAAAAACAAATGTTAGGAAATCACTAAAAGGTGTGAAATTAATACCATTAAAATAAAAAATAGAATGAAACAGAATTGTATGTTTTTTTTTTTTTTTTTTTTTTTTTTACAGCTTATAATGTCATCAAGCAATTGCAGGAATTTGTAGGGAATTAATTGGCCAAAGCTGACCAATCAAATGGATGGATGTCATCTTACATTGTCTGATTCATAGCCAGTCATTGACTCTGCCATTGGCTATGACAGTAAGCCATTGCTGTTGTGATTTTAGCTACTTAGCGCTAAGTATTATATTGACTTCTGAGCTGTGATTAAAAACAGATCATGGTCATATTTTAAAGAGAACATGTTTTCTTGTGTGCTCTGTGTGCTGTGTTGATTGTACTGACAGACCACCGTGACCGGCTGTGGTTGGATCTGGGAGGATCTGAGGATGAAGCTTAGCTCAACTTAGCCATGTAAACCACAGCAGTCATTTCATGTCATCACATTTGAGAACACATTTGAAATGACATTTGAGATGACAGGTCCTGCTGTGGGTGCTGGCAGCCAAGATGATTGACTTGCAGGTCCCATCATAATTTGGTTTAAAAGAGTCCTGAAATGACTCTCCATGATAGCCCAGCCCATCGCAGAGTCCAGTGCCGCTCTGACCGGTCCAACCCGCAGGCTCTCGGCCGGCGCATGGCTGAAGGAGCTGAGCTACTCACAGTGAATCTTTTCAGGACTCTTCCAAGTGGAATTATGCTGGGACCTGCAGTCAGTCTCAGTCCCTCCACCATGCCTGCCCTCTTGCATGGAGCTCTTCTGTGGAGCCCCCCTGCTCCACAGAAGAGCTCCACAACTGGAAGAGGGTGGGCAAATGGGTGGAAGCAATTCTGTTTTTACAATATTTATACTTTTTAAAGCATTTTGTGCTTAATTTTATTGTACAAAAAGTGATCGATGATATTATATTCATAAATGTGAGAAAACTTTTCTGTAATAATGAAATGAAGTTGACAAGGAAAATTTAAAAAGAAAATCAGATTTATACTGTCTGCTAAGAAACAAAAGTCTAAGTAAATGTGTGTAAGTAAATAAGTAGATCATTTATTTATTTTTTCCTATCCTCACAACCACTGTTTATGATTTTTGGGTTGTTTTCAGCAAAGCTCTAGCTGTGATATAATAACAAACAAAGAAGGGAACCGTTAGGTAGCAACTGTTCAGACCAAACAAAACACAGCCCAAACCAAAAGTAGAATCTCAGGGGCAGCCTTCCAAACTCCTCAAAAATCTCTGTTTCAGATAAAACAGGTCATTGTGACTATAGACTGTATCCATCCTTTTATGAGATTTTTTTCTAACTAAAGAAGATGTAATGAAAAAGCTACAAATTTCTTGAATGCCGACCATATAGGCTTGAGCCTGCTTTGAGCTTCAGTGTTGAACCAACAGTGTATCCCTATGTCATGAGTTATGGGTGGATCCTGACGTGTACCTCTCTCCAAATGTAACATCGACACTATAACTGCTACTTCATCATTTTCAAGCCAGATAAAAAGATAGATTGCTGCAATATCTGCAAAAATGACTGATGACCAACATTCATCAGCTCCACTTTATGTAAGATATGTTCTACTTTCTCCGTTTACTTCCGATATATAAAGCTCAGCACTGCAAGCTGTAGAAAAGAACCAGCACCACCACCTAGCATTTGGTGGTGTAATTACAGAGCAACACAAATGATAATGGACAAAAATAAACAGCAACGATGTTGTCCTAAATGTCGGGTATATGCGTTGTTGCTACTCAGAAGCATAAATCAGGCTTAAGAGAGAGCAAGGCTGTATCCTCCTGATGGAATATCAATACAAGACTCTCACACAGCAAGTGGCTGCTCTGGGTACATTTTATGTGCATGAATGTATGTATTATGACATCAAAACCTGAAGTAATTTTCTGCTCTTTTATTCTCTGTTGACAATTTACAGCGCATAATTGTGACTCAAGATATAGTTATGTCTGAAGAACTAGACATACTCAGTGTGTCTTAGGTCTTGCAAAATTCCAATTTTGAAAGGGTTCAGCTCAGAAAATTATGCTTCTGCTTTTTTTCAGATCAGTAACAGTAGCTTGCTTGGACTAGAGAGGAAGGGTCTTTGAAATTTGCATAAGCAATAGCAACTGCACAATAAAAAGACAGTATAGAGCTATATGTATTGTTAAATAATATATATATATATATATATATATATATATATATATATATATATATATATATATATATATATATATATATATATATATATATATATATATATATATATATATATATATATCTAAAAACTGCATAAATAGCAGCATGCAAACCAAAAACAGGGTTCTTGCCACAGGATGAAACAGGACATTGAAGAATTTGGGGACAAACACATGTGCCACATGCTATGCAAGAATCTGAAAGGCTTCCAAATCGTACTGATTAACTGGCTCTGGGCTACCTGCATGCACTTTCCTAAAATGGCCAGTTCTGCTTGTTAGAAATTGCTGTGGAGTGAAGCTCCTCTGATCATCACACATCTTTGTCTTGTATCTGATGACATGATACTGTTGAAGGGCAAGATAAAAATCACACAAGGGGCCAGGACCTCTGCTGGCAAGCTTGTTATCAGTCTAATGGTCAGAGCCTTTTTTAGTGCTGTTATACAACATTTCCAGTGAGCTCTTCAAAACACAATGTAATTGGCTTCCATTTCTGTTATTCTTGTTTTAATACTTTTGCAGAGAGAGAAAAGGGTTTTTCTCTGTATAAATGATTAAATATCCACCCCCAAGTCCCACAATCTGATTTGAAAAGTGACCCAACTATGGCTGGAGCCTATGGAGTGATACTACATCTGGACAACAACTACTTTGACACCTTTAAGAAAAAAAAATAACACTGTTTTATGTGTAAAAATGTGCAGGCTTGTATCACTTGCCCGGGAATTAGAGTACACAAGGTTTTTTGCTGTATGTTCTGGATACTTTACTGTACTGTACACAGAACTAATCCGTGCAAAATGTTGAATCAACACAGCCTCATGTCAGAATGAGGATTGGCTGTTTTGTTCCTCCGTTCAAAATGCAGTTGTTTACCAATGAAGACTCTGACATTTTCAAATTTCAGTTTAGGGCCACAAAATTTTTTCCCTGCCTTAGTCTGCCTTTTAAATTTGTAACATTAATTTTAAGTTTAAGGACCACTTGAAATGCCTAAACTTAAACCTACCAACCTACTCACTGGGGTCGTCATCATCACATGTTTAATTGAGCAATGCATAAAAAAATTTTTTTTTGAAAAGTAAAGTACTGTAATCTTGAGAAATTACAAAATGAGAATATGAACATGTAAATTAGCAAAACATAAACTTTTTAATACACAAATGTGTTTTTATCCAAAACTGAGGCAAAAATTGAAATAGCACAAAAGTTGCTGTAGACCTGCACTTTGCAGCCATGTCCACCATTAAATCTACCATTTATTTTGTTTTAGATTTAGATTAGATTTTTAAAAACATGTTGGAAATGTTAGGAATGCAGAAGTTCAAATTTCTTTCCAAGATGCAGAACGTTTTATTTTTGGTTTGTTTTTTTGGTTTGCTTTAAATTTGATGTTATTAATCAAGTAGCCATTTCCGTTGACTAAATGAAGATGTCCACATCCAGATTTAATAAGTCTTTATCATTGCAAGAAGAAACATTACATGCTCGTTTTGTGTAATTGAGACTTAATGCTGTTTGCAGTTTACTACATAACTGTGAAGGAACAAAATATTCATCAAGCATTTTATTTCAGCAGCACATCATTATGCTGTTTTGTAGAAGTTTGTGTTCTGTGTTATCAAATTCTTTCATCCCATATGCTAAATATTTACTCAATTAGCATATCCTGGCTTGTGTCTCAGTTTGAGGGGATGAAAGCAACCGTTATAATATTAAATGGAAGATTGAAAGAGACTAAGAGATGTTGGATGAAGTCACTGTTGCTCCTCTCTCCGTCCTGGTGTGAAAGTGGGTGTTCATCCCCTGAATACAGATGGCATTACACAAGCAATCATCTAAACAGCTGAGACAAGCTAACATGCTGGTGTCCGGAATGGCCTTCTTCTATCTGCAGCGTGTTAGCAATGCCAAACGCCTGTGTTCATTTCCTAGCCAAAATGCTTCACTCAGGGTACGGTTCAATGAACATTTCATCAAACCTTTTTCTTACTCTTTCTTCTTTAGTAAATGTGCTGCATTGGTTTTCCTATTAGCTGTTATGTCTATGAGAAGTAGGGAGAAGCAGTTTTTTTTTTCTTCTGAAAATTGGAGAAACTCTTTAAAACTCCCTTAGGGATGTCTGCAATGAAGAATCAATGCCTAATGGAAAATATTGCTTGAATGCACAATTGTTTCAATAATATTGAATGGTGGCGGTGTCTTTCCTCTGATCCACTCCCTCGTGCCTTGGTTGTAGATTGGCCTGAACTTATGACAATTAACCTTGAATACAGTGAGGGAAAGCAGAGGCAGGAGCCACAAGATTTTCAATAATTAAATTATCCCTTTTGCACATATCAAGTCCATTGCCACATTCACAACCTCTGATAAATCAGGTCTTTGTTGTGCCAAAATGTAATTCTGTGTTAGACTATTTTATAATTCAGTGGCTGTTTCTGAACAGAGAACTGCATTATGATGATAAAGCCACTTTATAGTTTAATAAATTAAACTACCGTAAGCTAGATGTTTCATTCTTTTGCTGCACAATCCAGTAAAGGCGCGGGCATCTTAAATGTTTATGTGAACATACTTCTGTATCGCTTGAAAGTCAGGAAAGGGACTGGTGCAAATTGGTTTAGGACTTATTACATGTGGTTGCAAAGATAAATAGAAACTGCAATAGAGACATGAGAGAAAATCAATTTGGCTGGAGCTGCATTTGCATTATATACAATGCAGTAATTGGAGAGAAAAATATCAACAGCTCTGATATTGAGAGCATCAGAACCAGTGTTTGGATTAGGCTGTACCAAGCTATACATCTTGCCATTGTCAGTTTTGTGTTTAAAGATAGCATTTTGAAAAACCCAGACCTGTATTGGTTGGACAGAGACAAGACTAGAGCACACAGACAAATGCAAGTGTATTTAATCAAATGAAATGGCAAATTTAGTATGTACATCATGTTGTGACCAAAGAACTCTGACAAGTCTGAGAAGATGGTGAGATAATTAACTTTAGCAGGTTTCTAATTATACATTTGTGGCCAGAACATATGTGTATGGACTGATCAGTATCCTATTCTGGTAGATGCTGCGCACAGTTTTTTTTTAGGTGTTAAAACAATAAGCATCACTGATTGGTCACACACAGTTCTGTTTGGTTCAACCAAATGGTCAGAATTTGCTCATGACTTAAAGAGACAAATGTTTCATAAATAATTTGCTTTTTTTTTTGTTTTGTTCTTTGTATTGCCTACCCAACATAAAACTTCATAGGTGCTCCAGTGAAACAAATCAGTCTGAGACATCAGATTGGAATTCAGTAGATGTGGTCAGATTGATTTTATGAAGTAATTGGTTGGTAAAATAAGCTTTGAGGCTCGGGATTTATTTCAGAATTATTATATTGATTTATTTGTTAACTTATTTATTAACTGGGGTATTCATTTATAACTCTTTAGTTTTAAGACTAGGGGGATATTGTGTAATATTACATGACTTTTTGTGAATATTATTTTCAGGATTTTTCAATTTGTCAATTGAAGTTACCAAATATGTAACCTTTGAGCAGTAGAGGACCAATGGTTTCTCTTGAGGAACAATGTGTAAACCTTTTCAGTGTTGCTCAGCTGGTGTCCATATTCAAGGCAAGAACTGCTTGGACACTACGTTTCCATTAATGGATTTTCATTTTTTTTTTTTTTTATTTTAAAAGAAGCCACACGGTGGTGGCCTTTCTCCAGACAAATATACTGATAGTGTCAAACCATTTCTTGGAGCGACTCCATTTTAAACCATCAACATGTTGAGCTTATGAATATTTAATTATGAATTAGAACAACTGTCTTCAGATAAAGTAGCGGCTGGAAAATCAGGTGGCAGGAAGGAAAACAGTGCAGTGATGTGAAAACCAGTGTGTTCCAGTTTTCTTTTACAGTGTATAAAACATCCCAACATTTCTGGACATGGTGTGTGTTCAGCTGTCAAACACACATTTAATCACATTTCTTATCTTCTACCTACATCTTCTTATATACTGTCAGGTGAAAAAGAATGTACTCTTTGATTTCTAAAGATTTATAAACTGTACTATTATTACTACTACTAATAATAATGATAATAATAAGAGTTTAGTCTTCACTAAGTCTCAAAATAAGGTAAATGCAATCTGAGATGAATGTAGATGAAATAGAACACATATACTGCATGCTGTCATTTTGTTTAATTAAAAACTATTGCAACTACTGAGAAAAAAATATTGTGTCTTGGAAAGACCTTTTGACAGCAATAACTTGAAGTAATTATTTTCTGTAAGATGTTGTCAGTCTCTCATATACTTCCAGACAAATTTTGTCCCATTTTTCTTTGCAACATTGCTTCAGTTCATTGAGTTTTATGGGCAGTTGTTTATGCAAAGCTCTCTAGAAAATCCCACAACAGAAGTTCAATCAGGTTGATGTCTGGAATTTAACTGGGCCATTACATCACCTTGATTTTTTCTTTTTGGCATTTCTGGAGCAGATTTTGTCACTGTGTTTGGGATCATTTTCCCGCTGCTTTACCAGACTTCAATATTTAACCCTCAAGTACTTTGGTAATGCAGATGAGTTCGTGTTGACTCAAAAATTGTTCATTTTCTGCAACTGCAAACCAAACACAAATCTTCAACCCTCCAAGTCCATACTTGACAGTTGGTATGATGTGTTATTTGGTGTTGAGTAAAAACACCTCCAGTTTGGTCTCATCTGTTTAAAGGACAGAGATCTTGTGGTATTTTTTTTTTTTTAATGCTACTTTAACCTAAGCCATGCTTCCATGTAGTGCTGGGCGATATGGAAAAAATCATATATCATGATATGGACTATTTTATATCACGATAACAATATATATCACGATATACCATAATAAAGTATGTTTTCAGTTATTCTCTGAAAAGTTTGACAAAAATTTCATTGCTTACATTTCAACTTTATTTTGAAAGGACATTTAGCTGAACTGTCACAAACATACATTTTAGTGCAGCAAAAACAGGTAGGTACAGAGGTACAGTAGCTTTCACATTTTTTTTAAAAAGTGCACAACAGTTTCTGAGTGGAAAAACACATTTTTGCACTGAAGTTCAGCTATAAAAAATAAACACAAATTATTTTTCAACTTTCTGAAATCTGTAACCTTGTAGTGCAAAGTTTGCAAATCAATATAAAGTGTCTAAATTAAACATCAGGGTTGAAGAGAACTCTGTTTAAGTCATTAACCATGAATAAAAGTGCAAACATAAAAGGCTACTTTGTAGAAGTAGATATGATTCTATCAAATTTATCGTTGCAGGTTATTTAATTACATATTTGCTATAATAATTGATAAAATTAGGTTAGAAACGATAGAAACGATAGAAGAGAAATGGCACGATATACACTTTTCTATCGTCTCCACGATATGTATCGTCATATTGCCCAGCACTACTTCCATGTGCTTTTTAGACAGGAGAGCCTCTCTCCTGTTACCTTTCAAACCAGCCATACTTGTGCAATCCTTTTCTAAAGTTGACTGGGAACAACTTTAACATTTAACTTAAATATTTGACATGGTAACTGATGCCTGTAATGCTAGAGATGTAACTTGTCTTTTTTAAGTAAATTCATTAAAAATTGTACATGAGTTTGAGTGAGCTTGCTGGGACATTCACTCATGGGAAGATTGGCAGATGTCTTGAATGTTTTTCACTTTAGAAAGATGAACTCTGAATTGTTTGAAAATGGCATTATAACCCTTACATAGTTGCTCGGTCGCAACAACTGCTTCTCTAAGACCATTGCTGATCTCCTTCCTCCTTGGCATTGTGTTAACACACACCTAGATGTTCCAGACCACCAAACTTCCAAAGATTTTATTTTTATAGAGGTGCAAAGACTTGCTGATAATCACTTGATTGAGTGCAGCTAATCAGCAGTACCTGCTTGTAACCTACTCTTTTAGTTCCTTTGAAAGCAGCAAGTAAAACCCGAAAGTATTCGTTTATTTTTCAAAATAAAAGATTTTTCCAAAGTAAAAGCTCCTTCAGACTCATATAATAAATAAAACTTAGATATTTTTTCTTTCTTCCGGTACCGGAAGGTTGGGGACCACTGCTGTAGAACAGAACTACAGAAGAAATACACACCAGTAAACATGAACTTCCACTAAGAATTGACCATACATGATAGCTGTGCTGGGATTGAATTTTTGTACAACCCACTCATTTAATATACATTACAGCTTCAAATTGGGCATAGTTAATGGTATAGTCACCTTGAATGACAGGTACTGCCTGTGGTTGCCACCCAATAAACATGCTGTTCAGACATAGGAAAGATTAGCATTGATGTCTAATTGAGGCAGAGAGCTGCCAATCATTCACTGAACAGGGTACTTGACAAAACACTTGTTTGAAGCTAATGCCTATCGATCACCACAAGGGTGGCAAAACTGAGACATGCTGGCATGGATCCAGTCTCAGGAAAAACAAACCATTACAGTCCAGCAACACAACAAGAGATGTGTCTGACATAAAGCTTAAATGCAGCCATTCTTGCTGTGTTTGGTGCAGTTTTGGTCTTCTTATGCCTTGTATCATACATGAAAAGAAAAATCTTGAGAAAATGAAAAACTCGAACGATTCAATTTGTCACCATTCACAGTCAAACGTCCCATGTAGACCTAATTTCACAGAAAAAAGTCTTCTCAGGGGGGTTTCAGGCACATGAGGACATTCAGGGCATCAACACCTGAATAGATGAGAGCCACTGCAGTGGAAAACATTCTGATCATCTAATGGAGAAAATGTGGCATAAATCCACACCATTGCAGTAATCGACCACTGTAATCACAGAAATGACTGTGGATATCCATGTGACTAATGCAAAGTACGTATTTTAATTTGATGAAGTCAAGCTTCATTTCTTTTCATATATATGGTGTACACGTTTTCATTTTCTTCTTACTGTATCTTATATAGAAAACTTTGATTTCATTTCTGAGGTCTTCTGAACAACAAGAAGAAAAAAAATCATTGCAGGTAAAATGTTTAACAAGGCTTTCTCTCCAGCTACACAACGTTTAGACACACAAACACACACTCATGTGCGGCGTCTCGTGGGGCCTCCTTGCTGTGCTGCATTCTTCTGGATATGCTCAAACAGAGTATACAGGCTTGAGGGTTTGGAACGGGGCCAGGCTCATCTCCTCGATTTTGGGTCATAAACACGGCCCCTGCCCAAGGACTGCAGGGCCTTTTAAAAGAGGGCTCAGCTTGATTGGACACACTTCCCTCGCTGTTTCTCGATTGCTAGGGAGCCAGCTGATCAGACAGGCAGAACAAAAACGAGCCTTTACAAGGCAGTCCACTCTTGTACAGTACACCAAATTTATTTTTACATAAAAAAAGATCATCTTTGCTTCACCAGCACGAGTGGATAATGAAAACTGTTGTAAGATTTAAAAAAAAAAAGAAAAAGAAAAGCCTTGTATTTTTGTACCACCAAAAAAAAAAGAAGAAAAGAGGAAAAAGAAAAATCTGTAATTCAGTGTTCAGTGTCAGCAGTTTAGTTCAGCAGGGAACCCGGCGTCCGGATTAGTGAGGGCAAGAAGCAAAACCAAACCTGTCCCGTGGGCCAGGAAAAAGTGGTGACGTTTAGAGTGAAAGTGAGGTTCATGAGGTCCTATGTAGTCTCCATTACAGCCTTCATCACAGTGGTGTTTTGAACATCTAATTTGTCCATGAATATTACAATGTGCACCATTTGGCTCATGAATATGAAATAGATGGAACCACAGGCTCCCCCCATAATTAATAGTCGACACACACACAGTCCGTCCGTCGTCAGCTTTGTAGCTCTGCAGCAGCTTTTTCTCTTGTGCCTTTAGCCAATCACCGCCGATCATAGCCTTAGCAGAGTGTTAGTGCCGGGACACACTGCCTGTTGAATAACGTGAATGCAGCCTTTTGTTGCCATGGATATTTTAATGGATTGCAAGTGCTCTCCTTCTCCTTCTGTCTCGCTTTTTTTGTCCGTCTAATCTACGCACACAGACAATTAATATTTTCAGTGTGACAGCCCTGATTCCTTGGAACACCAGCTTTCTCTATCACTGAGCAAAAATGTGATTGTAACGTTTTATTTACTGCCTTCAGATAAACAGGCAGATCACCGTAGAAACAACACTGGAACATGATGCAGAGCTGAGCAGCTAATGCACCAAAAATCTCTGCCCATCCGTTTACCCTGCCTTGAGTCACATGGCTGTGCTCCAGCACGGCCATATGCCCCTTAGCTGAGCTGCTGTATGCTATATTAAATGAGTCATGATGCACAGTTGACGTATCATTACTACCCAGAAATGACAAAACCCGGACTGGAGGATACTGGTAGGCAATCTAGTGAAAAGAAATGTTGCTCTTTGGCTGGCTCACTGTGGCACCATTTCAGTGAAATGAACTGAACAAGAGAACATGGCCAGTCAATCTACTGACTGTTTTTGTGATGAGCTAGTCAATAATTTGGATAATGAGCTTAATTTCCAGAGTCCAAAGAAACTTTTTGTTCTCACCAACATTTAAAGAAATGAGATGCACATTTTTTTTTTGGTCAATTAGGGAATAATGATTTTAGTGCCACTGATTTGTTGTTGTTAATTAAAGGAAAATTACTGCACAACATTTTGGAGCATTTCATTTCATTAGAGTTTTCTGAGTAATGAAAGGTAAGAAAAAAAAAAGAGATGTACAAGGTTTTTGTATTTCTAAGCAAAAATAACCTGGTGTATCCAAGTCTGGCTAACTCTACAGCATAAGAAGTTTTATCACACAATATTTCCCTTTATTATTATTATAAAGTATTTAAAAATGGTTTGAAAGTATGATGGGTGAGAGGCTAATCTATAAGGCTAATCTCTCTAGATAAAACAAAAATCCTGTCCGCTTTAATTTGTATTTGCACAGGGGTTTGACACAGCCTATGTGGCATGAAAACATCATGCAACTCTGGGACTGCTTAAACCTTCCCAACTCAGTACATGTTGGGAAGGTTCAAGCAGCACAAAGACATTTTCTTAATTTTAAAAAGTCAGTTTCAGTTTCATTTTAAAGTAACCCTGTCTCGCTCTCTTTTTCTTTCTCTACCCTGGCTGGCCTTCGGCAGGAAGGTCCCCCCATATCAGCCAGGTCCTGCTCAAGGTTTCTTCCTCTTAAAGTGGAGTTTTTCCTTGCCACTGTTTGGTGCATAAAGGTTTTTTTCTCCCGCTGTGGGAGTTTTTACTTGCCATTATCCTTGATTTGGATTTAATACTATAATTTTAGTTAATGATATTGGCTCGGGGGTCATGCTCTGGGTCTCTGTAAAGCGCTTAGAGACAATTGACATTGTAACAGATGCTATACAAATAAAATTGAATTGAATTGAATTAATATTTGATTATTTTTAGGAAGTGTTGCCTATATCATGTTGCTTTCATCCCTACTATGAGCAAAAACCAGCCATTAATGTCTTGCAACAATCGCGTATCAGGAACGATGGAGCTATCTCACAGAGCTGCAGGGTAAATAATAGCAGAGGAAACTAAGGCTACATACACACTACAGGCAAAGTGACCCAAATCTCGCCTGAACAGCTGAAATGTCTGTATCACTTTCCTACGTGGTCCTAAATCAGACTCATATCTGATGTTTTCCAAGGCAGCTTCAGTATGAACTGTCAGGTCACATTTCATCCGTCTTTGATGTCACCATTATGCGACTGATGTCACAATTCTGTGTTGGTGGGAGCTTCTTTTGCTCTCCTTTTCCCTTAGTCTTCTTCTCATCATAATTTGTTTGGAAATTTGTCAGCTTCTACTACACTAAAACTTCAAAAACAAATAATACAGCGTTACTGCTGCTGCATCCATGTTTACTTCCGTACACCCGACATACTGCATTTGATGTAACTTCATCTTTCTGCACTTCGAAGCAGTAGCTACTTAAAATCAGAGTTTACTAATGTAAACAACCAAATAAAATGAATTAGATCTTGACAAAAAAAAATCTGAATTTATTATCAAAACCTGTAGAGTGAATGCAGCCAAAAAGACTCAAGAAATGCAAGAAGACGCTTTTGTAACAAGACCTGTAAGATGACGCTACAGCCCAACATACTCCGGGTACGACGGTCCAGCAGCACTGCTTTCTCTAACGTTACGAAACACTATTAATTTGCTCACAATATGTGGGTGAGATAAAGATTACTCCTTGGTTTTGAGCAAGTATTTCCTGCCTCGATAATTTTAAATCCATGTTATAGATTTACTTAGATTAATTTAGCTTGCTAGATGAGCAAGCTAAATTTGGCTTCAGATGTTGTTATATGGAAGTGCTACACTAAAGGATCGTTGTATTTACTGATTAATATGCTTATTAACGTGGTCATTAATTAACTTTCAACTTGATAGACAAAAGGAAAAACTGAAAATGAACTTTTTTGTCAGCTTCAGTAAATCAAACCTCGATCCTTACCATTATAACTTTTTCTTGCCATCCCCCTTAAACTACATAAATTCTCCAGAACCATATTCTGATCCAAGGTGGCTTCACTGCCATCCGGAGAGACCAACGATTGAACTGCTGTCCTTGCAATTAGGGGTCGATGGCTCTGCAACTGCAGATCTTGTCAGTGTTGGCAACCAAAGCTTAACAAAATGACAAGCAAAATGCTTAAAAAGTGTTGACTTCACAAAGATTATGTCCTCAAATAGAGGCTTTCTATGATTTAAAACTCATGCTAGTTACTGGAATGGAAAACAAAACATCCTGCAAATACTTCAAATATTTCAATTTCTTGTTCTATTCCTGTTTTGTGTCAATTTAAATGACTTCTCATTTCATGAGGCACCGACACAAATAATACATCTGGATCTGATTCATGAATTGTCAAGAGATATGGTTTATACTTTGCAGCATTACCGTGAAATACCTTGTACTGAGACAGCATTCATTCTGTCGAGATTTATTTTTATAATAGTACATTTTTTTTCTCACTGCAACACGACAATTTTCTTGTGGGAATTCTTTACATTTTCTTAAATTACATCATGAAGGCTTTTTTTTTTCATTCAGCAGATTCAGAAACAGTTGAAGTGGTGATGCATGAATGAATTGCAGTGCTGAGAAGTGATACTACTGATTACTGACTACAGTACGGAAGATGTGTTAAGCCCCAAATCCAGTCTGCATCATGATGGCTCAGAATATTCAGAGAAAATAATAATAGCAAAGTTCTTCAATGACATGAACTAGGAGTCTGTTATTGGCTGTGCCCCATAGAGCACAGGATACAAAGACACAAAGGCAACAGATGCACTTTCATTCTACAGAAACACTGTGGCTATTTGCTTGGAGCAAACCAATGTGCATCCTCGAGAATTACAGCCCTTTTTAAGGCAAAAGGTGTTCAAGACCAAACACTGATTCAATTTAACACACTCTGAATGAAGTTAGGTGAGTGATGAAAATACTCTCAATGTTATTTCTGAAGGCATTTACACCTTTTGTGCCCAGAAATATGTTCCTCTGCGCAATACCTCACCATGATTAACAGGTAAGTGCGGCACCTCTGACTTACTGGTGATATTTTTTTCTACACACTGGGGTTTAAGAAGGCCTTTTTTCTGGCCAGATTATGTCAGCTATTTTCTTTTTCTTTTTTTTTTTTTCCAGAAAAAGTTATTTTCCTGCTATTTATTTACAGTTAATATACTGCACATTTTAGTGGTTTAGCAAAATGTAATTATTTATTTTTATTCTATTGCTGAGTAAATGATGTATGTGCAAAGCCCCTTTATGTTGTAATAACTGATAAAAAAAGTAGTTTGAATATCATAGTCTTAGTGCAAATAACCTGAATAGAGCTAGCCCGAAAAAAGAAAATGGGATAAATCTACCAGCTGTGATATAAAAACTGTCATAGTATGCGTGAAATGAGCAGATGATCAGATGTTTATGCAACTATACTTTGTCCTATATAAAGTATATACCATAATACAGTGTCCTCTGCTGAATGAGGTTCATGGCGAATGACAGAGGCTTGATTATTACCGTGGGAGCAAGGTGCAAAGCAATGCATCATACAAGCATCTCTGCCTCTGCTCCTTTGAAATTGAGGGATGAAATATGCGTGTGGTGAGCAGTGAAGTTCACCAATAACGTATGCATGCCTTTGAAGGAACACAATCTTCTAACAGCTTTGGTCACTCTCAGAAAAACAGCACGAGTGAGCAAAAGTGTTCACACTGAAGGAGGGGGGGGGGAATGTAGCAGAGGCTGAAGAGACAGTCCTGTCGTCACTTCTCGGTTAGTCGTCTTACACGGTGCCCGTTACTGGGGCTTTTACTTCGCCAATTAAGTAAATCTAATGGATTCCACCAACTAACATCTTCACTGTTTGAAAAAGCAGTAATGAAGTAGATATCACATTTCATTTCTACGCCAACTCTTGTCATTATATCATGAAACGTTGTGTGTTCCTAGTAAGTTGGAACATGAAAGTCCATGCATGCTTAGCTCCTGGCAATGTTAAGACATCTGAACTAAATGAACTGGCAGGAGATAAAATGTATATTAATATGAGGGATATTAGATAAATGGGGGAAGTTATAGAGGGGAAGATGGAAAGAGGAGGGATCTCTGAACATGAGAGAGATAGAGACTCATCATGGCAGTCATCACTTCAGTTATTATCCCTAATTCTCGAGGGGAATATCTCTGTAAGGCGGAGTAAATTTGATGCTGATAAGCAGACAATGAGATTCGTCTGCATCATGAGGAGGCAAAACCCTTCCAAGGGCTTCTTTCACCTAGATTAGGTTTGAACTTCATACATCACATGACAGAATACCCGCATGGCTCTCATCAGTGCTGGCTGGATCCTGCTTTGTAGTTGTGTTTTGAAGCTCTGTTGCCACCAGGTGTTGCAAACTGTTGGTGGGATTTGATTCTCTCCTCTCTGCCCTCTGAGAGTCTCAGCCTAATTAGCACGATGAGCCAAATCACAAAATGCTAAGGGAGAATCCGTAACTTCTCACATCAGGGCATCCTCCAGGAAATGTCTTATGTAGTAAAGCTGTGGGCCGTAACTGATGGCAGAGCAGTGTTGGGTTTAGCTTTATACAAAAAAAATAGAAATATAATGTATAGTATACTTTAATAGAAATATAATAGCATGCCATTGAAGGTGTTCTATTTCAGGTAAATGGTTGAGTGATGTTACTATCTGTTGGCCAGTCAACAGGTTGCCTATTTTTGACCCAGACTGAAATCTCTCAACTCTTTGGTCTACTGAAATAAAATTCTGCACAGTCATCCATAGTGAAGAAAGGATCAACTCTACAAACTTTGGCTTCCTTTTGAGTACTACCAAGTGTTTTCTGCAGTTTTAAAGAATCTCTAGACAACAGTTAGGGTGGTCTGAGGATAAATCACATTTTGTTTGTGTTATTTTGTTTTGTTTTTGTTTTTGTCATCTTCACTCACACTAGCTGAGTTGTATTGTGCCATGCCTAAGCAAGATAAACAGTGATGGTGTAAAAGCACTGCAGAAAAGCATTGCATAAAGGCTGTCCATTTACCACTTATAAAACAACTTTACTGTTAAAGCAACACGATTTACCTGATGTCATCATGAAGGCTTTAACAAAGGCTATACTTCGACGCCATGGTAGACAGTAAATATTCCATGATATTGTGCAAGTATTGTTGGAGTTCTAATCAAGTTGATTTGTGACTGCTACAATGCTGCGTGGTTAAAACGTGACAAAGTGGCCATACAAGTCTCTCTCTAAAGTCTCGTATAATCAGGCCTGCTTATTTTTCCTCAAATCTGCTCAGCATGTTTCATGTCTTGCCACATTTTAGCAAAAATCTGACTGTTTAGAAAAAGCAGGCCATGCAGATGGATGAGGGAGAACTGTGAAAAGATGTATTCATAGACATTTTAATAAGGCTAAGTTAACTGAGCATACCAAGGATTGAGCTTGATTGGATTTACTTGATTTAACTGTTGAGGACAGTTGCTCAATTAGGATTCTAACCAATGCCACATCTAATCAGTGCTTTAGTTGTGATCATCTAATAGTTAGAGATTCCAAACATCTTGTTATAGACATAAAAAAAATAATGGAAAATATTAAAGGGCTGATATTTTAGCCAATTTATGGTTTTCTAGATTGATAACACTATGTATTTGTTAAAATATTTAGAAGTCAAAGACACCCAGATATCTTAGTTGTAGCTTTTGCAGTATCAGATTTGTCAGCTCCAGCTCATTCTGGTATGGGCTCCATTCTCGCCAATTTTCACAGGAGGGATTTTGTTATTTTGACTAGTCACAAAAGACCAATGTATGAAAGAAAAATAAAGTTCTGACGTTAAATATTCTGCACTTTTTTATTTGTTTATCAAGTTTCTTACTTTTTTGTTTTTAAACAAATAAATCACCATTTCATGTCACATAGCCAGATTGTCAAGTGGTGTGAAGGTTTGGACACAGGTAGCAGAGAAGCTGTTGTTCCTGCCAGTTCAGTATGCTAGGCTTTGTCAAAAGTTGGAAAGAGTACTTAAATGACTGATCCAGCTCCAAAACCAGTGGTATGATGCACTTAAGGTGGAGCTGGAAATGCTGCAGTCATTCATTAAGCTCATCAGTGGACTAAGCATTCATCACTTTCATGTGACATGGTGAAAAACACGAAATGTGCCTTTTTCAAATCCTTGATTGGCAAGGACTCAATGTGAGGGGTTCTTCTTCTCTGTTGATTAAATAAACCAGAGACCCTATGTTGCATGGGTATGATATGATGTAGCTAGAATCATACAGTCTACACACCTGGCAGTTGAAAAGTAAGCCAGGTCAGGGTTTACCAATCTAAACTGAGCCATTTTGATCAGTGGAAATGTGGCTTTAGGAACTATAAAGTATTTAAATGTGTCTATAGATACCTACTCTTTCTTGAAATGCAGTCTTTAAACCACAGAGTTAGTGGTTACGAAGCTGCAGCACATAACGACTTAAAACAAACTTTGCCCTGCTATAAAGAGAATATTTGAATATAAACTGGACGTCAGGACTTGTTTTGCCTTGAAAATCAAATATGCCATGCTCAGTGATATTCATAAAATGTACTTAGATAAAGAAAGGATATAAAATATTCAATAAGACATTTCTTTGCCTCTGAACTTATCTAATCAGTGTCTACTGGTATCAGATAGGGATCAGATCTAGGACAATCTCAAGAATAAGTGCCATGATAAATAGTTTTCTGTGTCTTCCTGATGCTGCTGTGATTTGTTTTGATTTTATTTATCTTCTAATAGTTATTTCCTACTTCTTATATCTCTTACATCTCTCTTATAAAAGAAAACTTTTGAAATAGTACAAAAAATCAGTAAGATGGTTGTGGGGGAAAAAAAGAAAAAAAGCGTAATTGCCCTCAGGACATTGTTTACTGTGATTATGCGTTCTTCAGCGCAGGGGGCAGAACTCTGCTGCGCCTCACATCAAAACACTGCCATACCTTGTGTATAATCACAGAAAATTATGTTGACTTGTGCAATATTGCTAACTGTATATGTGTAGGACGTTGGAATCTGTAGAAAAATCCATAAAGGTCATTATGGCGTTTTTTTAGCAAGTGGCTGGTTGCTGAGGGGGCAGAAACACAGTACCCGTGGACTGAACACACTTGTTCTATGAAAGCCTCTCATTGGAGTTGATTGCTAGCTCCTGCTGCAGGCCACTGCAGACACATGGCACACTATACAGATGGAGAAGTGAGGCACCAACAGTCGCAGTCAAAACAGCCGTGACATTTGTGCCATAAGTTGTGATTTTCATGCAGACATCAGTGCTGTCACTCTAAATGAGTCACAGTCGGTTGTAACGAAACCAGCGTGTATTTGCATAGTTTCTTCTCATATCACTACTCCAATATTTATGATTTAGAAATGCAAAATTGTGAAAGACACAGAGCAGGATTTGCTGAATAATCCCCTTTCTGGTGCACAAAAGCATAATTTAAGCTGCTACAGTGAATATTAAGTCTCTACCCAGCCTGGCATGCACTGGAGTCTTTCACACCCGAGCAGTCCAACTCCGATCAGCTTGTCTCTTGACTCAACACAAACACATGTTTTCTGGAGGTACTATTAGAAAGATACAGAGAGCCATCTATCAAATCGAGGTGGAGGAGCTCCTGGCAGTCATTCTAATCTCAAGCTTCTACCCACTCGCATCTCTATGCCACAGGGACATAAAGTGCTTTCATTTCTAAGATTTCACATATGGAGACATAAAGAACTAGAAAAGGACTTGGAGAGCGCAGACCTCCGCCAAGTGCAAGCAACTCCCACATATAGCGATTTACAGATTGCGATAAAATCCGCGTTACTGGATCAGATCCGGAACAGATCCGGATCAGTCTTTAAAATTTGATAGGGATTGAGAATGGGAACCTCTGAGTCAAATTTCATGAGTTTTGGGCAATAATTAACGAAGATATTGAGAAACAAAATGTTCTTCCTTTTCACATTTCTGACAACTCCTGAAAATTTAATCAAAATTGATCCATAACTTTTGAGTTATCTTGTACACAGACAGACAGACAGACAGATAAATGCTGTGGTCCTTACCCAGTCATCGTATAAATCAAACCCCAGATAAAAAATGGAATGTGAATGTTGTTATTTTTATTTCATTTAATTTTTTTGTTAACCAAAACGTGGAAAAAGTAAGTACATCCAATGATTCATTGGTTTGTAAAACACCCAAGAGGAGGAATATCTTGAAGTAATAAACTTTATGATGCCATCAATCTCTCATATCACCGAGGAGGAGTTTTGGCCCATTCTTTATATTTTAGTTGTCAAGTATATTTTAATTCATTGAGGTCTGCAGGTATTTATCGACAGCTCTCTTAAAGGAGGCCCATTATGAGTCATGCAATATAATTTCAGGGCTTGAGAGAATATATTTTGGTAGTTTAAAAAAAGGCTCTAGGCACTTTGTTTGGGACCATGTACCTTTGCAAATATAAATCATTGAGTCATTCAGATTGTTATGGTTCTGTGACATCACAGACCCAGATCAGAGTTGAAGCTATCAAACTTCACATCTCTGGAGGGGGTACCGTGGAGGCTGTAAACCTCTGGGTCCCACCTGGGATGGAGGGGCTTGGGGAATGTCTGCGCTACACCAGCTGCTGGCAGTTGAGGCCGTTCTAGTCAATGAGAGTCGTCCCACGCGGAAGTGCCAGGCCATGGTTTAGAAGCATCCCAGAAGCGACCCTTCGCTCTGCTCTGTTTAAGATGCATGCCAAGTCTACTCTGGCATTCATCCGAGGTAAAGCTGCACCAATTTACACACAGCAGATTGAGCTGGCAGGAAGTCAGACGCAAGAATGACACAGAGAATCCAGTCAGTTTTCAAAATAAGACACTACGAGTGGGCTCCAACTGGTTCCTACTCGTACATCAATATTTTATTAACCTGCGGAGGCCGTGGGTAAGCCACTGATCCTTTTTTACAGTATATGATTAATAGTAAAAACAAGAAGACATGTCACAAATTAGGTGATTTCAAAATCTTCGGGTAAATTTGTAATATGACAAATCCAGCCAAACAAGCACTGCTGGGAATCAGAACTGCAGCAAAACCAGACCGCAGCGCCTGTTGAGACGGACGGGTTACACTGATTCCACCTCTTAAAATCAAAATAGAGCTTTAAAGACATGTTTCAAAAGGGAGCTTTTGTACTGCATCTCCGTGATATTTAGACCAAAAACAAGAAATCAAAAAAATATTTCATTAAGTTCTCAGGAATTTGTGTTCATAATTGGGAAAAAAAAAAAAGTCTCCTTTCGGTCCCACAACAGAATTTCAATCAGGTCTGGAGTTTGACTGAATCATTGCAACAACTTGTTTCTTTTCTTTTTCAGCCATCCTGTTGTAGACTTGGCGGTACGCTCTGGATCACTGTCCGTTTGCATCACCAAATTTCAACCAAGATTTAGTAGTTCTATGCCAAGTGTAAATCATACCATGGCAATGGCGAGTTGGGGGTCATCTTCTCCTTCAGTGTGCAAAGGGAATTAAAAACAGCACAGACACATGCATCATCAACATGAAGTCATTCCAGTATTTGAATAATCAATATTTGTGGTCACAAGGCATGTACTATATCACACAGTTCTTTTATGAGAGAACAAATCTGCCACTGTGTGAGACACGGCAACAGCAGGACAGCATGTCTGCTCAAACCCTGGACACGTTATGGTGAAGCAGAATTAAAAGCAGAGGCAGCACGACAAGCAAGGTAGACAGAAATGTTGATGACAGTTCAACATCTGAGCCTGTGTCTGACTCACATTAAAGGTATCAACCACTCAGTAATCTAAATTTGTCAGCGATTATTTCTTCATTTGAAAACAGGATGATTAAAAAAATTAACTCGAAATTTCAGGTTGTACAATCTGCATGGTTTCAATTCTAAAATGAATGAATGAGATAATCAGCAAGTTTATAAGCTGGAACTTGAGTCTTTCCACTGATTTAAAAAGTCATACGTTACACTGTCTGTTGTTTTGAACACCTCGAACTGTGACAAACTGTCTTCAATTTTTTTCCTATCTATCCAAGACCTATCTCTTCTCTCCACCTCACCAGCTCCTTTACTGATTCAATATTCACCTGGTATCATTTTATATGCTTGATTTTCCTGTTCAGTTTTTCAAAGACAATTTATTACTTGTTGTTTTTTTCACGACTAGTCTTCTTCTGGAAAACAACAATGCCCCTTTGCACTCATTGCAGTCTTTTTCCAAGTGTACTGTCCTGAACTATAACTTTTCATATCCTCACTGAGGCTGTCGTTATCTGTCTTCTGGCTCTTGAATTTTTCTCAATTTCTCTGAGCTTTGCACAGTCTAACCTTGAGGTGAACATGCTGGGAAATCCACTCCAGGGAAGATTGACAACTGTCTTGAATGTATTTCCCCTGTGAATGATCTTTTTTAACGGAACTGTGACAGACTGCAAATTGTTTGGAAATGTCCTTATAACCCTTTCCACACTGGTGGGCAGCAACAATTGCTTCTAGAAGATCATTGCTGATGTCTTTCCTCCTTGTCATTGCGTTAAACCACACCTGAATGCTCCAGACCTGCAAAAAGGCAAAATGTCTCCTTTCATAGAGGCATTTGATCAGCAACACCTTTCACCATTTTAATTCCGGCGTGAAAGCAAAAGGCTATGCTTTTATCTACCACATGGCTATCCAGTTTGGATTAGTATCTAAATAATGAAACAGTGCAATGTGTCATTTCCTTCTTATTGTCTCGAGGTTGTATTTATTTGATTTTAAGACCAGGTAATGTTTTTGTAAATATATTTTCATGATGCCCTGATATGAAAATCCTTGATTTTTGTTTCTTTTCATTTTCTTTTTTTCTTTTTTTTTTGTGAATACATACAATCCTGCCATGTTAATTCATATTAAACCCTCAAGCATGGTGGAAGTGGGCTGCTCTTCATTTTATCCAGACAGGCTGTCAGACATAAATTAGCGCCACTCCCATCACCAATCCTCATATCACACAGAGAAGCATGAGGTGCAACACAGCAGCAGTATAAATTGATGAAACAACATAACAGGGCCCACATAAAGTAAAACATATTACTCAAAAAAAAAAAAAAAACTGACGGGCCCCATCAGTCACCTAAAGCATAAGTGCAATGCAGACGATAGTAATTTGAAAATGAATCAGCATTTTTTTGCTGTTGACAGGCTGAAACCAATGGATTTCAAAAACAGACAGTCTAAAGTCTGAGGTGTGCACAGTGCATGTAGTTTATCCAAAACCACCATCAAACATGGATATATTTATGCTTGATAGCAGGCTGTTGAGCCTTTGGGTAAATAAGTGGGGGGAGGGTAGAATCAGATACAGTCATGTGGAAAAGTGAGAACCCCTTATTTTAATTCTATATTTATATGTGTAAAATATAAAGCAAGAACCATGGGATTATAACATGGCTCTCAGTATTAGGCAAATACATCCTCAAACTAGAAAAGCACTCGGAGAGCGCAGACCTCCGCCAAGCACAACAATTTATTGAAAATATGACAGTGATCCAGAATCCATGATTTCTTTCTGGATCACACCCAAAATGAAATCAATTCTTCCTTTTTACATTTCTGACAACTCCTGAAAATTTCAACAAAATCCATCCATAACTTTTTGAGTTATCTTGAACACAGACAAACAAACAAACAGACAGATAAATGCCGGCAAAAACATAACCTCCTTGGCAGAGATAATGAACAATAAAATATAATATTTTGAACCATTCCATTATTAATTTTGTGTGGTGAGTTCAAATGCAGTTTTTTTTTTTTGGAAACTTCATTTGTGCTTCCATGTTGTTTTTAAACAAGAGGAACCTTTCTCCTGACAAACAAGCAGTACTGTCATGGAGACTTCTGGAAAAACTGTAAGCTGGCATAAAAATGTTCTAGTTTTGAATATTCTTTCTTACTGTAGAATGTTAAACTCCAAGTTGTTTCAAAATGATTTTGCAACCCTTTTGAGATTAATATGCAGCAACAACTGCTTCTCTGAGATCATGCCTTGTGTCTTTCCCTCTTAGCATTGTGTTAGCACACACCAGAGCGCTCCAGACTAGCACTCTACCAAAATGTCTGCTTATAGACATTTGCACACCTGCTGCTGATCCATTATTTGCCTAACACTAAGGTTCATTAAAACCAAATTATTATTATGTTTTTAAACAAAAATCTGTAAACTTTTACACATGACAGCATAATATGTCTCATTATCTACAGGGATTGATCTTTTGATGTGTTTATGTTATTACAATACAGTCTGTAGTTTGCTAGAAAACATTTCAAAATACTTTCCAGTTTCCTAAAGCTCCCACTGATGTCTTTAAATTGCAGTTATAAAACCCAGAGACATACGTGCTATTGGGGAAATCACCGAATAAATCCATTAGCCATAGCCACTTGATCCCTCAGAGGGTTCCAGGAGGCTGATGTCTATCCCAGCTGACATTGGGTGAGAGGCGCTTTACTCCCTGAACAGGTCACCAATCCATCACAAGTCTAACACAAAGAGACAGACAGCCATGTGCACTCATACTCGCACATGCAGCCGCTTAACCTGACATGCACATCTTTGGATGTCCAAAGAAACCTGTCCTCGAGGAGAATCTCCACACATCCAACCTAGCCACAGACATGTGTGGAAGGTAACAGAGAACAAATCATTTGTTACCTCATGCAGATTTTATTGCAGGTGATTTTGACTTGGAGCGAACTATCGCACATCTTTGAGGTTCTTGGTCCGTTCCGCTACATTTATCTATCGCTTTGCCTTACACATAAAGTGAACATTGATTTCATTGCTAACAACCCGTTTTGAAACTAATCAACAGCCGGAGGGAATTTTTAGCCTGAACAATCGGGCGCGAGCAGATACTTTCAAAGCGTGCAACGCAAACTGCACATCGCTGTAATTCAGCCTGAGACGTCCCAAGCCTTATTTAGAGCTGATCTCTGAATTCACTAATCATCAGAACAAACGCTTCCACTGCCTGCTTTGTGTGCTTTTTGAAAAATTTTAAGGTAGATTATCCTAAATTGCTTTATGCACACTGTTAGCTGTAACATGACTTCAGCTTTTAAACTCTTATTTAATAATCCAGTAGCAAAAGGTCAACATTCTTTAACTATTAATTAATTTAGCAATAAATGCCATATCCAGTTGTGGCAGGGAGTTTGCGTGAATGCTACACCTGATACTAGCATTAGGTGACAGTTTTAGAGATTAAAAAAAAAGAAATTGATTTTTTTTTTTTTTTGCTTAGTGCCACTACTGAAAAAACAACAACAGAAACAGCGGTGATTTAAGTTCAAGTGTACTTTATACCACTGATGGTGAGTGTAATAAACCATTCACTAAGACATACATGTGTATATTTTACTTTTATATTGTAATTTAAAAGCCAATACTACATGGTTTTACATAAGCAGAAGGACACATATGTGACACTTAAAAGAGTATGGAGTTCCATTTCTCTCATCTATCACTATATACAGGAAAAAAAAAGAAAAAAAACTTGCTTCCTGGGCTAAATGTTTTTTTTTTTTTTTTTTTTTTTTGTTCCTTTACTCACTTTGAAAAAAAAACAAAGATAAATCCTTGGCCTATTCCAGATCCATCACTGACAGACACCATAAAGGTACTACAAGCAGACTCTCTTCTCTTGAAAATGTCCCACTGAAATGAGACCGAGACCAGACTGCAGCACCAGCAAACTATTTTGAACTTTCTCCAGTTGACCCATAACCCGAGGACTGTGGGAAAATTAATTAAGGTTTAATTTCTGGATGACTCATCATTTAACATCTAAATGAATGAAACTGGTCCATGAAATTATGAAGTATTTAGCATCTTTCCAGGTTTGTGCCTTTTTAAAAAGGTTAAACCATAATTTTGGCTCCTTTTTTGTCTTAAAAATAAATAAAGAATTCCTAAATGAAAGTTTACATTTCTGATGGAGCTTACAATACCTGCATTGTTTGGCTTAATGAGGAGCGGTAATTATGGTTAAGATGACAATATCTGTCTTCAGCATTACCACCTGAGAAGAACAGGGACATAATAACTAACTTGGGGGAAAAATAAATAAATAAACGAATGAATACAAGGCAAAAATGAATCACCTTACTCTAATGCCTGTGAGAGGAGTTAGAAGGCAGCTTGCCACGAGAAATTTATGGAGGAACATTATCGTGTTAAGCATAAATTACCTCTTTTACACAGCAGGTTGAGCAAGAACAAAAGCTGTATTTTTGTGAGGAGGAAAAGCCACAGATAGATAGATGAGTCACCGTTCACCCCGTTGTGTACCAGCGGTTGACTACATGTGTGTCACGCATGAAGAGAAATCCATTCACCCAAACGTTATGTCCCACAGTGAAGGCTTCTGTCAGGGCTGCTGTAGTGAGCAGCTCCGGTATGGTTCTCATTCAGTCGCTCCCTTAGCAGGCGGGTAAATGCCAAAACCTGCCACTCTGGTCGGGGGTGATCCCACTTCTTATGTTTCTGGTGTTACTCTCTGAATGATTGAGAAGTTTAACAAGGTGATAAACACAAACTCGCAGGCCATGACAAGTCCCACGGCTGTTTTTCAACCACAGATCTCATGAATGCCACCTTCCATGGCTGCAGATTGTCTGCTCTGCACCGATTCAAGGAACAGAGCTGCAGCACATTTCTACAGCTGAACCATGTCTTTGTCTTTTTTTTTTTTTTTAAGAGCCTAAGCACATAGCTCGGCTGCTCAGGTGACCCATTGCCCTATTGAAACACTTACTAGTGGGTGGCCTTGATTCTAGCGGGATATCAATGTATCATCAGATTTAGAGACAGTCCCGAATGTAATGGCACCAGTTTGGTAGGCATGTTTAGATCTATCTTCCATACTAAAGAACTTGTTAATTTTTTGTTTGTGTTTTTTATACATATATATTATACTATACAGGTTTTGGGGCTTTTATATCAATTGACCTCTTCAGAACGAATGTTATATGCCTCCAGGTGGGGCATTTGCTTAGCTGTGGGTGTTTGCAGAGGATGGTATCTCTGGAACAGCGAATCATTTTAGGGGGATTCACACCTCAAGAAAATCTTCACAGCCAACAGATGGACGATCCAGACGTTCACATCACTTCAGACATTATCCAGTCAGATTAGGCAAAGATGATCATTCTCTCCGGTCGTGCTTTACCTCTTAAATGATCACAGAAACAATCAGACAGATCAGGAATGATTTTGGTTTGTCACAGAGACTTGGGATGAAATGAACTAAGTGGAGTTTTTCATTGGAATATAATTTATGATGGGAAAACATCATAGGTAAGATCAAATTCAAAGTTGGGCTGTTTTTCTTTTTTTTTTTTTTTTTTGACTTCTAACTCACTGATGAATTGTGCAATGTCACATTTTTAAATTCTTGTTATTTTTATACTGTAGTGAAACCTCTATAATGCAAAAAAAAAAAAAAAAAAAAAAAAAAAAATCCATGAAAACAATACATGAAACATGAAAGGTTTAGGGAGTTTTCTGACATTGTGAATGTTTAAATTAACAGTAAGTTTGTTTTTTTTTCCCACAATTGACAGACTCCTCTTCTCAAATGTATAAAAGCCTCAAAAAACCAAACCAATCAAAGAGCCTTTATGAGAGGTTCTACACATTGTAAAGGCTGTGCTCCTGCATGTAAAGCAAATAAAACCAACCTTTCACACCCACTGTGTCCTTCATTTTACAGGCTGGTAGTAAAATCACCACATGTGAATATGGCAGGGCACACTTGATCCAGTTCAGGTTTGACTGGAAAGCTTTTTGCTGCAGCAAAACTGGAAATTGTAGTTTTTATGCCAGTAGCTCTAAATGCAGGTCTCTCTATCCATTTCAGAGTATTTTCAGCTCTACACACAGCTCCTGCTCACATTTTCAAGGCTGCATTTCCACAGGAAAAAAAAAAAAACTACCAGACGAGGCAGTTAAAATTTTAAAATGTAAATTTTCCAACCTGTACTTCTTGTTAATGAGCTCAGACTGTAGTAGGAAGCAATAGTGTCACCCACAATGGTCTGACTGAGGTTGTGTTTCAGACACATTGGCTCAAATGCAGATGCATATGCAAAGATGCAAGATGAGTTAATTGACAGAAACCATCACCAGAAGCTTTGGTTACCACCACATCCAAACTCAAAGCGTCCTTCACATGGTCCAGCCCTTCCACCTGGCCAATCCGGCGCCGTTTTTTGCGCAAATGTGTATGCTGAGAATACCTGAACTGAATTTGAATTATCATATGACGTAGGCTTTTTCCTGTCTAATGTCCTACTGGCAATAGGGACTATACCACACATCCATAGTCTCTACCAAGCGCTCAAACACACACACACACACATATATATATATATATATATTTTTTTTTCCTGCACCAGTTACCCCCACATCTCCTCAGCCCCCCCTCTGTGTTCCTATCTTTGTCTCTCTATATTTATTTATCACACACACGCCTTCAGAAATACAAAAAGCGTCCACCCTCGAGAGAGAATGCGACAGATCTCACAACCTTTCAGCATAAATGAAATAAGGACGTAAGAAAGTCTTCTTCTTTAGATTTAAGTGTTTGGAGCCAACAGTAAATCAAGGGTTAAACGGCGAGGGGAGATACAGAAGAATATAAATCAGCCGAATAAAAGGGCTACGATTGACAGGATTACTTGAAATACTTACGCATTTTCCTCAAGTAAATGATATCGAGGATGAGAACAGCGCAGGGAAATGCAGCAGGGCCCCCCCGTCCACGTTTTCAAGATTTGCAGTAGGACCGAGACACAAATCTCCATGTGAAAGGGGTTGGAGAGGCTGCTGCAGTCCGCGTCTCTCTCTCGATCACAAGTCAAATCGCTCGCCTGCGAAAAAACGCCAAACACTCAGAAAGAGTTGCGCGTATCTCTATCTGCCGTGCGCGCAGCATTCCCTCGGATGCAGCGATGAAAAAACCCCCTCAGAGGACGAGCCTCCTTGGACCTGGAGGCATTTATTCCTCTGGACTGAGGACGAGGAAATCCTGCAGAGTTTTAGGATGAGGAATGAAGTCCGTATACAGGCCGCCTTCACCCCGAGAAAAAGCAGTCACAGTCAAAAAAAACTGGCTCCCCAAAAACTGCCAAATCAAACTCGACAAAAAGGATTTTTTTTTTTTTTAAAGAAACTCAATTTAACGAAAACAGGAAAAAAAGTGCCAGTCTGTGATTTTTCTAAATCAAATCAGCCAGTTTAGACGGACTCACTTTAAACGTTTACCTATTTAAAGCATGGTGGATAAGGCGCAGAAGCATCCTCCAAAAAAAAAAACCTGAGTGGACGCATTAAACGCTCTCCGTCCCGCCGCCACCGTCAGCCGCGTCGCATCAGGACCAGCGGCGCGCCAAAGGCTGGAAACCGCTCAGCATACGGCACACGAGCACAACCGCAAAACTGTACGGCTGCCGTTTCCCCGCCAAAGCAATTGTTGATTGCATAAGCAGTAATTCCGCCTGTCAGTCTGAGGGAGCGCGTGTCCGGACCGCGTGGGGAGGCAGCGGCAGCATCCTCGTGCGTCTGTGCGTGTTTTCCTGCCACCGGCTCCTAATGCTCCCCCAGCTCGCTGCAGTCCATGACTTCAACGGGGAGCGCGTTGAAAGCCTCCGAGCGCGCGCGTGTGTGTGACTCACAAGTGCGGGTGCGTGTGAGCGTGAGCGCGCTCACCATATTGCCCAGGGAGCACTTTAACTTTGACCACTTGCCTGCAAGTCCATGTGCCCGTTAAAATCGCCCGAGCGGTCGTTAATTATCAGAGATCAATATGGTTAATGCATAAAGGCAGGATCTGACTGCGCATCTCGGCGTGTCTGTGTGCGTGCGCGCGTGATTCAGTCGTTGATGAGGTATGGTTGCCACCTACAGGCGTTATTCTCTGTTCAGTCAGCCAAAAAAGGACCGTTTCCACAGGCAGCATCATCAAATAAATTTACACCCAACGTGGGGAGGTGTCATCACGCCTCCGCTTTAAAAGAACATATAGGATAAATAAGTGTCCACCAAAATCAGGATAATGTATCATAACGTTTAATTCATATTTGACTTTGTACTGCATAATTATCTTTATCTCCGTTATTAAAGTTGCTCACTCTCATTAAAGCGGCTATATGTAATAATTACTCTCTCTCACTGTATGACTTACATGTGGCAGTGAAAGAATGTGAAACACCTAATAAGAGATGTGAGAGGGATGCACACTAGATGAATCACTACAGCAAACAAGATACTAATGTGTCCGAGACAAACTGAGGTGTGCCAAACAAAGTAACTTCTGCGCCTAAAAAAACAAAAGAAAAACAACTGCGAGTTAAAGTGCTTAAACTGGCTTGTGATAGGAAAATAAATAAATAAAAACCCTACGTGCACACTGATATTGGAAAACATTAACCTAATGAGCAAATATCTGGACATTTAATTACACTGTTAAAACGCTGGAGGGCAGTGCAGGTTCTCTTCTTCAGCACTGTAGCTTGGCAGTGCTATACTTACTTTTGTTTACTTCCTGTATGTATCTCAGATATGGCAATGGAGTAAAGGAAGCATATCTTCTAAGTGATCTGGAGCTAATATGTTGAGAAACATTAACTTTCACTGACATGAGAGCCATCAATCCATCTGGTTTCAAAATGGCGGATAAGAAGTAATAAGGCGTAGAAGGAAGGCTGATAAAATTAGTTACAGTTCACGTTGACTCAACATGTTGTTACGTTTCTGAAAAGTTGCACATCAGGCTACAGGGGAGGATACAGCACAGTCTCCAGCAATGATGGACATATTTCATTGTGTTCCGTGAAGAAGTATAAATCACGGAGAAGTGATGATGGCTGAGGGCATATTCTACTTGCATGTCAATCATATTAACAGTATTGTCTGGATATAATTCACGGACTGGCTGAGGGGGACTCGATTGTTATGTGCGAACAACATGCTCAGTGACATATCTCTGACTGCCCAACAGATATTTTAGCATGTCAGAAATGTGGAACCACCAGAGGAATCCCTGTTTGAGCTGCAGTCAAGGAGAAGGTGATGAATGGACTGAGGTCACAGTGAGGAAGGGGGGTCATGCAAGGCAAGGAAGAGATGCCGTAAACGTTCAACATGTTCCCATTTGGTTTGGATTGATATGATTTCATGCTGTGTCTTTAAATATGCAGTTTTTTTTTTGTTTGTTTGTTTGCTTATTTTTTTAAAAATATATTTACCATAGCACACTTCAGTCTAGATGATGGTCATCAAATAAAACCACCATACACAGCAACAACTAATGTGGTGCCCAGGCTGCTGTTCCCTACAAGATGAGGTTTAGAGACCTGACAGTGGATGGAAATGAGAGTTGTTCCATTTGATCTGGGAAGGACCGCCTGTTTTATTAAGTGACATAATGTACTACTAGTCAGCCATGTGTCAGCGAGGCTGCTGGCCACTGAGGCCACGGCACTTCGTGAGGCTGAGAGAGAGAGACAGAGAGAGGTTAGGGTCATATAAACTAGTCAGAATGTTGTTCTGTTGAGTCAATATAAAAGTCTGTCTAAAGTAGACACAGTTCATCTAAAACCCCAATCCTGAAATTGTGGGATGCTGTGTAATGTAAATACAAATCTTATAAACCCATATTCGGTTTACAATAGATAATAGAAAACATACCAAGTGCTCAAAGTGAGACATTTTATAATTTTTTTGAAGAAATCTTACATCTTACAAATAACTAGGTTATCTGGCATCAGGTCAGTGTCCCACAGTGTCCTGAGATTTTTGGAGTTGGGGTTGTAGAGAGGTTGGCAAGGAAAGGTGCTGGGTTTAACGGGTATAAAAATGAGGTAAATTACATGCTGTGGTGTTAACCATCACCACATAAAAAATAGAGAATGCTGTTCTGACATTTTTTACAGCGTTCTCCATTGCCATCATCAAAGCTGTAATCAATAATTAGCTTCCTTACTAGTAATCTGATCAGTTATTGCTTGATGATGGCAATGGAGTACACTGTAAAAAATGTCAGAACAGCATTCTCTATTTTTTACAGTGTTCTCCATTGCCATCATCAAAGCTGTAATCAATCATTAGCTTCCTTACTAGAAATTTGATCAGTAATTGCTTGATGATAGTTGTGAAAGAAATGAGAAATGTTTCCCCGATCCCAAATTATTTCAATCAAAATGTGTGTGAACAAGTGAATGTATTCGGTGTTTCTGTTTAGAAAACAGATTCTACATTGTAAGTATAGTGGTCATGAGAGACTGGAATATCTCCACAAAGTGGGGGAACAAAAAGATATTGTGAGAAACAACTAAATGTTGTCGTGTTGTTTGTGGTACAGAACGATCATTAATACTGCACCAAACAGTATGAGAGTCCATCAAGCAATTGTTCTGTCTGAACCATGAATGTCAACCTGCTGGGAGCTAGAAAAAGTGTCAAGGAAAGTCAGACTGAATTATCATCTGTGGATCCTAAATGTCTGCAAGACATTTCATTTAAATCCATCCAACAGTTGTGAAGGTATTTAAATGAAGTGGACGAAACCAACCAGAATGCAAAGCCCTGCAATCTGTTGCTGCCGGTGAGAGTGACAATTAAATGATTAATTGGTATTCAAAAAAGCTGCAAATGAATTGCCTGCTGTTGTTATGTATGTTGTTTTAATTTTTGCATCAGTCAGCTAATTCAGCGATTCCCGAAGTGTGGGCCGCGGCCCCCTGATGGGCCGTCGTGGTACTGCAGGTGGGCCGTGAGAGGTCATTAAAATTAAACAAATGTGTTTAAATCCTCGATCTTTTATGAATATGTCTTTAATTACTGTAAAATATTTATGACATGATTAAAAAAAACATTAAGGAAGTAATAAAACAACCCAATTAAGTGTTATTCTACTGTCATCTTAACTTAATATGACAAGTGTCACCTTATTTGTTGACCCCTCACATTAATATCGGAACATGGTTCCTTGTCCTGTATGTTGATCACAGTTGTGGTTAAAGGTTTCGGTGGGCCGTGGAGATTTTTCACATTTCAAATTGGGCCTTGGTATTCTGAAGTTTGGGAATGGCTGAGCTAATTGATTCTGCACTATTCTGTGTTTTGTTTGAATGTCATCCCAGACAGCTGTAAAATCTTTGCCACTGAAGACAGAGCCGGTTCTGGAAGATCGTGTTGTCCACTTACCTTATGAGATCTACCATTGGGCAAGTTGGATTTTCATTGGATTTTCCTGTAACTTTTAAAAAAATTTTTATTTACTGAAACTTTTTGAAATTGGTATCTGTACACAAACAAAATGTACTGACTGTTGTTTAAAAATTACTAATAATGTATATTAGTTTACCAATAACTAGTGGGTTCTAGTGAGGCAGTCACACAACACTTTAACAAAGCACTTGACAATCGGACAAAGGGTGCAGAGAGGATTTTTAATCTCCATTTGTATACAAGCAGAGGGTCAAGTAACTCACAACAGCACAGAGAGCCGTTGTCAACACAAGACAATGAATCAAAGGAGGTGCAGCCATTTTAACCACTTGTTTAACATTAACAACACGTTGAGCCTTGAGCTAAATTCTTCTGACAGTCAGTGTCTCAAAAATCCTGCCATGGCGTCTGAGCAATATCTCATATTGGATTAAATATTCTACATTAGATATTAATATCACGTGAGAAACAGGCCATGCTGACCCGACCCTGTTTCTAATACAACACTGACCTTACAGTACATCACTTTAATGGCTGTACATTAAGCTTGAAACCATTAACAGTCCTCCAAGATCTGATAGCAGGCACTGAGTCTTAACTTAACAATACCATTCCTATTGGTGGACATGGTGATGGCAGCATCATGCTGTATGTCAATGTTTTACTGCTATGAATGCTGGGAGACTAGGAATGACTAGCTGGGATAAGCTGTGGCAACTTAACAGAATATCCCTTCAGAAACATGAAATTAGTTAAGCACTGATGCTTCTAGTTCAAACTGGTTGAGTTTGAACCTTTTTGTTGAGGAGAAAAAAGGAAGCTTAGAAGAAACAGTGTAGCAGGATAATGCTGAAGAACATCTTAGGCTGCTGTTGTGACCTGAGGAGAAGGATCTGAGATTAATGGTATACATCATTTCATTTTTATTTAAATACATTTACCATATATCCATCCATTTTCTATATCTGGCTCATCTTTTCAGGATGAAGAGGGTCTCTGGGGGGCTGGAGCCTAGCTTAGCTGCCATTAGGTGAAAGGTGGGTGGGGTACATTCAAGTCCATCACAGGGCCATAATGGGCCAACATTCTCTTTTTTTTTTTTTTTGCCTTTTTTGACTGTGGGAGGAAGTAAATAGAGTGAATATATTTCAAATAAGCAGGACTTGATTTGGTGAACAACAGACAACCTCATACTAATTCCATGTGCCCCCATCTTTTTAAATAGTAAAAAAAAAAACATATCATTTTACACATTTTAAATGCTTTAACAGTTCCCACACTTTCAAAAAACAAATCTGTGAAAGTCAGCATTTTCCTCTTTATGCTTCACTAAATGGGAACTTGTCCAAACACAAAGCAGTTTCCATATAAATTAAATGTAATACTGTTCTAAGAAGCTAAATCAGATCATCTTCATTGTTTCAGATGCCGATGCACTAAATTGGACCTTTGAGGTTTCACATTACACACGTTCAACTGGTCTTAATCTCAGTATTATCTTTCATACACTGTACTAATGTTATGCAATATCACATCACCGTAAGAAACTTTCAGTCTTCTCCACAAATATTACAGATACAATTGATACACTGTGTTTTCAGCTTTCAGCATTTTATTGGTCCTTTGATTAAATATGAATTTCAATTCCTCGATCTCAAGAGCAGGAAAATGTAAAAATAAAAGTGGAGCAAACAAGGGGGAGGGGTGCACGCTCCGTGTTACTATAAATGAAAGCCTCAGCAGATCTGTGCAATCAAATCAGTCTCAACTACCTGCATTTGTACTCCTTTATTATGTTTTGTCTTATAAGGTCATTAGAAATATAAAGTAATTCTAATCAGCTTCTATTTGAACCAACACAACGGCAACATTCGGTGTGAATGCCGGAAATTTCCAACCCCCAAATTTCCTCTGGATTTTGAAGACTATACGGCAGCTTCTGAAATGTTTGTTTTCTGTGAAAATAGCAAAACTGGAATTTGTCTAGACTAAGCCTGTTTTGTTTCAAATGCATTTCATAAAATGTGCTTACATGGAAGACATGAAAAATGTGGGTGCAGTTTCAGCCCTATTCAGACAGATAAATGAGTCAAGAAAAGCTCAATATTACAGATGGCTATGTACTTTGTGTAATATGATTTGTATCCACCTCTCTATTTTGATTTTCCAAAATACAATACATTACTAACAAAAGATTCTTCAAAAAGAAGAAGAAAAAAAAAAAACAATCCAAATAATCTGAATTCAAAGAACCAGAGGGTCTGGGAGGCTTCATTAAATTTTTTTCAGGCAAAGTGAAGTGTGGCTTTCCTGTTTTTGAGTGTTACCACTGCTTTGCACCTTGTTATAAACTCTCTGTATTTACATTCATAAAGGCATCTCTTGCTTGCATATTTTGACAATGACACCGCTACCTTCTCCAGAATCAGGTAGTGAGCCTGAGAAAGTTAAGACAAACCCATGTTACTACATTCATGTTTTGAAAACAGGACAGGTAGAAGGTATAAAGTGGGTTCTGTGAGCAGGAGTTTTTTTTTCTACCCAATGAGAGTGCAGACTGTATTTATACAGGAGACAGTAGATGCAGAGGTTATTTTCACAATAAAAGTACCTCCACATAATAAAATGTCTGTGACAGCACAACTGCTCCCCCTTCAGCGATGTCTTTATGTCTCTGTCCATAGATGCTGGTCTAAGGAGGTGGAGTGAGCAACTCATCTCCTTTCTGTTGTCCTCCTCAGCTGAGTGCCTCGTTTTCTTCCAGGAACATGTGCATCTGGGCACAAATTACACTCACCAGCCCCTCAGATAGAGAGTAAAAAGAGGATACAACAGCAAGCTTGAGAGCTCACACTATCAAACACAAAACTGATCAAAGTGAATTTTTTATTTGTGGCTGAGACTAAAATCTGAAATAAACGGAAAAAAAAAAAAAAAAACACCAGCAAGAAGCTGCTTTTACTGGTGGGACTAGACAAAGTAGTGTAAGATGGTGCATTATTAGTGCATATCTTTCATAAATTAAGTGAACCACAACACATCTGATAAGAATTTACTGTTAACAGAAAAAAACAAAATGCAAGAGCAATACAGTTCTAACTTGCCACTTCCATTTTACAGCAAAATGCGTATGATTTGAAATTGAGAGGTGTGGAGGAAAAATGTGGGGGATGGATGCTTCTACTCTGAGCTGGCATGTAACAGAAAATTGCAAAGCTGAACAGCTAACTGAACGGCATACAGACTCAGACAGCCCAAGCACATAAAAAGCTTTTTTTCTTTTTTTCTCCTCCCTTTGCAAATGTGTCTACTTTAAAATGTGAAGAACAGGACAAAATCACGGGACGAAACCTGAGAAGGAATAGTAACAATAAAAAAAAGGCTTTAAAATAAATTTTATGAAAAGTGTTGCAAAAATGGCTGCGAATGGGCATTTCTTTAAATATTTTGGGTTTATATTATCCATGCTGAAAAAAAATCTGAATGAATGTAAGAATCACTTCTTTCTATTTTTCATTTATTTAATTTTTTTTTTTTTTTTTTTTTTTTTTTTGGCTAATGAGGGTCACAGCAGAAATAATTCTACTCAAGCCGCTTCTTCCACTATGAACTCCAAAGAATAGAAGTAAATGCAGACATCGCCTGCAGTTTTCCGTTCACACATGCACTTGACAGCAAGAGCATTTCCACTTGACATGCTTTCTAACAACTGGAAATACTCCCAAGTGGCCTCCTGGATAGATTGCACAGGATACAGGAGATGATGCAAAAAGTATGCAGCTGAAGTCACAGTGATTGATTAACAGCACATGAAAGAGGGTTGATGAAGAGGTTCGCTTTTTTTTAGATCTATATTAGCATAGATAACGCTCTTCATAAAGTCAGGTTCACCTCCTGATGACATTCAACAGTATCCTTTAATAACCATTATGAAAATTTGCTTGTTTCAAACAGTACTGGCAATGAGGCTATGGCTATGTTTACACTGCCGACCCAAACCCACATTCTAACATATCCAATCAAAATCCCATCATCCTGACTGAATAACTATATCATATGTTGCATGTGATCAGATCCAGTCTGTGTGTCCTTGCTGATGTTCCCTAAGCTTTGGTTGCTATGGTCGTGTATATGTATAGAATGGATGTAAACAAGTGAAAATGGTGGGTGGTGAATAGGCTTTGCTACTGTCACAAAAGATTAAGGTGGAAATTTTCCACAAGTTACAAGAAGCACTGGCGACAGGAGTGTACTACTATGTAATACTTTGTGTCAGGAAGCTGTCTCCAGTGGTATGTCACCCTGCTGGACCATGCACCCTGCCGGTAGATCAGCTGTTTGACAGCCAAGGCTAGCTAATGGAAGAATCCCTTGCCACTTCCGTCACTTTGGTCAACACAGTCGTTGTTTGAATCATGTTGAAAATGTCACAAAAGACCATTTGCAATCCTGTTTGAGCAGTCAGACCATTCAGATTGAGATTTGAATATGCCAAAACCAGTTTCATGTGGTTTTGGTTGTTCAGTCTATCAAAGCACCTGGATATCAAACAATCTGGATATGCTAAAAATCAGATTTGGGCTGGGAGTGTGAAGATAGTCTAAACATATCTGCCACAATTGCTTGGTAAAGGAAGGAAGGCAATATTTGTTCTGCACGACACATAATCTGAAAGCACTCAGTGTGTGGGTTGTTAATGCTGTAATACCACATTTGGCAATTAATCTACACTTTGACTCAATCCCTGTCCTAAGCATGAACCGAGTGAGGGTGGGAGAGGAAAATCTCCAAGCAGGCAACTCCAGGCAACAAACACAAGGAAAGATGTACACAGATACAGGCTATGATAAAAGTTAAGTTAATCACGCAATAACGTCATACAAACATGGAGATAGAAGAGAGCAAAGTAAGGAGAAAACTCAATTCATCATGGGAGGTCTTCCAGCAATGTGGGTTTTTCAAAGAATTAACTAAAGATGAGACTCATCCATAAGTTTTATCAAAGAAGAAAGTTTTAGGCCTAATATCAAAGATAGAGAGCGTGTCGGCCTCTCAAACCCAGAGGAACTGGGAGCTGTTTCTGTTTTTAGAGAGAGAACCGGGAGGACATGCAGCAAAGGGTCGTACAGGAGTCCAAGCAGCGACCGCTGCGTTGAGGACTGTAGTCTCTGTATATGGGCCACCTGCCCTAACCACTGCACCACCGGGTGGCCCACAAGCTACTTCTATAATGGATTCAAAACTTTGTTTACCCCTCCTCTTAATGTGGTGTACTCATTACACTGGACCAGAGAAGCTCCTACATCAACGAGAGCTTCCTCCGTTGCTCCAGAATCCGGTCTTTTTGCTTTAATCATTTAAGCTTATTGTTAGGTGCTTTTCTGAAGATCACACAGCTGTCATAAAGTGCTCTTAATTTTGGTGTTAAACACTGACAAATTCTACTTGTGATTTTTTTTTCTTCTTTACAACTGTCAGCATATATATTGATGATTAGTGGCAAAAATAACAAAACATTTTTTTCTTTTTTAAAGTTGAATATATATGCAATTTGATCTTGAAACCCAAGATCACGGAGGTCACAACTTTTGACAAAACCAAGCTGAAGACGACAAGGATACAAGAGAAAAAGACGCTGCCAGCCAAAGAGACCATTGAACAGGAGAAGTCAGAGTCATCATGAATACCAGCCCACCCACGTACTCTACACACCACGAGCAGCAGATTGCATCTTTGTTGTCAGTAAGTGTGAGTGAGAGTGAATGTGTCCTTTACCAGCATTAAACTAATGTTAGATTAGCTTCATAGCTTAACTGCCAAAACCATATTATTCCCAAATATGACTTAGGCAATTACACAATGAGACCTGAAACCCTGATTCTGTCAAAGAGGACTAAAATCACCAACAGTGAAGCAAATCCACAAGATAGTGATGGGTGGTGTGTAGTGTGCTGATGCATGTGTGGTGTACTGTGGTGTATGTTAATGAATGTGTGGTTGGTTGTGTTGTGATGTTGGATTCAACAGCCATATTCACACCATAGTCAAAGAAGCTCTGCAGCCAGACATAAAACAGTGAGTTTGACCTCCAACTGTTGCTCAGCATCAACCAGTGATCAGAACCAGAGGTACAGATTGAATCACCATTGGTGCTTGTGGTGTTTGGCCAGTGACACACAGCAGACCTCCACCAGTTACATTGGATTTAAATCCAGGCATAACAGGAACCACCTAGCCAACTTCCCCAAAAGCCATAGGTACAGCCAGGGAGACGAGCCCACCACAACCCAGAACCAACAGAAAGCAGAACAACCCAGAATTAAGGGATGGCACCAGCCAGCACAAACTGGAGAACACCAGTAGCACTGAGAGTATGGCACAAGGGCAGAGGAAGGGTGCCTCCACCCCACCCACAGAGGGAAAAGGGCACGTCTCCCACCCCCAGAGGACACAGAAAACAGAGAGGACGGACCCACAGAGGGAGCCGCCCCACACAGGCCCCCCCAACACCATGGGTCACCAAGTTTCATAGGGATTCAGTCACCCCAGAAAGTGCAGGAGTACAGGCACCGAGCACACCGGAGCAACCCAAGCATGTCCACAGAAATAAAAGAGTTTGTAACTGTATTCTTTAAGTAACTGGCTATGAGGGAAATGATCTAGTTGTTTAACTAGATAACAGGTGCTTCATGAGACTGGAATTGCCTACAACCAACACTTTGTTCCTGGGCATAATGGACATTTCACATACACATTTTTGCTTTTTATCTCAATGAGGGAAAAGTAATGTCTGTACTTACACTCTCGTTGTGACTGTTTGTGAGAACCATAGATGGCCTCTGATTGGTCAATGAACTTAACTATAGAAACACACCACATTTTAATTCCAATGATGGTAACAGCATTGTAACGATGGAAACTGTAATTAGCTGCATTAACCGTTACAGGAAAAAATAACGCGGTTAGTGATGCCATTTATTTTAAGTGTTTTTCCCATCACTGTATATGGCTAATTGTGATGTTTCATACATGAAGGAAAAAATAAATAAATAAATGTTGCCTCTGAAGGTAGTCCAGCCACTGTTAATGATGTAAAAACATAATTGGGAAAAAAAGTTACCACTTTAGACATGATAAAAATGAAAATGAAACTAAAATGATAAACTGCTTCATACTTCATTCAATCTTCCGGGTAAAAAAAAAAAAAAAACTTCCTCTTCCTGACTTATTTAGACATCATGGCTTTAAAGTCTGTCAGACAAATTGAAGGGCGCAGTTGGGAAAAGCTAAGTGAAAATGTTTAACAAATTATGGGCAGAGATAGCTTTGGTTAATTCTTTTTATCCTTCTTCTTGGTCTATAGCCACTTCTCTGTCAAAAGAGATTTGGCCTCTGTTTCCTCCTCTGTGTGAGACGTATCTTCTCCTTTTTTCTTCCTCTATCTTTCCCCATCAGCCCATTGGGATCATTGGATCGGCTGCTGTAGAAGCACATGTTCCAGGCTGCTTTCTGGGACAAACTTCATAAGCTGGAAAAAAAAAAAAAAAAAGATGGAAGGGAAAATATGGTGGAGAGAGAAAAGGAGGCTCCTCTAGCACTACGGAGCCTCTTCAATTATTCAAATGGCCGCTGTCCCCCTGCACTTGTTCTCTCTGCTTGGTTTGAATATTAAAATGGCAGCCCCAAAAGAGACAGAAGATGAAGCCGACGCAAAGAGCAAAGACTGAGTGCGCTTGACTTTTCACATCTCTGCCAGAGCAGCAGATGAACGAGAGACTGTCTACACTGCTGTCTTTGAAAAGGAAGGTATTCCTGTCACGTATGGCCTGAATTCCATTAAAGACAGGCTCAGGCACTGAATTATTAGCATCAAGTAGGGCATGCTACCTGTGTCTCAACAGACAGGAAAAGCCTGCTCAAGAGCATACTTTGAAGTAATAACAGTTCCATGTCCTTTGTTTGAGGGCTTGACCTGGTCACCACAGTCTAATGAGATTTTATGACATGAACTTGAGCTTTTAAGATTATTAAAGATTGCGATTCTCCTCACAAGCAGGGATTGTACCAATACAAAGTTGTGTGGATTTAGTGAATTTGTTATTTATTTTCATTTTTATTAGATTTTCATTTGAGCCGTCTCTCGTCTCTCTCTCTCTCTCACATACACACACCCACCCACACACACACACACACTCACTCACTACCCCGAAATCAGTGATTTGTAGACACCCTTTTTTGAGCAATTATAGCTTTAAGTCTCTTGGGGCTTGTCTCCATAGGTTTGGCACATCTTGCTACTGGGATTTTTGCCCTCTCCTCAACGCTCCGGCTCTTTCCAGCTGGATTGTTCTTCTGTTACACATCAATCTTTAGCTCAAACCATATATTCTCAATCATATTTAGGTTTGACTTTGACTTGGTCTTTCCAAGACATTCAAATTTTTACTCTTAAATCATATAAAGTCACAAATATGACTTCAGAGGTCTTCAAGTGCTCTTCAGTTGGCTCACATGCCTCGTACTCTGCAGTCTCATGGCCGTCGGTTCGCGCTGCTTCTGCAAAAACTGGTTATAAGGAGCTGTCGTGGAAAATTTGAATACAGGATACTCCAGGTATAGTGCTCACAGATGAAAAGAGTGTTCAGTTCCTGCCCTTTTATCTGTAAGATTTCTTTGTTTTAAGAGATATAAATTGTCCTTTGGTCAGTCAGGCTACTATATAAGAGATGTAAATGTGTGTTACGACGGGCATAACCATCCAGCCTGCAGGCTGCATGACTATGTCCCGTTGCTGCGCTCAGCTAAAATAAACTTGATTAAAGTTTGAGCTCTCTGCTGTTGCATTTTATTAAGGATCTATAATTTTAATTTGTGCAATCTATAAAATTGCCACAACAAGGGCTTTTCTTTCTTTCCTTTTTTTTTTTTTCCTCTTTCCTTTTAGCTTAGTGGCTTTGCACATCCCCAGGCATGATTCTGGGGATCGGAGTAGGAAACGGGGTTTGTATGCTCTGCTTTTACTGAGGGGCTCAGCAGTTCACACAGAGGCAGGTCAGTACTCCAGTCTGGCAGCTTCAGTCATTTATACTCCAGTGGAAAACTTTATCAAAGCATTTACGGTAAATACTTGACTGTTATGCTGTTAAGTCTTTTTTGAGTATTTTTGTCATCGTAAACTCCAAAGTGCCTTCAGAAGTCCAGAAACTATACAGTTAATCTCATGCATGTTTAGACTGAACTAGGACTTTTCATGAGATGTTCATACTGTATTGTAGAATTGCACAACTGTTTTTTAAATCCTCACTCTTAGAAAAGGCAGTTCAAAGGTTGCGTTCAGGCTTTTGCCGAGGCCTTTTGGACTCATGATACACTTGATTCTGCTAAAAAACCAGACAGCTGTGGGAAGCCAAGATGCTCAGCAAGGCCTCGACAAACTCCTGAACCCTCCGCGTTCACGTCTCCGTGGAGCTGTCGTGAATCATTTGAAGGTCCTGAGGATTCAAAACACAGACCCAAAGTTTTTGATGCCAAAGTTAGTACTGTTCTTGAAGTGGGATTTGTCACATCACAGTGCTATTAACATAATGGAAAAACCATGAGTTTAAGTTGATGTATTTTTTTTTCTAAAATAATGCTGAATAAAACCTTTTTTTAAATATATATATATATATATATATATATATATATATATATATATATATATATATATATATATATATATATATATATATATATATATATATATATATATATATATATATTAGGGCTGTCAAAGTTAACGCGTTAACGCGTGATTAACGCAAAATAATTTTAACGCAACTAATTTCTTTAACGCGGATTAACGCGAGCCTTAGCCTGGCCGTTGATGTACAATAGTAGAGAGGAGAGTATGTTTAAGGAGCCTCGGGCCCCTCCGTAGTTGTAGTCCTGTAGTCCTCCGTAGTCCTGTCAAAACAGGAAGCCATGCACTGACGTCGACGGCCATGCCGCAGACAGACAGACGTAAACAAACGTCCGTAGCTGGGATAAAAACGGATACTTAGATACTATTTTGAAAAAATACTTGGTAAGTAACTTGGTAAGTTCAGCTTCAAAACCTTGCCTAATGGCTAACTCCACAAGATAAATGTTGTTTGTGTTTGCTGTCGATGTGAATTTAGTTACCACCGGAGTCCGACTACAGAAATATCACTTGTCGGCTAATTAGAGCGCTGATGCAGAGAGCCGCCCCCCCCCCCCCCCCCCCCCCGTTTGAAGCAACTACGAAAATATTTTGTATGAAGAACATAAGAGAAAATATTGAGTGTATATATATATATATATATATATATACATATATCTATATATATATATATATATATTATATATATATATATATATATATATATATATATCTATATATATATATATAATATATAATGGATTTGGCATTGTAGCAATAAATAAACATGCATTTGTTTTGCATAAGGCAAGCATTTGTGTACTCTCATATTAGGCAAGGCAACTTTATTTGTAGAGCACAATTTGTACACAAGGCAATTCAAAGTGCTTTACAGATGCATAAAATCACAAGAAGGCAAATAGAATCATTCCATAAAAGCATAAAATTAATCAATAAAAAAACTAATTAATTAAATTAAAAATGAAGAGTGCAGATAAAATCCTTCCAGTCATCATCTTCACATCTAAACAGAACTGTTTCCAGTCTGGATTTGAACATTTTCAGGTCAGTTCAGGTCTATCTAACATCTTCTGGAAGACTGGTCCAGATTTTAGGAGCATAAAACTGAAATGCAGCTTCACCTTGTTTAGTCCTGACTCTGGGCACCAGCAGGAGACCACTACCTGAGGTTCTCAGAGTCCAGGTTGGTTCATCTGGATCTAACATGTCAGAGATGGACTTTGGGGCCATGAAGAGACTTGAACACAAGTAGAGCTGTTTTAAAGTCTATTCTCTGAGTGACAGGAAGCCAGAGACCTCAGCACTGGACTAATATGGTCATATTTCCTGGTTCTAGTCAGAACTCGTATTAATAAGAGTAATACAACTTGAAAAAGATCTGTATAAGGTAGATTTAGAACAGATAAAAATATGCGATTAATTTGCGATTAATCATGATTAACTATTGACAGTCATGCGATTAATCTGATTAATTATTTTGAGAAATTGACAGCCCTAATATATATATGGTGTTCTCACTGAATTTTCAGCCCTGGGCTCCACCTGGCATGAAAGCGCCATGGTCTGGCTCCACCACACCAGTCGTAGATGAGAATGGTCCCAGAGGCATCCTGGCATGTTTCTGAAGTGTCTCAGAAGGAACCCGCTGCTCAGTTGTAGTAAAGATGTATGTCAGGTCTATTTTGGCATTCAGCCCTGGCTGAGTTGTGTCAATTTACACATTACAGACTGAGCTGGCAAGAAGTCAGACACAAGAATGGCATAAAGAATCTGGTCAATTTTCAAAATAAAACACCACAAGCACCATTACATTAACCTGTAAGGATATGGATAAATAAGTCAAAGAGTCTCAGATTAGATTGAACTGATCTCAAAACATTTGAGTAAACTTGGGTAAAATTACACTAAAGACAGAATCACATGTGGCACAGCCAGACTGCGACACCTCCGTGTCCAGAGGGATGAAGCGTATATTTTTTTTCTCACATCGATGCTTAAAGGTAAAGCTTTATCCCAATTTCAGTTCTCTCACTAATTATCATTAATTAAATTCTGGGCAATTTCCACAGACCATGGTCATGATAAACATCCCCAAAATATGATCCTTCCTCCACCATATTCCATCACTTAAAATCCTAACCAGTTTGTCTTCACATTGCAGCTTGGTTGGTGGTTTCTCTTGTCACGTGTCTATGGGGCTCTTTCACAGCAGGTGCACACTAAGGTTTGTAGAGATGCCTCTGAACTCATAAACCTTAGGCTCAGCTCATGGTATGTCTTTTTGTTCCCAACCCTGCCTTGGTGAATACACCCAGCTCCACAGTGTCTTTTTTTTCCATGATACATACAGAGTTGTGTTTCTGGAGCAGGATGTATTTTCCGTGCTACGCAGCCGAGTGTGTCATGGGGAGCAAACACAGAGTGGATCGATCAAAGAAGACACAACCGCAATGAGAGGAGGTGGAAGTTACTGGAGCTGACTGAAAGCTTCCTAAAACATAATTTCTGTATCATTAATCCCCGAAAACAGAGTCTTCTCTGTGCTGTGAAACCTGCTGGTTTGCACTAGGTTTTCCTCTTTTGCTTTAAAGAGAATAACTCACTGGTGTTGACACTGAATGATTTCAGAGTACCAAATAAACCCTAACACCTGAGAGGATACACCCAAGCAATTTATAGGCATAAAGGAGTAATTTTCATGGGGAATAACTATGTAAGGATATAATTTTAACGAAAGATTAGGGTTTAAATTATTGTATAGATGCTCAAGAAACACAATTGCCAATTCTAAACCCTTGTTTTGTTTTGTTACTCTATTTTTCAGCCATTCTGATGTAGATTTGCTGGCGTGGTTCAGATCACTGTCCTGTTGTATGACCCAATTTCTACCAAGCTTTAGCTGTCTGACAGATGGCCTCACATTTACCACCAGGACACTCTGGTCTGCAGAGTATAAAGTATAGCAGAGTATCCTAGATGCAAATGGCCGACTCAGTGATTGCAAGGTGCCTGGGTCCTGTGGCTCTAAAACAACCCCATATTAATACCTCTCTACCTCCATCCTTGACAGAAGGAATGAGATGTTTCTATAGAGATGCTATGTTTGGATGTTGCTGAATATAATGGTGGGCATTAAGACCAAGCAACTCCACTTTGGTCTCGTCTGTTCATTGGGTATTGTTTTAAGTCATGTGGTTTTGCAAGCCTCTGCTGTGCATCTGAGTTCTTTTTTTTGACAGAACAAGCCACTTTTGTTCAGTCTTCTTGAAATTGTGTTGTGATGAACGTTAATATTCATCATGTTCAGTGAGGCCTGCCGAGTCTGAGACACGTAGCTCTTGGGTATTTTTGTATTTGTTAGATCACTGCACCGTTCAACCCTCAGGACTGATTTGCCGCTATGTCCACACCTTGGAAGCGTGGCAACTACTCTTGAATTCTTGCCACTGGTAAATAAACTTTCTCACTGTAGAGCAATGAACTCCAAATTGTTTGGAAGGAGTCTTTCAACTCTTCCCAGAATCTGGAATTTGCTTCTCCAAGACCATTGCTTATGTCTCTCCCTACAGGCATTAAGTTCACACACTTGAATACACCAGGCCAGAAAAAAAAAAAAGACAACCTGCCAAAACATCTGCATTTCTGAGGTTTGCACATCTACTTATGATCAAATAATGAAGGGTCCTGATGGATTAGCAGCAGCTAATAAGGCTGCTACTTTTCCTTTTAAAACCTATGGAAACAGCAAGAGGGTTCTTAGTATTGCCCACATGATTTTTTTTCTTTTTCTTTCTGCCTTCACTAATGGTAAATGGGTAATAGCATTGGTGAAAAAAGTAATGTGTTATTGTTCATTGTTTAGGGTTGTATTTGCGTGAGGCCCACTATGATCAGATGGTTATATCATGTTGTTGCACACCTGTGTCTGTGCTATCTGTGATGGGCATATCAGTCATGGTGCATTCTTAATTTTAGCATGACTGAGCATTCTTTCAAGATGCCATCTGGATCCCTCATCTCTCTCATTTGGGACTCCAAGGCTCAACTGGAGACCTCGTCTCTTTGCAAATATACAGCACCATCTTGGACCTGGTTTTCCAGTCCTAGGATCAACCCAATCTCTACGCAGAAGTATTTTCTGTACTGGAGTGAGGCCAGAGCGAATGTTACAGTCAGTGACTCATTTTCAACTTTGAAGGTACTAAAAGGTCTTACAAGAAGGGGTCAGACTACCACTAGATAGTTTGTATGCTGACCCCCCATTACAAATCTTAACCTAACATATAGACATCTTTTATATAATGTCTTTTATTTTTTTCACTACTTGGTTCTTAATTTTTAAAAATGTCAAACTTAAAACTGGATGCATCACACCTTTAGAGTTGTATATAAATATAGTTCCACTGCTGGCTTCATGACTTAAGCTTTCAAATCTCTCCCTGTGTCAAACTGATCTTAAGAAACACTCAATTTTATGATACTGCATGATTCAGACAGCATTAAAAAAAGATACAAAAAAAAAAACATCTAGTAGTGTGATGTGATGTATGTTGAAAAGCACTTGGGTATTCCTTTGTGCTCTTTGCTTTTAAAATTTCCAGCAATTCAACTTTGATGCAATTTATTGGGGCTATATTTGATTTTAAGTTATAATGAAACTGAATAATTTGACATAAAAAGAGGAAAAAGAAGGAGTTATGTGTTTTTTAATCAAGAGATCTGGTGACTGATGGCCATAGCATTTGATTTAGACTGTTTTACTCCATTCAAAAGTTCCAATATGCACTTTATTAAAAACATCTGTTTATTTATTTAAGTCTTTTTTTTTTAATTGTCCCTTTTTTCTGTATGTCAAGACAGGTGGTGAGGCTCAATCCCCTGCTTTGATGTGTTAGTGCTTGTGACTCAGTAGATCCTCTCCCAAGAGAGACCTCTGAGGAATTTTGATATATTTGTGTTATTCCTTCTTTTCTGTTTTTTATTTCTTTTCATTTCGTCAGTATTCAGTGATCACAGCAAACAGTGTAGGAGGATGAACCTTAATGGACCGTTTCCTCTCATTATAGCAGTTCCAGATAATTAAAGTGGCATTTCTGTGTATGCATATTACACTAAAGCCCCTGTGTGGATTAAAGAAAAAAAATAACTCTGCCAGCAAAATGGCTATGAAGACTGTAAATGTTTGGAGTCTGAAACTAATAGTAGGCTGAGGTTCACATGCTCCTGCAGGCAAAAAGACCACTTACTCATCAGAGGGAGGTTTTTCAAAATATTCTGTAATGAATAAAATACAATTTTTGTCTCATTAATATCAAAATCAGACTGTTTGATTCTAGCTTTTAAGTGCAATAGTGTGCTAGTGAAGAAATCTAATATTTAAAAAATTGCTGCAATTCCTGTGGTTTATAAAGCCTCACAGTGTTATGTATTTACTCAATTAAAGGCAATAGCTTCATGTCTTTTTACAGAGGCAGGACTTTCACTTTTAATTGTCACTGTTACTAGCACGAAGTGTCAATTTTCAACAATGCTTTATTGTTGAAAGATTTAGAATTCATTTTCACAGCGATGTTTATTCATATGCTCGTCAACTAGAAAGCCATTCATTCCTTGAGGGATACATACATATCGTAATACGTAACATTTTTCTTTTTTTTTTAAACCAGCCACCTTTTGGAATCTATCTAGCAAGCAAGTGTATTTATACGGCATGTTTTATGGACAAGACACTTTATATCCTCAAACCCAGTAGTGGACATCCTGGGTGAGAGAGGCAGTCAAGCTCAAGTAAGAGTCCAATGGAGAAGAGTGTGGTCAATCGTCGAATCTCAGATTAGGGTTAGGCATTTCGGGAATACCCAACTGGGAGAAAATCATGAGGCAGACCCAGGTTACGCTGGAGAGATTATACCTCCCTGCTGGCCTGGAAACACCTTGGTGTCCTCTCGGAGAAGCTGGAGGAGGTGGCCAGCGAGAGGGAGGTCTGTGTTGCCCACACAACCCTAATTCATTAAGCAGAAGTTAATGAATGGATGGATTGCATAAATAAAAGCAGAATGAAAATACAAACAATGTGATATACAGTATAGTATTTATGTTCAGGGTTTCCTTTAAGATGATGACCGAAACATGACCTTTGACAGTTAAAGATATCATTATATTCTCACTTCAATTCAAAGTTTAAACTTCAAACAAGAACATAGACAACCTCTTTATATGTTATTATTTTGAAATGGTTATCCCTCTGTGCATTTCTAAAAACAGTACAGCCATTTTCTCTATCTGTGCAACCTTCAGGGTCCTAACTGCCTTCATAACAGACATTTCTGGGCATTGGCTTCCCTTGGATGATTTCCTTACCAAGTATCATCAATAAAACTGTTCATTTTCTGTGGTTCTGAAGTGATGGCTAGCTGAGCACGGCATAGTCTAGCACCAGCAGCATGATTGGCCATTGTCAAAGATCCTTCACTTTTCATGAAAATACAGCTTTTTCATTTTAACTTCTGAAGTGGGGAATGCAGAATATATGCAGAATGTGACCTCCCTCAGGCTATGTTCACAAATTAGATTTTTAGCATATCCAGATTTGGGTTGGCAGTGTGAATATAACCATAAACTATCAAGAACAGTTATTTTTCCAGCCATCTGCTTCTAAGAGTCAAAATATCAGCTTCTCAAAATATGTTCAAGGCTACTCTGTTGTGTGGAACAGCTGGCCCAGAAACCAGTTTGTGCTGAAGCTTATCTCTCTGTAACTTTGCCTCTCATGTATATACCGTGCAATGTTACTTCTTTGGACACACCATCAGCAGCAGCCTGCTGTTCTGAGTAAATTTAACAAAAACCTAGTCAGTGTCTATTTCAGTGCTGGTTAGACATATATACATTTATATCAGCATGACATTGGTATCTGCTGATAAAGGCTAAAAAAATTAAACATATGCTGATATTTATTTATTTATTTTCCACTGAACATGCCACATTTTTAATCAAACTGCTCAGCACCGCGTTACAATGAGGAGCCTCTTTTAGCATGGCTGGTTTAACTTCTGCTTGCCCAGAATAATAAATCATATTACCTTCTACATTGGCGGTTCTACATTGGATTACTTCCCCAGTGAGACCCCTTCTTAGCCTTCATATAAAAGTTGCAAATATATGCAATTATAGATATTTAAAAAATGTAACAAGAGCAAAGAACAACAATAAGATAACATCCATCCATCATCATCATCTATGCCCACTTAATCCTATGCAGGGTCACGGGGATCTGCTGGAGTCTATCCCAGCTCTCTTTGTCTGAAAGGCAGGGGTCCACCCTGGACAGGTCACCAGTCAGTTTGGACTGTGGAGGGAAGCCGGAGTACAAGCAAACTCCACATAGAAAAGCCCCTGCCGAGATTTGAACCAGAAACCTTGTTACTGTGAGGCACCAGTGCAAACCACCAAGCCACCGTGCTGCCAAGAACAAGCTAGAACTAAAACCTGACCTTTCTGGCCTTCCTTGATGCAAAATCATCAGTAACATCTGCTCTTATACTGAGTGATATGACATCAAGGCCAATGAGCCGTTCCTGAGACATGGTTGCCCTCAGGTATGACTTGGTCAACTTTAGTTTTGAAAAGCTCCTCTCTGGTTGAGCCACACTGACTGCCAGAGTAAGTACAATCCCGAGAGCAGCCCAAAGGTTGGGAAAGATCACCAATAGATCTTTATCATGCATAAAAGTGATAAGCTCAAGGAGGCTAATGTTTTAGTGATGGCAGATCAGAGAAGTTATTGATTTCCTGCACAAGCTCTCTACTATCCAAATTAGAGTGCCCTTCAAAGTGCAGTGTGTCTCGCATTGCTCTGACAGCTCCTCATCTGCAAGACTTGGAAAATCTGTCAAAACTCCAAATTTGTTTCCCACATTTTCCAGTGTGGAAAACTCCTCCTTGATGGCTGACGTGGCTGCATCAACAACAACACTGAAGAATTCAATCTCCAACTTCCTAAGTGCATCACTGAAAGGCACATCCTGTGATTCATATAAGAAGTGACGCTCAGCATTTTTTGTTTCAAAACAGCCTCTACATTCATTTGTGAAGAAATGTCTTTGGCCGCCATCTGTACAGTCACAAAGCCACTTGCCCTATAGCTCTGCAGAGCCTGCTCACACTTCTTCAAAAGACTCACAACTAGGTCCACATGCATATTAGGAGACTGCATGAGTTTGCTGACATGCTGTATTGCAGATATCATGTCATACCAAAAAAACAGACCCCACCTCTTCAGACAAATATTGGACCTCAGCCTTTATAGCAGGGTCTTTGGTGTTGTCTCTCACCTCGATTAAAGTCTCTAGTACCTCATGGGCTCAACACTCTTGACCTTGCTCTCCCATCTTGTTTCTGCCCCTTAAAGGTGATGCTCACATGATTCTTCAGTATAGCTCATCTTTGGATGGAGGCTGAAAACAATGTGTAAAGCTTTTGCACAGCACCAAAATAGCCTATAGCATCAACAGATCCTTTAGCAACATCACACACAACTAAATTCAATGTACCGTATTGGCCCGAATATAGAACAACTATGATTAAAAGACAACCCCTATTTTTCAAATATAATTTGGAGAAAATAAAATGAGTACAATGAGGTTATTCATAAAACAACTTTTTATTGTATAAATAAAATAGAAAAAAATTCAAACCTCTTTGCTCAAGTCGGTCGCGTGGTTCCTCTTTTTTACATCAGATCCTGGTCACATACGCTTACTGTATTGCTCCATTCGCTTACTGGTTACTTCGGTGCGGGATCCATCTAGTGGCGCAGATGTATAATTACAACAGAAAAGTCCACGATTATAAGATGACCCCTATTTTTGAGAATATGATTTATCAAATAAAATATCGTCCTATGTTCGGCCAATACAGTATGTGCCCCAAATGCCATGAACAGGCCTCTGGGATTATTTTCTAAGACCCTGGGTTGAACTTGTCACAGGATGCAAAATGCAGCATTGAGTTTACTAGGGAGATCAGGTAATCTTATTTTGTTAAATTTTTTGTAGCGCGTTATAAAGCGATGGACAAGATTTTATTGCTGTTGTGTTGTGAAATAGTTGGACTAATTTACCTGTGAACAAACTGCAAACAAAGGACATGTTGCTGCAGGGGGATACACCTGAACCGTCATCCCATCAGTGACTGTAATCACCAGTTGTCCTTCCCACTCTCTATAACTGAGATGCCAGATACTAGTGGTGGTGAGATGAAGCCTCGCGAGGCATCAGAACCTCTTGAGTTAATTGGTTCGAGATTACACACGATCTGCACACGACACCACCTACTGGCCGGGTGTATAATCACAGCCAGCTGTATCTTACAGTATCTTGTTGCGCATTGTCTGTCATGGCCCTTAAGATTGACTATGAATTACAAAGAACGACGATGATTATGAATTACAAAGAATGTATGACCAAATGAATTCTCTACACACACTATCACATATGTGTATAATAAAATATGCCATGAATGTATTCTGTGTGTGTAAAGTTTCCCAGTATGGAAGTATTATATGATATGGCAGGTTGTATAATAATGTTTTTTTTTGTCACTTTAGGAGAATAGCATGAACCTGAGCAGGTAGAGGACAGTGAAAGTGCCTGTGGAACTAGGAAGAGGGCACTGAATATGTTTGTGTAACTTGGACAATGATGTACAGGACAGGGGAGACTTTAGTCATTTTTATTAAGAAATAACAGTCTCTCAACAGGTTTTGGTTTTTAGCGATTCCTTCTTTTTGACACAACCTCTATGGCTTTTAAAAACACCCTTTCATATGGTCCAGAAGATGTTGTTGTTCACAAAAATGCAAAAGCAAGATTATACAATTCGTCATTTCTGCTTCTCCCAGTGTTCCACCAGTATTCCAGAGGGTTATTAAGAGTTATCAAATCAAAATGTTCCTACACAGGGGAAATACTCCTCTTCCTAGCTGGCTCCATCCTTCTACTGATCTTTCTCTGCTCACTCAAATCAAATCAAATCCAACTTTATTTATATAGCACGTTTCATTCATTAAAAATGCAACACAAAGTGCTTCACAATGAAAATAACAATTAAAAAAAAATCCTAAATCTTTGAACTCTCTCTCTCTAAACTCTCCAAACTATCTCAGAACTCTCTCCAAATTATATAAACACTATCCAAACGCTATCATCCACTTTATCAAAATTTTATTCAGATGCTGAACTGACCGCAACTCTCTACCAACATCCCACATTGTGTTTGGAGCCTGAGGGGTTTATGTTTCTGTTGAACCTCTCAGGGACACCTGAAGCACTTGTCGAACAGTCACATGGTACAACTGGACAGCGAGGCTTCAGACGTCATCATTTTTGGCTCTTCCCCTAAATGAAGCAAGCCTCCATACGCGCTTCGCGGAAACGCCCCCTTCATTACTCTCCATTACACAGGCTTCGAAGCCTCGTAACATCACTACCAGATACCTGCGAGGGGGGCGGTGCAGGACATAAATGAAAGCTTCTCCTCCTGCTGTTTCCCTGGGGCTGCTGTCAGAGTCCGGCGTCACCTCGATGTGGGGCCGATCTTTGGACTCTGTTTATCAAGGCTCACTAAATTCCTATGAAAGGAAAGTAACTCTTCTCATTCGGTATGCGTGAGACCTTTTTTTGTGTAGGCAGAGTGTGTGCTGAGTCTGATCCCTTGTTTGCATGGGCATCCTACTTGGGAGGCGGGGAAGTGGCAGCAGCAACGATAGACCGATTGGACTGATGGGCCTTCGCACATCTGTCTGAAGTGGTGATGTGGAAGACCCAGTACTGGCGCGGAGGATCGGACTGTGTGGCATGGCACGCTTCCCAGCTGAAAACCACTGCATTGGAGACCTAGAATGACAGGACTCTGTGGGACTAACTGGATTGGTCTTTATTTTGGCTTTTTAGTTTTTTTTTTTTTTGTCTTGAGTATTTTTAGCAATAAACTCTATTTTTAAACTTTCATCTGTACTTCTCATCATGTTTGTCTGGCAGGGAATCAGAACCTTTCTTAAGGTTAGTAACACCACCCCAATCTTGTTACAAACTCCCCTATTTTTGCCTTGTGCCTATGTTTGCTCTGTTCGTCATATGACTGCAGTCTTCAAAAGGAATTCCCAACTTCTCATGTTTCGCCAGGATCATGGATGCCAAGTGCTGGCCTGTGGACTCCTCTGCCTCCAAAAGCCCCAATAATGTCCCCTGATAGAGCCTCTCCATCAGTGACACCACTCTAATGACCACTGACAGCTGTTCTGTGTGGCTTTTATATCTGGGGTGCAGCGCAGAATTATTGGAAAAACTTTGCCCGCTTGATGTCATCCACAATAACATATGATGTTTGCTACTCAACAAACCATTCTTCACATGATGGCCCCAGGTAGCTGGCGTGACTTGTTTCTCCTGCTTATCAATGGTTTCCCCACTTCTTAACCTCACTGCAAGTTCCTTCCATGCTTTCATGCAATTGAGGTGTTCTTGACTGTTTTCATGTGAGGTAAGTGCTTGCATGTTTCCAATTTGACATTCCTGAATTTATTAAATGAATGCTCCTCTTGGAAAACAACTTTGCAGCAGAAGCAAATAGAGCCCAATTTTCTCCATGGAATACAGAAGCTATCTTTTCACCCCTGTCTTTTTGGAAATATTGGTGGTGGCAACTTCTCCCATCACTCTCATTCCTTATGGAAAACAAAGTCTTGTGGCAACTTACTGGGTCTTCTGCAAACCATCTCAGTCCAAATTCCGTCAGAGGTGAGGGCCAGTTAGCAGGGTCGGTTATCCTCAGCAGTGGGGGTTCAGCTCAAGGCCTTTCTATCAGACAAGCATATTGACACATTACTGGAAGTACATAGCAGTGGAACATAAGTCATATGCAGACAAAAAAAATATCAGAAATATTAAAGAGACATTAAACTAGATATTTAGTTGTTTTGTAGTCTAGGCATACCCCTCAACATAAATACACACGCACTCTTACAAAGAGAGAGATACTTTTATCATTTACTTTATTATACCTGATTTGTAAAGTTGTTATGGCTTTGGCAATATTGATTATCTGCAGTTATGCCAATAAAGCTTATTGAAATTTAAAACTAAAATTGGCATGTAAAAACCGATCTGAAGGCTCATGCTGGGGAGAAGTAGAGGCAAAGAGGTCTTCATCCTCAGTATCAGATCTTTGTGGAGACGTGAGTAGCTGAAGACACAGATGGTAGCTCATCCTGGAAGACCATTTCCAGAAGAGCCCTGTGTAGCTGATGAGGTAGATGGCTGCTCCTCGTCCCGAAGCACTGGGACTATTTCAGCTATATTAATCTGTCTTTCAGGGAGAAAACAATTAGCTCCTTGGCTAAGATCAGTTTGAATGATGCTTTGGTGAATGGCAAATGCTTGTCTTTGAAACTACAGATAGAAAGTTCCATTGGCTAATTATAATAACTGAACTTGTAACAGTGTTGTTGCAAAGCACAATCTTATAGTAAAATTAAAGCTCATGTTAACAGACATAAGAGTTATTGCCACCTGTAACAGCCCTCTTGTTCACGACATAGATACCATCATCATACAGAGGGAATATAGTTGTGTACCTTTATCCTTTGCTCATTTCTCCTCCTCTTCTTTCATTTTTTTTCTAAATTGGGCACCTGATGGCTTTGGCCTTTTTCTCTAACTTTTTTTGGCACTCAACAATCGATACAGCAAGACTTCCCATGACCCCCAAAACTCTGGTCACACATGACTAGAAGACAAGACTAAACAATTTTTTTTTTTGTTGTTTTGTTTGTTTGTTTTTTAAATCACATATTTTAATTAGACATTTTACACCATTCAGAAAAAACGTGCAGGAATTTATTAATATTATGAATGAGATAAGCGTGATTTGGAAGACAGTCGGGGTATGACTGATTAACCCCCCCACCACCACCACTACCACCACTCCATATGGGAGACCCAGGTGAACTGTCCCCCACGGACCCTCCCTCTTCTCGTGCCATGATCTGTGCACAGCACCTTGCCAGCAACTAGGGGTGCCTGCAGCTGCAGGGGTGCCAAAATGCCAACCCCCCACACAGTGACATAATAGATAATAGAAAACTGCAGATTTTATTTTAATTTCTTTTTTCCAGTGCTAGTGCCACCCTCCATGTGTCATGAATAAATGCCGCCCCGGGGGGCTGCCCGTTTTGCCCGTGCCAAAAACTGCCTCTGTTGTGAGTAACAGCTGTGGCACACCGTGGGCTTCACTGCAGACGGACCGCCCAAGTCCATGTATAATTCCATTTCAAAGAGTCCTGAAAGGATTTACCATGAGAATTCGGGTTGTGAGGCATGCGGCGTTACTGGTCTGACGTGAAGCTGTTGCCCAACTTGGCTGGGGTTCAACTCAGCCAAGAAGTTGGGTGAGCTCTCGGTCAACAGCTCAGTGTGTTGGCCAGCATGCAGCTAAGCTGTGCTACTCACAGAGATCATTCAGGACTCTTCCAGTTGGGGCCAGTTGGGACCTGTGGTAAATCATCCCTGTAGCAGGACCTCCAGTCTCCAATGTTGCTTTGGCAGTTACATGATATTACTGCCACAGTTGGTATGACTAGACTAAGCTCTGTCCTTCATAATCAGATTCTTCCAGACTGTAATATTCTTTGGTAATACAAATTCTGACCAGTCCCTGAAGTTCACATGAGCATGATTGGGACAGGTGATGTGTGTGTATCTAGAGTTAGTCCACTGCTGCTTAAAATAGAGATGGTCTGTCCCGAAATGGAGAATAAAAAGTTATGTTAGCAGCAACGCTGTGTGCTGGCTCAACTTATCTAACATCTTACAGAATAAGACATGGTGTCAGAATTAAAGAAAGATTTTGTTCACAACGAGATGGACGTCGGCGGGGTTCTGCACCTTGTATCGACTGGGATGCGAGCAACCTGCCAGAAAGCATGGCAGAAATTCAAGCTCCACGTCTGGTCTGTTTAAAGGGAAAGGAGAAGACAAAAGTGCAGCTACCTCCTCATTTGTTTCGGCGAAAGAGGCCGAGACATATACAACACATGGACACTCACAGACGACGAACGAAATGTACTGAAAACATACTATGAACGCTATGAAGCACACGTCATGCCATAGTCAGACATCATAATTGCTTGTTATAAGCTCCACGAGAAAGTCCAAGGAGCTATCAAGCCATTTGAACAGTTTTTGACGGATCTGAGACTGCTTGTGAAGGACTAATTACATGAACAACTAGAAAAGCACTCAGAGAGCGCAGACCTCCGCCAAGTGCAACAATTATAGCAATTTACAGATTGCGATAAAATCCGCCTCCTGGATCAGATCCGGATCAGCCTTTGAAATTTGATAGAGGTTCCCATTGTCAATCCCTGAGTCAAATTTCATGAGTTTTGGGCAATAAATAACAGAGATATTGAGAAACAAAATTTTGCCCCATTTACCGCAATGTTATCGAAAATTTGAAAGTAATCCAGAATCCAGGATTTCTTCCGGATCACAGCCAAAATGAAATCAGTTCTTCCTTTTCACATTTCCGACAACTCCTGAAAATTTCATCAAAATCCATCCATAACTTTTTGAGTTATCTTGAACACAGACAAACAAAGACAGATAGAAAAATGCCAGCAAAAACATTACCTCCTTGAAAGAGGTAACAAGGAAATGATGAGAGACCGCATCATATTTGGGATCCATTGATTTAAAATGAGAGAAAAACTACTTAATGTCGGCTCTAACTTGATGTTAGGTCCCCATTAACCGTGAAAAATTAGCGATCACTGTACAGGTATACAGAGATGCAACAGCTTTGTCATATGTTTCTTCTGGGTTTTTTGCACTGCGCATCTTTTAGCTCCTTCTATGTAATACCACATCATTTTTTACATATGTAAATAAACAAAAAGTGAAAGTTCTTGGTGTTTTTTTTTGTTTGTTTGTTTGTTTGTGGTAACCTCCTGAATTTCACATTAAATGTTCGAGTAAAGCAAAAAGGCATTAGAATGCAAAACTATATTATTTGTTAAAAGAACCTGCCATAGTGGCCCATAGACATAAATGACCCTCTACTACACACAATAACCTGCTTTGGTATGATGGTGGGTTCCAATTTCCAACCTTGTCATGTAATCTATAATCTCTATTCAAAACTCTTTGTCTTCCTGTTGGATCTTCTTTTTCTTGGACCAGTATCAGCTGTCTAAAGTCAAACAGCAGGCGAGGGTAACGAAAGAATTTGAGAAGAAGATGGCTTGTCAAGTATAATTTAATATGGCATATGGTGGTGTGAGCTTGGTTTGCTGGATGTGGTAGTGTGAGCTCTAAGGCTGAGAATGGTCTCTCATAGTAAATAATATTTACCAGTTATTGAGTGTAATTTTTAGACAATTTTAGATTTGTCTGGTAAAACAAAGCTGTACACCAATCTCTAAAGAGGGGGACCCCTTATGAGAAGGCGGAGCACTGCTGAGTGGCTCACTCTTTACCCACTGAGACCTCAACAAATTGTATCAGCTTGTGACAAAAGGGCACAATAGGTGTCCTTTAAAATTAGCACAATCATTTAAATCAATTGTTAATATAAACATGGTCAAAATAAATAAATAAAAATATTAATTTGGCATGGACATTTCAGATTATAATAACAGGGTTGTGTATTTTTCTTTTCTTCTTGTCTGGCCAGTATTGGGAGCCAGTCTTCATATCAACCGCCACTGTCATGATTTGTAGTGTTGGAAGAAGGACCCAAGGGCAGGAGTTCCAACACAAAAAGGGTTTATTTACAAAAACACATTATTCAAAAGTCCAAAAATACAAAAACAGAAATTTAACTTAATCCTAGGGAGACGACGAGAAGGAAAACAGGCAGGACTGCAACACGTATAGCGACTACAACAAAGATTAGGGAAACTCACAGGACGCAAAACGACGGACCAGCGCAGACAGGGGCAATGACAAGACTTAAATAGACAGAGGAACAGATGATAGGCCGGTGCAGGGGATCAAAGTAACGAGAGGAAGGAAGCAAAGCAGAAAACAAGGGAGACAAGACAGACCTTCAAAGTAAAACAGGAAACAGAGCAGACAAGAGACAGGGAGTGACGCCAACTTGACAGACACAAAACACAGAGACTGTCATGGCTGACCTAAACCATGAAACCTGTCTATGTAATAGGCCCGACGCTTGACTAATAGCAGTTTTCATTTGAGGAAATACAATATATGAGTGTAGATCAGAGAAAATTATCTATTCAAAGACATATCCACATTTACATTTTGACCCCCATATACTTGCCCAGACAAGTCCCATTTCTCAGTGCCCTTTAGGACTGATTATTCCTTTAAGTGCCATGGAATAATTTCAAAACGAAAATCATTGTGAAAAATGTGGCTGTGTCATAACTTGACATTTCCATCTACAGCTTTGTCAGTTCTTAAAAAAAGTCCAACTTTAGCAGTAATTGATTCACCAATCGGGAGCAATTAAGGCACAATATTTCAGTGAAGGTGTTATGTGTAAGAAACATGGAAGTATCTAAAGCAAGAAGCTGGAGGTCAGTTATGTAAATCACTCTATTTGTGGCAGATTTAGAAAATGAAAGCTTTAAAATGGGAAAATATAGAAATTAAAATAATATATCCTAACCCCCATCATGGTATTGTAGTCCAGATTATTTTAGGAATTCAAAAACAATGGGTTATGCAAAGCTGCCTTCCTGCCTTCCCTCCGAATGTGGATCTGCTGGCACATGGTCAAATACACTCCGTGTGCACATTATTGTTGAACACTGCTATCCAACAGGCCCTGTTTCTCCAGAATGCATTATTTTGATTAATCACACCAGGTCCTTATTGAATTTGAATGACCTCCAAAAGACTCTACAAAGTCCTGGTCATGTGACTTCCTGTATGGTGCCTAGATTTCTGTAAAGCATGATAATGAGCTTTATTAGCATAAACATGAAGATGAAAAAAAGCTTCTAAAATGGGCCTGAGTTATATATCTTGTATCTGGGGGGCTTCTGCAGTTTTACAGTCTCACATGAACCTGCAGCTCAGAGGAGCTACATGCATATGGGTGATTAATGCAAAAGATTTAGCAGTTAAAGGAAATTTGGTATTTTTTGTATTTTTTTTTAATTTTTTACAGTGTTTTTACAGTAACGAGTACAAGCTACTGAGTTATACGTCTCCCATGTTTGTTCATTATATGTAAGCTGTCATATTTGATATGTTCGTTCAGTCTTGAGCCCTATGCATGAAACATTGCAATGCTTTCAAGAGTTAAAATGATCAGTAATGATAAAGAATGGTCAATGAATGATATATTGAATGATGCAATAGCCTTCAGATACATTATACGTGATTAATCTTTTTTTTTAAAGACACTTTCTGAATGGGAGTATAATGTTGCTCGAAAAACTGTTTATCCCTTTCAGCACTGATGCTACCTTTCCAGATGTGCAAGCTCATTGTATTTGCAGCCCCATACTATCAGAGATGAGGCTTTTGAATTGAGTGATGATATAAAGCCAGATGGTCAGTCTCCTCTTTTGTCTGGAGGATTCAGTATGCCTGGTTTTCAAAAAGAAGTCAAATTATCAATTCTTCTGACCACAAAGTGAGGCAGGGATGTTTAAGTCTGCCTAGAACAGGAAAATTGTTCATTGATGAGCAAATGACTCCATTTACTGGTTACTGCCCTGTTTGCCAGTATGTAAAGGGCAAACAGTACTCGACTGGAGTGAAGGTATTTGTCTTGGCCACACCAGCTAGTATAGTGTTAGATTTTGTGGTCTACCAAGGCAAGACCACCTTCAGAGTCACAGAGGGACGGGGCATTGGAGAACCAGCTGTTCTTCATTTGGTTGAATCTGTTCCCTGAGGAACCCACCTGTTCTTTGACAGGTTCTTTGTGAATGCCAATCTCCTGGACACCCTGATGATAAAGGGACTGACAAGAACTGGAACCCTTGTGAACAACATAATTCCTAAAGAATGTAACATTACAGGGGACAAGATCCTCAACAAGAAAGGAAGAGGGGTATCCAAGATGGTGGTCAGTCCACCTGAACTTGCTGTCATTACAACAGTGGTCTTGGCATCCTCTGCCTATGGCATTGAGCCTCAGGGCACACAAAGCAGATGGTATAAAAAAGAAAAAAAGGTTTGTCCAGGTGTCAAGACCAGTGGAAATTTCAGAGTACAACAGCAACATGGGACTTTCTCTGGGATTAATTGATTGTCATCATCGTTTAGTTTCACATGTATGGCATTACGATGTCCACTGTAATGGACATATGATATCTTTAAAATAAAAACTTAAAAAAAAAAATTTGCAGTATACTCAATGCCTCATTAATAATTGAGGAAATTAAAGGAAATACTGATATTGCAATTTTTTTTCCCCCGATAGTCAGGAGTTCTGGCGCCTTACATGTTCTTGGGTTGCCCCTGTTGTTTCACAATTTTTAGACATTTTTGGAAGAACTGCATCAACAAATTGTGAACAAATCAGCCCATCTTCTAAAAGACTTTTCCTCTTGAGGATGCTCTTTTCATACCCATCAAGTGACTGACCTCTTACAAGTTAGCCTAATTAGTCACAAAATGTTCCTTCAGGTGTTTCTTTTTGGTATCACGTGCTTTTCTCGTCTTTTGTTGCACATGTTCCAACTTTTTTTTTTTATGTATTGTTGCCATCAAATTCACAATGAGCTGATATCTTTCCATGGAATTTGGAAATGTTTTCTTTGTTCTATTTTTCTATGTTCAGGCAAGAAGAAAGGAGTTCTCACCAACAAATGGTGACTTCAACATAGATATATGTAAGCAACACTCAGACGGCTAGCACAGCCCATAATGAATCCAACTAACCCACTCACCACCCAGCTAATGAATCTAATAGAAGCTATGTCTCACAAGAGGAATCAGAATACATTTCTTGTTACAGATGTTACTACCAATGCTGCCATGCCTAATTCATCAGAGATACTCCATTTTCTCACTATCGACAGATTGGTGAGGTTTGTGAAATGACTAAAGATCACCTGGAGGCCTCTTCATAAATCAATACAACCTCATGGTTGATGTTATCTCCTCAGAAAGGGAGTTAAGATTGATTGTCATTAAGCACTTTACAGGATGGAAAAAGGATGAGGATGGATCATAAAAATGCTCACGCACCACCTACCCATCCCTCTCAGCAACCACAGAGTACAGCCAATCAATAAGAGCAGGATCAGCAAAAATAAATAGGTAAATTAAAGTAAAGAGAAAACATTATTTAAGTAAACAGGGGAAGCCACTGTGAAATTAATAAACAACTGAGCAAAAAATAATAGATACATTAAAAAAAGAGGTGAAATATGACATCTAATGTTACAAAATATAAGTTTTCAGAGTTTATATCACAAACATACTTTCTAGCTAAGAATCCCCTAGCTAACCCTTAAGTATTCCTGATGTGAAAGGAGAAATAAAGTGTATCTTTGGATGTATAAACCCAGGCCCTTCCAGCTTCAGAATAATAAAGGCAAATTAGGGGAATTAGCTTCATGTACTCAGGAGATAATGCAAATACTCACAGTTTATTATTAAGAAGTATGAGATTTTAACATCATATTCAAGATAGGAGGTAAAAGGGCAGTAAAAGTTTAGACTCGCAGCCCCTAATCAGTAACTTCATTACTAAGTACTCAGAGGTTTTGAGTGCACAAAACAATACATCTTCCACAACTCAGAGAGAGAGAGAGAGACAGAGAGAGAGAGAGAGAGAGAGAGAGAGCACAATGCATTTTTTTCACAGATTTCACTGCACTCTGTCATGGCTCAGTTGTTATGTGCCTTTTCATTGGTCTTTTTTTTTTTTCCTATAGCCACATAGCTTGTGTCTAGCTTGCACACAGCTTGTGAACAGCCTGGTTTGCTAAAATACCTGCAGAAAGAGTCTATATTACATAACCACACCACCTGACATTCCTTATTTATGTCACAGCAGATTAGACCCGCTGTTCGCATGTGCTGCTAATACATCTTTTTAATGCAGACACTTGAATGCACAATTCTGAGAAGACATAACAAGGAAGTAGCAGATTTGAAATGATGAGATTTAGAGTTATATTAAGTATCTAAAGCCAGCATCAAAATGGGGATAAAAATTGTTTTCAGTTAGCCATGTGCATCACTAATCTATTTACTTATCTATTTCCCTTTCACTAACATTCCTTCTACAAACCTTTAAGGTGACATTTCTTAGAACAAGGTTATTCATTTTACAAGGCCAGTGGTTTTTGGTTAAATAGAATAAATAAACGGATAACAAGTTGTGCACAAATCCTTAATTAGATTTATATGTATTTTAGCTTTTGGTGCCTGCTCTTGGTGACACAGTGCAATAGGTTTTTATTTGCTTTTTGGTAAAAATCCAGCAGGGTTTCTGTCATCTCAGGTGCCTCCACAGACAACTGAGCAGAAAATATGTAGGAAGCATTCATTTTTGCAATTGTGCTAAGTTAATATTTTTCCAATCTGACCACTGAAAAAAAAAAAAAAAAAAAAAAAACAGACAACCAACTAACGTCTGTAGTATGATTAGTAATCCTTTGTAATCCTTGAAAACATGTTCTGGTACAATTCATCACCACAGTTCATCAGACATCTCACTCAGGAATACAACATATTGGGAAAAAGAGATGACAGGAAACTGGAATGACAATAAAATTAAGGAACTGTTGGTTGCTCGTGCCAAAGGAAAAAAAAAGAAAACAACTGTCATAGCACTCTGCTATAAATACTGCAGTCTTTTTTACAGAAGCTAATTTCAAGTGATAAATAAATTTAGATCATTTACAAAAAAAAAAAAAAGTCATGCCTTTCATGACCATCACTGCTCAAGCAGCTGCTGGCAAGATTGTTTTGTAAGAGCCATCAGGGCGTTTCACTGCAGGGAAAGCTGCCGACCCACGGGACCTGCACCAGTGGGTCAGTCAGTGAATGTTGCTGACACCTCAGTCGGTTCCACCGGTTATCAACAGGGAAAGAGTTTCAGAATTAAGAAGAACCTGGACTTAGCAGGACTTAGAACTCACCACCAATGAAGGACTCTGGCCCCAAATTTGCAAAAATATATTTTTTTCAGCTGCTAATGCAAATCTACAACTCATACTATATATAATTATCACAGAGTGCACTTTACTGGGGAAAAAATGTTTAAAATGGGCTTTAAAGACACAAAAATATGCTCACATTGTACACAGAAAGCAGTTGACTCCTACTTTCATGCCATGTGGGAATGTACACCAGTTAAAACATTCTGGCTCAATATTATCAAAACTCTCTCCCAACGTCTGGACTGTAACATCCCAGTATCACCTTCCCTCTGTTTACTGGGAGACTCCTCCATGACCACCCTGGACAATAACTCCAAAGAAAACTCTCTTTATCGCCTTAATCATTGCCAAAAAAAACAATCCTTGTATATTGGAAAACAAAAAACTCAATTAATATTACTCTCTGGAAAAATTGTGTTAATCAACTTCATTGCAATGGAAAAATTGTCAGCTACAATAAAAAAATCTAAATGACACTTTTGATCAAATTTGGGACAAAATGAGTCGATCTTTACATCTATAATATAAGTCGTCCCTAAAGGATCTGTGACTGAGCATTATGTAACTCATTGACTGTGGGAGGATAAAATAAACACACAACTTAAACAAAGATTTCTTAAATCTACTCCCACCATAACTGCCCACAGTTAGCTTGATCTCCTTCAGCCTAAGAATCCGTTGATATAAACTTATTGATCCTTGGGGAAGGATAAAATTGGGCATAGTTTTTTACGATGGATTACTGTCGTTATAATCAAACCACATGTGCATTTCCCTTGGTAATATAACATTATCTCGCCTTTCCAGTCACTCTGGGTCAGGGTTCATGTGTCGTTGCCGGGGTTCTTGCCCCAGTTTGTGCTGTGTCTCTGGTGTTTGGGGCTGGGGTGGGCCCTGGGGGTGGGGACTGTGGCGGGATGGCCTTCTCCCTGGTCTCCTTACCTGTTTTGGCCTCTGCTGCTGCGGTGGGGCTACTTGGATCTGCTGTTCTGGTGGTGCGGTCACCTGTGCTGCCGGGTGGCCGTTGGGCAGTCGCTGCCCCTGTGTGTTGCCTGCCTGTGGGGCAGCGGTGGTGGTGGGGGGGGGGGGGGGGGGGGGGTGGACCGTGCCTGGGGGTGGTGCGTGGCAGCGTGGGGTATCTGCCCTCGCCGTGGTGCATCCGGTCTGTGGCGGCCGGTGCATCTCTCTGCCTCGGGGCTCCTCCTGGGGTTGCAGTGGGTGTCCGGTTCCCCACCTGAGGCGTGATTGGGCCCCGTATGGGCGTTGGGGGGCCTCGGTGGTGGTGGGCCCTTTAGGGGCGGGGGTGCGCCCCATGCCTGCCCCTGTTCCCCAGGGAATAGGGGGGGACCCTTTGCCCAAGGCCGTGCTTGCCCTCCACCCCCCCTCCACCCTCACAAATACATAACATACAAAGTGAATTAGAAGCCAGGGTGCAGGGGGACCATCCACCCTCTGCACCCCAAGTCAATTTTAATGCACTTGGCTTACACACACAAAAATAAATAAAAATACCGAAGAAGACACACATGTTTTTTGTTTCATCCCTCCCTGCTCTGCGGGGGATTTGGGGTGTGGTCGTTGGTCCAGGCCACTGGGGCGTGTCCCTGTTTTTGGGGGGCCCCTGCCGGTGGGTCCCTCAAAAACAGGGACAGCGCTGTCCGTGGGCTGCTTGGGGTGATGGCTACTGGGTCTGCATTTTCTGCGGTGCTGCTGCTGTGGGCTTGGGGCCTGGTGGGTGTGGGGGCTGGGGGGTTGGCGGGCTTTGTCGCGGTTCTGACCTTCTGGGGCCCTGCCTGGCCCTCCTGTAACTGGACGTATGCCTCGGGGATGTTTTGGGTCAGGGGACAAAGGGCCTTCTCAGGCCAGTCTGGCCCTGGGGTGATGGGAGTTAGCAGGCGTTTTCTCACCCGCGGGAGGACTTGAGATGGACTAAGATAAGGAGAATGGTGATGGTAATAGTGGTAACAGTTTCCTTGGTACTTGGGTAACTTATATGTGAGTGTATATGGGCACAGACACATTTATTGTTTACACCCCTCCCCCAACACCCCCCTCTACTGTCAACACAATCAATCAATAATGTTTACATCAATTCTCCAAATACAGGTCTATAGCTTGGTAGAAGGTGTTCATCCAGTTTTCTTGTTAGTAGTTTCTGCTTCTTACATATCATCCTCTGAGTTTGTTCACTGTCACAATTTTAAAAGTCTGACTGAATGGTCACCTTCTCTCCTGCTGTGTTTAAAAAGAGTTGATAAACTGGTTTCATTAAAAAGGATTTAAAAGGCATTGTGTCATTAAAGAGACCAACTGATTAAGCATTTCAGTTGTTATTTTGTGCCCTTCTTACTGCAAAGGCATCTTAAGGTGTGCAAAAGTAGGGGGTTTCTATTATCGCATTTTTTATTTCAAAGTTCACTACCCATGGCAGCATGGTGGCTGCTTGGCAGTTAGTGCTGCTGCTTCACAGGGGGAAGGTCCAATTTCAAATCTTTCCTTGGGCCTACCTGTGGGTAATGTGTATGTGCTCCCTTGTCCACAAAAAGCTGTTGGTTGATTGGTTACTCAAAGACATTGCAGTTACCCAAATCTGATTGATAGTTTTTTGGTTTTTTTCTTGACCCACATCAGATTTTTTTATGGCTGTCTGAACAGCTCAAATGACATAAAATCCAATATTTTTTTCACATCAGACTTGGGTCACTTTCATATGTGGTCCTAAATCTGATATATATCTGGTGTTTTCCAAGGCAAATTCAGTATGAACTGTCAGGTCGCATTTTAACCAGCTTGGACGTCACTGTTACGTGACTGATGTCACAATTGTAGGTTGGTGGGAGCTTGGAAAACAGCAAACATATACATTTTGCTCTCCTTTTCCTAAGTCTTTTTGTGATTATACTTGTGATCGCTTATTTTTCGCGGTTAATGGGGACCACCACCACCACCAACCCTCCCACCCTGCGTAAATCAAAATCCGTGAACAGGAGCCAGAGCCCCCCGAGCATCAATAATGTGTTTAAAATATGTTTAAAAACCCCCAAAAAGTAGCGAGGCACTGCAGTGAAACAAGACAAAGGCTCAACTGTGGTCCCTGGGCTGGGCTGCTGTTGATGCTCACTCCACTTTTCATCTAACCCCGTTTTCTTCTGCCGTCCCACGACACACACACTCCATTACCCATAAGGCCACATCATTACCCATAAGGCTACCTTCTTAAAGGGGCCAGGCTGGCTCACAGCATTTCTTCACTGTGAGAGAACGCGCACAACATCCTGTGATGTTTCCTCGATTTTTAAATTTTTTTTAAATTATATTATATATTTCTGAAAAAAAATCCGTGAATAAGTAAAACTGTGAATTGGCAAGGGATCATTGTATTGTCTTCATGAATTTGTCAGCTTCCACTCCACAAAAACTTAAATAACTGAAACAAAATCATATGGGCTCCGCGCTGGTGCATTACTTCCCTACACACCATGTAGTGCATTTGACTTCCCTTCATCTTTCTGCGCGTGCACGTCACTTCTCAGCAGTAGCCAGTTCACAGCAGCATCTGATATAGGTCACTTTTAAATTGCTGATGTAAACAACTACACAAAAAATCTTGGCAAAAGATCAGAACTAATCATTAAGACCTGCAGTGTGAACATATGACCTTGGATGTGAGTGCACGTTTGTTCATCTCTGTGTTACCCTAGCAACCTATCTCAGGTGTATCCCGCCTGTTACCTGATGGCAGCTGGGATAGGCTCCAACAGACCCCTGTGACCCTGAGTAGGACCTGAAGCAGGTGTATTCTCCATTGAGGACAGGTCAGACAGGTTATTGTGTACGTGTGTATCCTATACCTTCTTCCTCTGTGTTGACTTTGTAATGTGTGAAGAAAGTGGTTTTGTGTTGTGTTGTTGAAAAATGCATGGATGTCTCTAAAAAAACATGTCAATACGAGGGCAGCATCTATTGCACTAAATTTCATTGTACATGTCTGCATTATTGCTGTCATCACAGAAAGGGAAATGGGCTTTGCCAAGAGGTACTGATACAACCTCATACCATCACTGACCCTGGCTTTTGGGCTTGTTCCTGATAATAGTCTCACTGGGCGTTGTGGTCCGGAGCACACGGTCCCAATGTCTTCCAAAAAAACCACTGATTACTATCCACATTTCCACTGTGTGATGGTAACAAAATAATTCCTTTGTACTGTTATTTCTGAATGCAGCTGTGTAGTCCAGTGCATTTCAAAGATTTCCCAAGGTAACCCCATGACCTTATAGTTATATCAGCTTTTAATTAAAAAGAGATTCTTCTTTCAGAACCCTCTGTGAGATCAGCTATCAGGGGTGACCAATCAGCACTTGTACCCTTGCTCTTTACACTTGCTGATTCCAGAGTATTTGAGTCATTGAATCTAAAACAGTGTTCCCCAATTCTGATCCTCTAGGACTGCTGGCCTGTAAGTTTTAGATCAGCGCTTGCTCCAACACACCTGATTCAAATGAAGGGATCACCATCAGGTTGCAAAACCCTGTTAATAGCCTTTATTATTTGAATCAGGTGTGTCAGAGTGGAAAACATGCAGGGCAGTTTTCAACTCTGCTCCTCAAAGATTCAAGCACCTGCATCAAATAACACCATTAGGTTGTCTCTCACTTCGCTAGTAATATGACAATAAGATGCTCCTGTACCATCAGATTTTGGAATGCATTGTTAGCCTGAAAGGTAAAAACTGATGTATAAGAACAAAAAAAGAAAAAGCTGAAAAAGAATCTGAAATATCATGGGCTCATGCTGTTCAAAAAGAAATAAAACCCAAAATAAATGTAAGAGTCATGTTTTTTATTCCTTTTTTTTTTTTTTTAAAATCATCCATATTGTTCCGACAAATTTTTGATTTGGCTGTTTAACTTATATCAGTGAAGATGGCAAAAGTCGAAGTTTCTTGTCATCAGTCATGTTCCAGCAGGCAGAATGAGAACAAGAGAAAAATGCTGTCTTTTATTGATTGTTGCACAGATCTAGGAATGAAGCATGTGTTACTTCAACTCCCCTGCTCTCCAAAGCATCAGTTAAACGAAGTGAACAACATGCACACTGTGGTGTATGAGAGGGCACACTTAAAGGTTTATGTCAGAGATATCACCTTTCCATGAAGGAGCTTGTGGATATAATTCATTCAAATGGTGCAGTAATGCCTTTATTTTAGGAAAATTCATAAACAGATGCTTTTTAAGCATTCCAACGGTACATTTTATTACACAACAAAACACAATTTCTCTTTTGTCAAGATAATTTAAAAAAATGGCTTCAGTGACCATAAACTTACATCACAGCTTCTTAAGCTTTTCCAAGGCTTTTTCAAGATAAGATAAAAAAAAAAAAAACTAAGTCTACACCAAAAGAGATCCAAAAGGCAACATTAGTAGGCTTAGTGGTCTTATACTAAAAACACATTAACTCTAACTCTAAAAGCGTGATTTGGCCTCAGTTGAACCCCTGAGAAAATAGCAGAGATTGTCTTAAACGGCTTGCGCACCAGTTAAACCATTGATGACCAGAGTGTGTTGACTGGGAGCGCACCGACTATCCGGGACTTTCAGGTTGCCAATTGGAATTGTCTGTGTAAGAACAGCAATTCAGTTCTTTGTAGTCACTTGCAGTTGCATATTATTTTGCATCAAGTGATTGCTCTGGTATTGTTGGTTAAATTTTACCTGAGTAGTGAAAATTTATCAATTATTTGTGAGTTCTGGTGAGGCAATAATGAAACTTAAACACTTGACTGGACAATCGGACAGAGAATGCAAGTGGATTTAATCTCCAGGTTGTATACAAAATCGAGAGGTCATTAACTCACAACACAGAACGAAGGATGGTTCAGAATGACAAATTGCCAGAAGGAAACAGTTCGTCTTAAGCATCAAGAACAAAACATGGAGTCCTTGAGATGAATTTGTCTAGACGCCTACGTGTCAAAACTTAGAGACTTGATGGAGCCAGAATGATTAAACAAAGCCTTGGCCCTCAATAGACCAGAATCTAGGGGAACTGTCATGGACATATGAATCCAGCATTACAGAATAAGCCCCCAAAACACAGTTCTAATATTACAGTTATCCTAAATTTTCATAAAGATATTTGAAAGAAACTAATTGAATCATGAATCTTTGACAAGTGGAACTTTTTAGTGACTGGAAGATTGCTGAGAGCTGCGTTTTCCTGATTGAACAGGAATTCAGGCAAAGTATCCTCATGCAAACAGTGTGTAGTGATGTATGAATCATACCTTCTTTAGAGACTTATATCATAACAGCTGCCAGCTGTTGTGGTTTAGAAAAGATATTTAAGGTTTGTTTGAAAGTAAGTAATGATTAATGAGTTTGCTCTGAACAGATGATCGCAGTCCTAAGATTAACTACTTAAGGTGCGAGTCATTAAAAGAAGCTCCGCCTCTGCACAATCTCTTTTTTTTTCCAAGAGGGCATATTGTGCAACAACGAACAACAACAAAACTAGCAGAAATTCAAACATAAGATAACTGTCACTTTCTGTGGTGATGCAAAAGTAAGCACCTCAAATGAAACAGATCCGTTATATAGTTAATAAAAAATGAAGCCAAAAAGAAAAATAGAAAAGAAAGACAAAAGAAAAGTATTCTCTTGTTATTTCTATAGGATTTAAGAGGATACGTGTCAGGCAGGTGCTGCAAATCATCAGTTTTTGATGAATTCACCAAAAGCAGATGTGCACACCTCAATAAAATGTATGAAGTTTGCTGGTTAGGAGCATTCATGTGTGGTTTGACACAATGCTAGGAGGTAAAGACATAAGCTATGATCTAAGAGAAGCAATTGCTTCATATCAGGCTGGAAAGGTTTTAAGCCAATTTATAAACAGTTGGAAGGCAAATCATTCTACAGTGAGAAAGATGATATTCAAGTGCATTCTGGGCAGCTGCCAATCTTCCTGGGACTGGATGCTCCAGTAAAAATACCCCAATCCTATGGTCAAAGAAATTATCAAAAAAGAAAAAAAAACAAGCACTACATCTCAAACTCGACAGGCCTCATTGAATATGTTAAATGGTCAGTCCATGTCACACAATTAGGAGAAAACTAAGCAAGTATAATTTGCAATGGCTGCATAATATGGCATAATATGTAAGCTTTAATGCCATCTACAAATAAAACAAACTCTTAAGATTTCATGGTTTTCTTCCTGATGCTAAAAAATGGAAAAAAATCAATGCTCAACATTAGCTTCTTTCAAATGCCAACACCACCTAGATATTGCTCATACACGTAGGGCCCAATCTTGCACCTCCCATTACCCAATACCCAAAACCCATTACCTGCAAATCACAGATTTAGGAGCCGAAATGCAATCTTCCACCTCCCAATACCCAAAACCCATTTTGCCGTCTCCCTTAAGCACATTGTGGGCGCGGCAATGGGCGTGTCACTAGCGCTTTCCACGAATTCGGTATCTTGCGGTACCTGTACTTCGCAGATTTTGGGTATTGGGTAATGGGTGGTGTGACCACCCATTACCCAATACCCAAAATCTGCGAGACACCAGTACCGCAAGATACCGAGTTTGTGGAAAGCGCAACTGGCATGTCGGCGCGTAAAAGAGCGCGTCCAAATCCTGTCATTGCGCGTCCACCCAGTCACATGTGGACTGCACAACCGGCTCTACCTCTCGATTATGCATCACTGTATTACTTTCATACATTATTCTCTTAAGGGCAGATTATGCCTGTACAGCTGTGACATGATCTCATTCAGATGTTTGCTGTGGAGGAAACGAGGAGATCACAGAACTCTGTTGTGAAAAAAGCACCGCTCCCAGCAACTATGCGTCTTGGCGCAGCTGTGCGTCTTTGCGCAGGGGATATGTTCAAGATAACTCAAAAAGTTATGGATGGATTTTGATGACATTTTCAGGAGTTGTCAGAAATATGAAAAGGAAGAACTGATTTTATTTTGGGTGTGATCCGGAAGAAATCCTGGATTCTGGATCACTTTCAAATTTTCGATAACATTGCGCTGTTTAGTTGTTTCTTGAACCCTAAAGCAACCACAACTGCTGTGCTTGGCGGAGGTCTGCGCTCTCCGATTGCTTTTCTAGTTAATAAATGCTTTCCTGGAAGCTCACCGGCTCTATTTTCTGAGCAGTTTGTTGGAACTTCTTGGAGTACAAAAGAAATGATTAAATCATTTGCTCCACATTAGTTAAAGCTAGTTATGTATATATCAGTGCAGAGGAGGAGGAGGAAAAAAGAGGAGGAAGCTCTACAGCACAGTCCCAGACCAGCTGTCCATGAGAGCTGCTCTGATCTGGGTGAAAAGACGTTCCATGGCAGTTTGCAGGTACTGCAACCTGCTCTTAAAGGTAATGGCTACTGACGCACTGATTGGTTAAACAGGTGGAACGCCCTAACCACTCCCATGCATAATGTGTGCATGACATCGTGGATTTCGCAGGTGAGATCGTGGGTTTTGGGAGGTGGAAGATTGCGTTCTTCGTGGGGGAACGCCCCTCCCAATACCTTTTATCCCTTAATAGCAGGTTTTGGAGGTTTGGCGCAAGATCGGGCCCTTAGTGTTTGTACTCATGGGAGAGTCTGTGGACTAAAGTGAGGAGTTATTCTTGTGTCAGTGTGTTTGTTTAAAGGAGCGTATGCATTCTGAGGTTCTTAGATGGGGCAAAGTCGATTACATCTCTGTGATATGAGCCGGAGGGCTAAAACATAAAATAGAGGGGAAAAAAATGTTGTGGCGCATTACATATTCAGGTGAATTACAGTGCGGAAACATGCAGACACACAAAAATAGCAATGTTAACAAGAATAGCTGATGGGATTTGGACTGCTGGAGGGAAGACTGAGTGTCATCTATTTCCGTCAGAATATTCGGCGGAAGCTGTGACATTTCCTGGTTTACTGTTGTCGGGTCCAGCATAGAGTGCATTTGGTCAATGGGTATTTTTGGCATGTCAGTGACCAAATGGGCACTGAGTGCTTCTGTGGAGTCTTTGAATTTTTGGCGTTGCTGGGTCAGTGATTGGGAACCCTGATGTTGAGTTGGTCCGTTGGACCAGAGTGCGAATTATACAATGACAATTGGGGGGGTCAACATTTTCTAGAGATGACAAAAATGACAATTTGTCCCTTTTTCAGGGGGGTCAAAGTTGTAATTGGGGGGGTCAAACCCCCCCAAACTCCCCCGTAATTCACACTATGGATGTGACAATTTTGCATGTTCATCTTAACCAATGGGCATTTTATATATTGAAGCTTAAAATTGTGTTTTTTAAAATGTCAGTGGGTAAATTCAATCGTTTTGATATGTTGGCAGGCAGACACACAGCCCCATTGTCTCAAAAAAAAAAAAAACAATTATAAATAAACCACTGTAAAAATTCAGTCAATTATCAGTTTGCAGGTCTTTAAGATCAATTGGCATCAAGTTTTAAAATCCCAAACCGTCTCATTTAAACAAAGATTTTCCATAAAGTTCTGGGTAAATATGAAATAAAGTAACTGGGACATAGACCTTTATGTGACTTACTATTTTACTATTCTTTTAATTTATCATTCTGATGCCTGAAGGAACATTTTTAACATTGTCATATAAGCTTTTCCTTCCTAATGGAGCCAGCTCTTTGATTCCTACTTGCATTTTAACATCAGCGTTGACAGCAAGAGTGAAAATGGAGCAGCGTGCCCTATATCTGTCTGCGTTTGTTCATAAAACTGGTCAGGTTGAGGATACAAGTCAGAAAGCGCTCGTTGGTAATGCTGTAGGTGTAAATGGAGTCGGGCTCATGTGTCTGCTCCCTTCATCCATCACATTTGAGGGTGCATGTGTCTGCCTATGTGAGCAAAGAGAGAGACGGAGGATGCTCTCCAGCCGGCTGAGGGGAGGGTGACAGATGACAGATGAGGTGCCGTCATGGTTTCCTTAGAGCTCAGTAAGACCTGTCTTCTGGTGCACGTCTAAATTATTACCTCAGCTTCAACGCCATTTGTAGGGTTCAGCCTGGTCGAGTGTTATCCAAGGGGAGCTGCAGACCTTTGGGTTTTGTGGGTTCAAGGATTTGTTTTTATCAGTCACCTTCTCCAGGAAAAAAGATAATCATCTGCATACCACTTGTCAAATTAACCAGCCACTGCTAGAAGCTATGGCGGTGATATATTTGAAGGTTCATGGATATATAATCACTTGAAGAGAAGTCAATGCAGCACTATTACTAGTGCACATTTTTTTTCTTTATTGTCAGCTCAGATTACATCAGAGTTTCTCAGTATATATCTGAAGGGTAAAAAAAAAATACACTTCCCACGTTGCAGTGCAGTATGGATTTTGCATGCAGACCATGAAACTAGTTTTCCTGCTCAGCTGGTCTCCAGCGATTACTGCTATTATAAAATACTTGACATAAACAAGCCCTAATGATAAATCCTACTGCATACTCATTAATTCAAGACTTAAAAAAAAAAAAGAAAATGCATGCATGAGTGTGAACTGCTCCCTGCAGGCAGCCTTTCTTGCTGTGAGCTTATATAGAAAAATTATCATTCCTATATGTTTGACTGTGGCCCCAAAAAAGAACAACTGGCACAGACTCACAAAAACGTGAGCTGCACACATGTATCTGCCAGACACTGTGGGCGAGTGCTGAGTGGCAAGTACAGCCTGCCAAGTTGGTGTGGAGGAAAATAGGACGAACAATACACTCCAAAATACAACAAAGTGGATGCATTCTTATGCATAGCACTTACACAAATATAAAGCATAAGCAAGATTTGCATATATTTGCAAAACAAAATGGCAAAGAGTAGTCATTTTTACAGCAAGTTCAGCTTCTCTCCAGTCCCAGGGAGTATCTATGGTTTTACAATAAACAAAACTGCAAATATCAGACAGAATCTGTGAAACTGAACTATATATATAACTTCATTTGTGAAAACATTTTTTTTCATTCAAAGTGTGATGATATATTTTTTTTTACTACAGTGGCAAGAACAATCCTGTAAACCCCTTGGAATAAAATGGTTTCATCATTAATTTGCCATAAAATGTGATTAGACTTTCCTCTAGTCACAATAGTAGTCACTATAATAAACAAACACAATGTGCTTAGGCTGATAAGACAAGTTGAGAATTTCTCCATCTGATGTATTTTACCGATCGATTGTTAAATCCCAGATTCAGGAGGAACAATGCGGGTTCCGTCCTGGTCGTGGAACACTGGATCAGCTCTATACTAGGGTCCTGGAGGGAACATGGGAATTTGCCCAACCAGTCCACATGTGTTTTGTGGACTTGGAGAAGGCATTTGACCGTGTCCCTCGGGGGGTCCTGTGGGGGTTACTCCAGGAGTATGAGGTGCTGGGCCCGTTGTTAAAGGCTGTCCAGTCCCTCTACAAACGGAGTGGGAGTTTGGTCCGCGTTGCTGGTTGCAAGTCGGACTCGTTTTCAGTGAGAGTTGGACTCCGCCAGGGCTGCCCTTTGTCACGATTCTATTCATAATGTTTATGGACAAAATATCTCGGCGCAGCCAAGAGCAGAAGGATGCCAGTTTGGTGGTGTGAGGATCTCGTCTCTGCTTTTTGAAGACGTGGCCTTGTTAGGTGGAGATCATCAGCTCTCACTGGAGCGGTTCGCAGCCGAGTGAGAAGCGGCAGGGATGAGAATCAGCACCTCCAAATCTGAGACCATGGTTCTCAGTCAGAAAAGGGTAGAATGCCTTCTCCGGGTCGGGAGTGAGGTTCTGCCTCAAGTGGAGGAGTTTAAGTTCACGAGTGATAGGAGAAAGGGACGGGAGATCGACAGACGGATTGGCGCAGCGTCTGCTGTGGCGCCGACTCTTGTGGTGAAGAGAGAGCTGAGCCAAAAGGCAAGGCTCTCTGTTTACTGGTCTATCTTTGAATTGCCTCGGTGGTCTCTCAGAGGAGCTGGTGGAGAGAGGTGGGGGGAGGGAGGTCTGGGCCTCTCTGCTGAAGCTGCTGCCCCCGCTACCCGATTACAGACAAAGTGGAAGATAATGGATGGATTGATGGATGATGTATTTATTAAAAACACCCAGTAAATGTGTACAGAGGTGGTGGAAAAAGAAAGTGAGCACACAGTCTTCAAGAAAAAGCTAAATAGAGTCTACCGTTCAACATTCAAGTTGTGAACTTTCAAACATACGAACAAAATGTTTCTTCAGTCAAAATGAGTTTGTAAAGATAATTTGCATAATTCAAATGTGCACCATATGGTGGCAGCAGGTGTCCATGAAGCTGTTCCATGCTAACTGCAGAGGCAGAAGAACAGTTCATAGTGACAAATACAGTTCACGTGATTGAAATGTGTTAAGAAGTTGCATAATTTAATGATATATAAATAAACAGGGTTTAAAGATTTGTAATTTCATTTATAAGTTCATATGATGGTTAAAAACGTTAAAAGCACACTAGAATTCATGTTTTTATGTGATTTGGTACATGTTGATAAAAAGGTGTACTTCCCCTTTAAGACCGCATATGTGAGAGGTGCTGTTTATCCTAGGACAGCATTGCCAGGTGTACAATAATTATAGTATTTGTACGATAATTTGGCCCTCTGTATGATGTACAATCAATAATCCAAAAAAAGGCCAAATGTACGATAATTTGACTATTTCAAATTATTGCCTCCCGGAGAGTTTTTTTTTTTTTGTTAACCCTGAAGGCATCTGTTCCGATGTGACATGTTTCCAGTCAATCGTGCTTTGCTGAGCGTGAGCTACAAATATTTGTCTCAGAACAACAAGCATAAGAGGCTGAAAGTCAGTTTCGCCCACTATTTAACTCTAGAGTGATAAAACTAGACTATAGTGCATCATTGGGCTTGTTATTTTGGTTATGACAGATGTACGATAATTTCCCTCAAAAATATGATAATTTTGAGTCTCTGGTACGATCCTACATTTCCCACCTGGCAACGCTATCCTGGGAGCACGCAGTTAGTGCTTGAGAACCAGAGAAGCAAACGGTTTTCTTATCTACTTTCCAGTGAGTAGCTGGACAAGTGTGTTAGCTAGCCACGTTTCTTTGTACTTTTGTGGAATAATAACTTTGGATTGGAGCAATAAATCTGGAGATTTTTTATAATTTTTTTCTTAACCACAAAAATGTTTCTGGAGTGGATTTTTGTTAAACTGCATGACTGGGCTAGCTAGAGACACCGCCCGTGGAATGTAACTTCTCGCTAGCAATAGATTAAAGAGTAAGCCATGAAAAATCTCAAGTGCTTCAAACCTCTATACAGTAAACCCTCACAGTTCGCGTTCTCAGCAATCGCAGTCTGAGTACATTGCAGAGGTTTCAAAAATATTCATTGAAAAAACACATCACATCGAGAGTCTGAGGAAGCAACAAGAGCCGACATGGGATGCCCCATGAACGAAAATCGAGGCCTGTGATTGGCTGCTATGACGGGCATTACTGTGCCGTCGGTTGTCTGTCTTAACCATGCCGCAAAAAAGATCTCTGAAGACACATGATAAAGAGTAGTGAAGATAAATGGTGCATAGGGCTGGAAAAGATACAAAATGAATATCAAAATGCTTTAAAGCATCCATCGGTTCAGTTAGACAACCTGTCTATAAACAGAAACAATTTAGTTCTGTGGCTACTCTTTTTAGAAGAGGGCATCCAGAAGAAATGAGTCCAAACAGAATAAAATCATCAGTGAGGTAAAGAAGAACCCATGAGAAATAGCTAAGGTTGTGCAGACATCACTAGAACTGGCAAACATTTCTGTCCATGAGTCTATCATATATAACTCATTGAACATGAGGGTATCCATCCCAGAATACCAAAGAGGAAACATCTGCTCTCTTAAAAAAATAATTGCTGTGTACCTGAAGTTTGCCAAAGAGCAGCTTTACAACTGGGAAAGTTTTTTGGAGTAATGAAACAGAAGCTAAATTGTTCAGGAAGAATGCCCATCACTACATATGGCACACAGATGGCACAGCTTCCCAACATCAAAACATCATTGCAACAGTGAAGTATGACAGAGGGAGCATCTTGATTTGGGCTTGCTTCACTGCCTTGAAGGCCTGGACAACTTCCCCTCATTGAAGGGAAAATTACTTCCAAGATTACCAAACAAGATTGCCATGCCTATAGGGGGACCTGCTGAGCTAAAAATAGCAAAAAGTTCCTTGTGCTGCTTTAAGCACATTGTGTTAGTCTGTTGTTGTGGCTGTAGATTAAGAGCAGATCACATTTTATGGCAAATTAATGCAGAAAGTAAGTTAATTCTGAGGGTTTCAGAAACATTTTCTTGTCTCTGCACAACCATGCTCTGACTTGCTCCTCTCATCATCTCTTAACTATTATTTATTCATTTATTTTTACTACTAGTTTTATTAATTGTTCACACTGAAGTCCAGGAACAGAGCTCACATTTCCTTATTGTCTCATATCACAATGCCTATGGTATTTTTCAGTGAGTGTATGTATTATTAAAATGACCCACCTCCATTTTGGTCCAAAATTCAAGTCTGTGATTTAAAATATCCTGTTGGTTCCTCTTGTTTGACAGCCTGAGCGACTGTTCCACCCCTGTTGTCATCCGACTTTCCAAACTCGTGTTCACAATTTTCCAAACTGGTGCATCTCCAATAGCTCAGATTAGTTTCACATAAAATATCTTTACAACTAAGTAAAAGCATTTGTAGCTCCAAAAAAGAAAGAAAAGCTGAGGAGGGCTGCAGTTATAAAACTCTGCAGGCCAGAGTTTCCTGGGTTTCATGCTGACTTGCAGTTCCATCCTCTGTCCATCCCGGGGTTCTCCTCCACTTGTGTTTGGGTGCCGACTGGCGTGGTGATCGGCGACCTGGTCCTCTGGCCATCTCATCCCAGTGCTGCTGCCTCCATCTGTTTATATTTATATATCGCATCCTTTTGATTGAAATCCTACCCTTCTCTTTTCTTAAACCCAAACCCCCTCCTCCCCCCCTCCTCCCCGTTTTCTCGCACACAACTCACCTACACCCCACCCGTACATTACTGATACTCAAGAGCCTATCATGACTCATTACGCTGACCACACGCCCAAGGGTCCTCCATAGCCCATTTGCATTCACCCTACAACAATTCCACTACTTCTTTATTATTATTTTTTTACTTTTTCTGTGCTCTCCTCTCTCTGTCCTACATCCTCTTTCTGTCCTCCATCTTCTCTCTGTCCTACATCCTCTCTCTGTCCTGTCTCCCCTCTTTTCTTTCTCTACCCGGCTGGCCTTCGGCAGGAAGGTCCCCCCATATGATCCAGGTCCTGCTCAAGGTTTCTTCCTCTTAAAGTGGAGTTTTTCCTTGCCACTGTTTGGTATAAAGGTTTTTTTTCTCCCTACGTGGGAGTTTTTTACCTGCCATTATCATTGATTGGATTTAATTATATAATCTTAGTTGATGATATTTGCTCGTAGGTCATGCTCTGGGTCTCTGTAAAGCGCCTAGAGACAATTGTCATTGTAACAGACGCTATATAAATAAAATTGAATTGAATTGAATTGAATTATAAGCCTGTGCCGATGCAAGTGATCCCTTCTCATAAAAAAAGTGAAGTGATTTATTATTTATTCAACTTTTAACACTTCCGTTTGACATTATTGTAACTTAAATGGATTTTTCATCAAATTATCAAGAGATTAAGGGCCCAATCTTCCGCCAAACCTCCTAAAGCCGCTATTTAGGGATAGCGGGTAGTGGGAGGGGTGTTCCCCCGCGAAGAACGCAATCTTCCACCTTCGTAATCCAGCTATCCTACCTGTGCTACCTGCTATATAATGCGTAGGAGTGGTTATGGCGTTCCACCTGTTAAACCAATCAGTGCGTCAGTAGCCATTGCCTTTAAGAACAGGTTGCGCTACCCACAACTCGCTATGGAGTGTCTTTTCATCCAGATCAGAGCAGCTCTCATGCGCAGCTCGTCTGGGACTCTGTTGTAGAGCTTAGTCCTCTTCCTTCCACCTCCTCCTCTGCACTGATATATACATAAAACTATTTTTACACAGACAATTACTATCGGCAACCTGAAAGTCCCAGATAGTTGGTGCGCTCCCAGTAAACACGGCCAGGCAGAGCCGTGGGAACATATTCTCAGCAGGGGGTGCTGGGAGTCTGAGACAGCTGTCTTGGCTTTCAAAATACTGCAGAACGAATCTTTGGATGAGCAGTTCTGCCTGTCAGGGGTGAAAGAGTTTTGTGACACCATTGAGCCAGAGGAACAGGTGTGATGACATCTACTTTCTACCACTGAGCGCATCCGGCGGTGCTCCAAATGCAAGGAGTGGGCCAGTGCACGGAGGGATACGTGCACAGTACAAGAAACTCCACAACAGTGTTCTGGAAAACCTTATCTGCCAGATACAGAACTGATTTTAAGATCAGGAACAATTAATGTTCCTGTCCCTCCTCGACCACCAGCAGTTTCAGACATATCGGAAATAAATTCCCTCATCCAACCTTTTCCAGCTTGACACCAGAGCCACGGAGCTCTATTTGATGATATGACCTGTTTAAAAACAGACGTGACTGTGATGTAGGCCATGATGGATTTTGAGAGGAAATGTCCCAAAGATCTCCTTAGTTTCCTCCACAGCAGACATCTGAATGAGAGCTGCCACAGCTGTACAGACTGACGTGGCGGGTAGCGGGTGGTCTGACCACCCGCTACCTGCTATCCTAAACGTGTAATTGCAAGATACAGAGTTTGCGGAAAGCGCAAAAGACATGCCCATTGCCACACCTACAATGTGAGTAAGGGAGTCGGCATAGTGGGTGGTGGCTTTAGGGAAGCAGAAGATTGCATTAGCAGTTAGCGGAGGTTCCTAAACCCGCAATTGGTGGGTAGCGAGTAGCCACTAGAGGGTAGCGGGAGGCGTACGATCAGGGCCTAACTGTACAATAATAGTGTCCACCAGAAATAGAAAACATAGGTGTATCGGCACTGACAAGGGTTGACAGGTGTGATGATGACATTTCCAATAGTCTTACAGCATTTCATGAAACTCTCAAGAAATGTAAGCTAAAACCTTTTTATTATGTGCATGCATGTAAACATTAAAGAACTAGACATACAGCAGGAACAGGATCTTGTGACATGTCATCAGATTTTGTCTTGTTAACCTGCCCTCTTAAAAAATTGTCAAGTGAGACACAACTGTTGCCATGATAACAGCACAGATATGAATTACAGTGATCCCTTATTTTTTGTGGTTAATAGGGACAGTCTGCGTTTCTCCTGTTGCTCACAGGAGGCTGTGAGTCATTGTTTGACTTTTGCTGGCAGCTGCGGCCTCTCGTCTGCTGTGGGGTGGATTTTCCCGGAATTTCCGTGTTTTTTTCTTGATTTTTTTATTATATATTTCTGAAAAATCCCCGAATAACTAAAACCGCGGAATTTAAAGCGCAAATTGGCAAGGGATCACTGTATAGTGTAGAGTAAAGAACATATTGGATGCTGAAACAGACATTTTACCATTTCATGGAAAATGTTTGCTCGTTTTGACTTTGATGGCAGCAACACATCTTCAAAGTCTCCAGTTTTACACTGACAAACTTTTTTTCCTGAAATCTTTCCACCATTTTAAATGCATTTTGTTATATATTGGTGAACCTCTGTCCATCTTTAGATCCAAAAAGTTCTGCTTCTCTGAAATGCTCCTTTTTATATCCAGTCATGCTACTGACCTGTTGCCAGTTAACCTAATTAGTTGTCAAATCCTCCTCCATTTGTTTTTCATTAGCACCAGTTACTTTTCCAGCCTTTTGTTGCCCCGTTCCAAATTTTCTGAGACATGTTGCTGACATCAAAGTCAAAATAAACTAATATTTTCCATGAAATTATAAAATGTCTTAATTTCAACCTCTTAAGTGTTCTTTTATGTTCTTTTGGGAATAAAATATGGGTTTATGAGATTTTCAAGTTATTGCACTCATTGCAGTCCATGTTTTTATTTTCATTTTCTACAGCATCCCAACTTTTTTTGGGAATTGGGGTTTACTTGACACAGTAAAATATAAATGGAATCAATGCAAGATTTTAAACCAAGGTAAACTAGTTTAAGATTGACTTTTTTTGTCAAGTTTATTTAGGCCTGTTAATTATGGTTTTATTTCCACCTACAGAAGGAATATGCTAGGTTAAGGAAAATAAATAAATAAATGTTTTTGGGGGGGAAAATGCTTAATATTTTAGGCAACCCAATGTTTACTAGAATTTGGAAAGAGGACAGACAAAAAAAAAGAGAAACTGCTCCTGTTATACTTTGCATTGACCATTCATAGTCATCTTGGTTTTAATTTAATTTGCCAATGCATGACTACAAATTTAATGTATGTTTCAATAAATGGAGGACAAGATTTTTACTTTCCATGAAGCCAGCACAGATTTTTAATCCAGTCATGTTTTGTTTTTGTTTTGTTTTTACTTTTTTCTATGAGATCAAACATTTATTTATTTGCTTGTTTGTGTGTGTTGTTTGTTAATTGCTTGGATTTAGGCATTAAAAAGAGTTTGGTTTTGGTAAACTCAATGCCTTTTAAATGGCTATCAAACATGCATTAGACATATGCTGATTTTCAATCATGGTAATCCTCGAAGACTTGATTAGAAGGTAATTGGACTTTTTTTCTTGGTTCCTCAATAAGTTTTACCTTCCATCCAGACGGTTTCCGGGGGGGGGTGGGGGGGGGGGGGGGGGGGGGGGGGGGGGGGGGGGGGGTGACTGGTAAAGAGGTAAACAGCAAAAGACCATAACAAGCCACAAGACTGAAGGAACGGTTAATGATTTACATGTGACTTCATCAGTTTACAAGTCTCAGACTCCCAACCACTCAGTTGGAATTAAGAAAGCTTTCTGGAATAGAAGGTGAAACATCTTCAATAACCAAATAAAGTATATTTGCTTTTGATTCATGCCCTTGAGGGTATGTGTTAAAGGCTAAATAGACATACTTGATTGACATATGAGTCCTATACCATCAAAATACAAAAAAACAAACAAACAACTTACAAATTACATAATGGAAGAAAAAAAAAAGCACAAAATATACATTATGAGTACAAGCACAAATGGAACCTTGAAACCTCCATGAGCGATGATTTATGATAAAATTATATTTGTTTGGTACCTATTTCATATTTTACCATCATGCCAAAACTGTATGTGTTCTAGTTCCCACTTGATGGATTATTAATTCCTACTGCGAGACAAAGGCTGTAGAAAATAATTATTGTTTTGGGTCTTTAGAATAAAACACTTAAACCCCGCAGAAGGACCATTAGTTTAAAAAATGTAGACTGTTTATTTTTTCCTTGACTCAGATGGAGATAGCTAAAGATAAATATGGCTAAAATATAGTTTAAAACTCTAAATAATATAAAATAGGATTTACTTTCACAATGTGGGCAGTGAAATATGATAATGTGCAACTCTGAGGTAGTGGGGCATTTGATTGTCTAAATTTGCTTCGTGATGTCACACTGCAAGGGCTCCATGGTAACAACAGAGCTGAGTTCAACTGCAGCTTTAGTTATGAGTGTTAAACAAACATATTTACAAGGAACTCAAAAGCATTTTCAATTTTGTTGATGATATCAAAACTAAATATTTTTTTAATTTGAACAAGTTCAGAACCTTTATTTATATACCAGATCATGACAAATAGACATTTACAAATACACTGTTGTCTTTAGTGGGTTTTTTGAAATTCATTTTAATTACTCAAATAAATTAAAAAATAAATCAAAGGATTATCAAAAGCATCCAAGAAGCAATTGGCAAGAGCACAGCACCAGCAGAGGGCAACAAATAATCATCATTTTCCAAGCCAACTATATGTAGGACACCATCAACTGCTACATTTACCACGAAGCGGGTGAGTGGGAACAGCCAGAAAAAAAAAAAAAGGTGCTCATTGTGGGGCAGCCACATGCTTCTGGGATCAAAACTTGACAGCTCCACTCGACTAACGTATTGCTGTCATTTTATGATGTGGAATAGTAGTGAAGCTGTCAATTTTTGCAAACCTGAAAGTGAAAGCAAGTGGACACGATTGTCTGTCACAACAGCCTAAACTTTAAAAGCAATCCTATTCTGCTTTCTGTAGCCTGTCTGAAATGTAGAATTGTTAAACCTCTCACATGATTGCATGACAGGATAAACCATTTTTTACCTTTGAGACTCAAGTAGGTACTAATGTAAGACTGCAATCATCCAATCATCTTTCATTGGAGAAAACAACCTCCAATCCTCAGATGTCAGGTAAACCTGGCTCTGCTTTGCTAATGAAATATGTGTAAAACAATGTATTGTCCAACATCTATTTGGCATGCACTTCATTTAATCCAGCTGTGGAAGTAACTAGATTAGAAGCAGGCCTGCCAAATCTCCACTGGATGCATCCAATCACATTATGGATCAAACCCACTGCAGGAATGCAGAAATACCTCTCCAGAGATAGCTGAGATGTGTAGCAGCAGCTGCATAGACATTCGTGTGGCTGCCTTTTGGAACACATCTCTGCTTCTTCAAGCAGTCATGTGTGCCAAGAAGCGACTAAGGTCCTTGCAAATCCATTCACTGGGAATGGTTGTCATCCCTTCGATCCATTCAAATTTGATTTGGCAAAGCGAAGTTTGCATGACAGAACCTTGAGCTTCAATTGGAGGAGGAGATGAGGGGGAGGTGAATGACGCACAAGCCCAGGAAGCTAAATTATTCAAGAGGAGGATTCCACTGTTTGTACAGTGCATTTGGTAGACAAATTTAATTAGCCCATTTTTAAATGGCAGTTTATGCAATGAGGATGCAGCGAGATAGATTTATAGACTCATACTGTACAGTTAATAAATTGGGGCGCCTCTGTAAAGAAGACCCTGGGCTCAAACCCTCTGGTGGTAAGATGCAAAAGTGTCAAAAAAAAAACTTCCCTTCCAGGATGAAGATATCATAGAATGGGTGAATAGAAAAAGAAAAAAGATAAGGGGTGACATGCAGAAAATATTAATTGCTGGCTAATCTGCCTTTATTCTTTCTTGATTAAGCTTTTTCTGGCCAAAAAGGAAATTATTGACATCGCTATCCATCAGCTAATCCAGAAATTTCATTCCAGTGATAGCAGCTGTCCTGAATAGAGGCAAACTCATGGGATTATTATCTCTAAAGTAATTATAAGAGCAGTGTGCCAGGTCCTTCTTTTGGTTTTGTGAATTACTGATTATTTTTAAAGTAACTTTTAAAATATCAGTACATTATTTGTAGGATCCATGAGTGGAGGACAAATAAAGATAAGGAAAAGCCAGTGAATGCAGTCAACCATTTAACCACTGAAAACCAGATATTCTTGCTAAGACTTGATGCAAACTTAACATAATCAAATGTGTTAGTTGATATCTGCTTGATATGTAGATAAATTGGATTTTGGTTTATGTCACAGTTTTGTGGCATTTTGTTTATTCTGCTGCCCAAGAAGTTAAACATTTAATGCCAGCTGTGTTTACATTCCACCGTAAATCAAATCTGAAGTTCATTCCCATCATGCAATCTGGTGCAAATGAACAAGGCTTGTTTCTATCAGACTTATATTTGTTCATTCATTTATTACAAAGGTCCACCACCTCTCCAGAGTCTGTTAAATTTTCTGAAGGTCTTTTGTGGTCAAATGCTGGTTTTAATTTCCCTTTCTACCAAGTTCCCTGGGAATGTTTTCTTGAGCTTTGAGGCCTAAGTTTTGGAGGTCAAGACTGACCTCCAAGAGAGTTAACCAGCCATTCTACACTGCTCGGCCAAAAAAAAAAGTTGCCACCTGGATTAAACTAAGCAAATAGGTACGAGCCTCCTATTGGATAATTACTGCATGGACAATTATCTTTCAGCTGGCAACAAGTTATTTAACCCCAACTGGTGCAATGAGTTGCTTCTCATTCCTGAACAACCCTGTTGAAAGACACATCCTGTGGTCGTGGAAACGATGTTAGTCTGTCTGAGAAGGGTCAAATCATTGATATGCATCATGCAGAGAAAACATCAAAGGAGATTGCAGAAACTACCAAAATTGGGTTAAGAACTGTTCAACGCATTATTAAAAACTGGAAGGATAGTGGGGACCCATCGTCTTCGAGGAGGAAATGTGGCCGGAAAAAAATCCTCAATGATCTTGATCAGTGATCACTTAAACGTTTGGTGAGATTAAATCGTAGAAAAACAACAGTAGAACTCAGGGCTGTTTAATAGTGAAAGTAAGAGCATTTCCACACACACAATGCAAAGGAATTCAAGGGATTGGGACTGAACAGCCGTGTAGCTTTAAGAAAACCACTAATCAGTGAGAATAACCAGAAAAAAAAGGCTTCAACTTGCTAGGGAGCATAAAGATTGGACTCTGGATCAATGGAAGAAGGTCATGTGGTCTGATGAGTCCAGATTGATCCTGTTCCAGAGTGATGGGTGTATCAGGGTAAGAAAAGAGGCAGATGAAGTGATGCTCCCATCATGCCTAGTGTCTACTGTACCAGCCTGTGGGGGCAGTGTTCTGATCTGGGGTTGCTGCAGTTGGTCAGGTCCAGGTTCAGCAACAGTATGAGCTCAAGAATGAGGTCAGCTGACTACCTGAATATACTGAATGACCAGGTTATTCCATCAATGGCTTTTTTTTCTTCCCTGATGGCACGGACATATTCCAAGATGACAATGCCAGGATTCACCGGGCTCAAATGGTGAAAGACTGGTTCAGGGAGCATGAGACATCATTTTCACACATGGATTGGCCACCAGAGGGAGTCCAGACCTGAACCCCACTGAGAATCTTTGGGATGTGCTGGAGAAGGGTTTGCGCAGCGGTCAGACTCTACCATCATCAGTGCAACATCTTGGTGAAAAATTAATGCAACACTGGATGAAAATAAACCTTTTGACATTGCAGAAGCTTATGGGAACCATGCCGCAGTGAATGTGTGCCATAATCAAAGCTAAAGGCGGTCCAACAAAACATTAGAGTGTATGACCTTTTTTTTTTTTTTGGATGGCTACTTTTTTTTGGCCAGGCAGTGTATAATTATACGAATGAGGAAACAGCTGCCTGCCAACACTAAGATGTTTTCATAGGCTGGTAATGCTGTGTGAGTTTAAAATACGGAAATTACAACAAGCTTGTTGACATTTCTTCCCCAATTTATTTGCAAGGATTACCAAAAAAGTTATTGGTTTCCTAAAACATATCTGCGCTTCTTTATTTAGTCTTGGCAGGAGAATGCAGTCCCGGTGTGCTTCTGAGTGCTATGTAGCTGGTCATGGTACCCCGGGGCGGCATGTTGTAGGGACAATGTTTGAAATTTGCTTCAGTCATGCTTTCTTTATGATGACTCTGAATATAGTATTTCATGTATTTCTGCTTCTTGGAGATCAATATGTCTTCTTATCACTTAACTGTTAAAAAAGAAAAGAGATTTTAAACCAGAATGCACAAACCTTTACCCATTACTATCAAGAATGTCTTAATTTATTTCTAGGCAAGTCAAAGCAAGTTTATTACTATAGTATATTTCATACAGAAAAGCAACTCAAAGTACTTTACAAAGGCATTAAGATAAAAGAAAGATGAAACAAAATAAACAAAAAAAAAACAGCAAATAAAATGCATAATAAAATCACAAAAAAAAATTGGATAGAAAAGGGAATAAAACAGTTTAGAACAGATAAGTAAAAACAGTACAGTAAAATAAGACTAAACAAAGGTTTGGGAAAACATTAGAGTTTCCAGTTTAACTTTAAAAGTGTCTAGACTTGGGGCACATTTATTATCAACTGAAAGTTTATTCCATCTGTACAGCTTAGTAACTAAAAGCATTTTCTCCCTGTTTTATTCCAACTCCAGGTTCTACCGTCTAACTGCCTCCTAAAGATCTCAGAGCTCTACTTGGTTTATATTCTACAAGATCATAAATGTATTCTGGCCAAAGATTATTCATTTATTTGTAAACTAACAACACTTAAAAGTCTATTCTGTGGGTAACTGGTAGCCAGTGTGAAAATCTCAGAACAGAACTTTTTCTTTTGAAAAAGCTGTTTGGTAAGGAGTCTAAACAGCATGTTGATAAATTTAGGTTCTTAATCATCTCCTCCAGGGTTTTAGCACTGACAGGACTAAATGTTGACCATCTGATCTAACGTTTTGATTTTATATAAAGGGCAAACTCATTATACCTATTCTGAGACATGAAATCAGGGACGGCAGCACGGTGGCTAGTGGTTCAGCACTGTTGCCTCACAGCTAGAAGGTTCCTGGTTCAAACCTCAGCAGGGATCTTTCTGTGTGGAGTTTACATGTTCTTCCTGTGCTTGTGTGGGTTTCCTCCAGGTACTCCAGCTTCCTCCCACAGTCCAAAGAAATGCATGTCAGGTTAACTGGTGGTTCTAAATTGCCTGTAGGAGTGATTTTGAGTGTGTGTGGTTGTTTATCTGGGATAGACTGGTGACCTGTCCAGGGTGTACTCCTGCCTTTCGCCTGAAGAGAGCTGGGATAGACTCCATCACTCCCTGTGATGCAGCAGAGGTTTAAACGGGCAAAGATGATGGATAGAAATCAAGGGCTAAACGTGGTGGTGGGGGTTGATTAGTTTCTATACATTGGTAAAAAGCAGCCAATTGTTGTTGATATTTCCGCTGATCATGTCAGGAAAAACAGGTTTGTCTTGGCTTTTTAGGCTTTTCAGACCTGTTGCCCTGACTTCACACATGATGAAGGCCATGGAGAGGCTGCACCACCTCCGCCCACTGGTGAGCTCAGCGCTGGACCCCCTGCAGTTTGCCTACCGGCCCGGAATTGGGGTGGATGACGCTGTTATCTACCTCCTACATTGATTCCTCTCTCACCTGGAGCAGGTGGGGAGCACTGTGAGAGTCATGTTCTTTGACTTCTCCAGTGCTTTCAACACCATCCAGCCTGCACTGCTGAGAGGGAAGCTGGAGGCAGCTGGAGTGGACCAGCAGCTGACTACATGGACCATCGACTACCTCACCAACAGACCACAGTACGTGAGGCTCCAGAACTGTGTGTCGGACGTGATAGTCTGCAGCACGGGGGCACCGCAGGGCACAGTCCTCTCACCCTTTCTGTTCAGCCTGTACACTTTGGACTTCATGTACAACTCAGACCACTGCCACCTACAGAAGTTCTCGGATGATACGGCCATCATCGGATGCGTATCGGACGGGAATGACCAGGAATACAGGGGGGTCATCAGGGACTCTGTCAACTGGTGTGAGATCAATGCTCTACAGATCAACGCCAGTAAGACAAAGGAGATGGTGATAGACTTCAGGAGGAAGTCACCCCCTACCACACTGGTGAACATCCAGGGAAAGGACATTGAGACAGTGGACTCATACAAGTACCTGGGTGTTCATCTCAATAACAAACTGGACTGGTCAACCAACACAGATGTCCTGTACAAGAGGGGCCAGAGTCGACTCCACCTACTGAGGAGACTGAGGTCCTTCGGAGTCTGCAGGACTCTGTTAAAAACTTTTTACGACTCTGTTGTGGCATCTGCCATCTTTTACTCAGTAGCCTGCTGGGGGGGCGGATGCTCCGACAGAGACAGGAACAGGATCGACAAATTAGTGCGGAGGTCAAGCTCCGTACTGGGTTGTCCCCTAGAGTCTGTGATTGTGGTGGGTGAGAGGAGGATGTTAGCGAAGCTGACATCCATCATGGACAACCCCCATCACCCGGCATGAGACCGTGGGTGCGCTGAGCAGCTTCTTCAGTCACAGACTGAAACACCCTCGCTGCAGGAAGGAGCGCTTTCGCAGGTCTTTTATACCAACTGCAGTTAGACTCTACAACGCATCATGACGCTGAGAGTCACTCGGACAATTTTTCACACTCACAGTGCCCCCCCCCCCACACACACACACACACACATACTTACTCCACATACACACACATCTACAGCTGTCACACGCATATTATTATTTATTCATTTATCTAAATACCTCCACAACCCTCCACCCATAACTGCATACCGCTTGCTGCTGTAAACTGCTGCAGTACATAGTGTTGTTTACAATTTTTTTTTCTACTGTATATTTTTGCTCTGTATATATCTTGTTCCTCTTCTTTATATATATATATATTGTTTATATATTGTTTATTTTTGTCTTTCTGTAAATTGAGCTGTGGGAACGCACAAATTTCTCCATTGTGGGATCAATAAAGTGCTATCTTATCTTATCTTATCTCTTTTTATAACAATGTTAAAAGTGTTTTCTTTAAAGATTTCATAGTGAATGTGTAGATTACTTTTTCCAGTTGCGCTCAGCTTTTCTACATTCTTTATTCTAATTTTCTCCATGGTGCTTTCTGCTTGCCAGATAATATTTTTTGGGTGTAATAATATAATAATAATAATAATAATTTTAAGAGTTTAACATTCAAAAGTATGAGGGAGTACATCAGCAGACTCAGATGTGAGCTCACTGATAGACATGACTTCCATAAAAAGATGAGCAGTCTGTTCATTTTTCTCACAAAGAATGACTCAGTTTGGGTGACTAGAGAAACTGACATTTCAAAGAAAATACAAAAAGACAACATCCTTGACAACAGTCTTAGAAGCCTTGCTAATGATCAAATCCAGCACATGCCCTCGTTTGTGTGTGGCCTCTTTCACATGCTGTAGCAGATCAAGAGTTGCTAACACATCACCGAATTCACTGGCTGTTTTGTCTGTGGGATTATTAATGTGAATGTTAAAATCACTAGCTATGACAAAATGGTCCAAATCTGTTGCGATTACAAGCAAGAATATCTGAAAAGCTGTTGCATCATTGCATCAAAATGTCTGCAGGGCTTCTCTCAGACAATATTACCCCGTTTCTGACCGCTGTCCTGACTGCTCTTACATGACAAATGTGAAAGAATGCATTACAGGAATTTATGATTGTAATCTATTTAATCTTTGGCAGGTTACATACATTTTTCACTGTGCTTCAGCGGTTTCAAGGACAATTTAACATCATAGCTTTGGCTATAGGGGCCCTTGATGAAGTGACTTATGTAGACCTACAGTACATTGGCTTGTCAGATCAATATTTAACCTCAGCTAATTTCATACAGACTTTTATCTGATAGACCGGTAAAGAAACATTTTAGATGTTTGTTTCTGGAAGACAGTTTCTGGTAAAGTTTGTGTTTATTTGTAAATGTTTATACTGCAGACAGAGAGACACAGATTCAGAGCATTCACTGCCTGTCTTTAATTTCTGCAAGATCAACATATATAAGTCTCTGGACTGTTGAGGGTCCAGATGTCTTTTGGACATTTGGATTTAGGGGTATTATTGATCAGTGATAAATCTGGATCGTAATAAGACCTCCTCATCTTCTAGTATAGGATCTTTCCAATTTCTTATGAAATATAGTAGGAAAACCCTTACAGGCACAGTAATAAAAACAGACAGCATTGCAGTTGTATGTAAGAGGTCATATAAATTCAACATCTATCCCTCTGTTTGAGAATTGAGCTCAAAGCCCCTCAAGTCCAAAGTCAAAGCTATATTCTCAAAGCCCGGTTATAACAAACAGTGTTTGAAGCACAGACATGCTCATGCAGGCATACCTTTAAAGAATACTAAACTCAAATCTAAAATTCCACTGTGTAAATGAAAATAAATAATAGATGGCTAAATGGCTATTTGTAAACATAGGTTGTTTATTGATCATCATTGCAGATTTTAATTGAGCTTTATTGAAATTATGTCCAACTGTTTTGTATCAAGATGTAATGAAAGGAGTATTGACAGCACTGATTGGCAAATGTGACTGGCGTTCATTCGTGACCCAAACGTATTCGTTTGGGTTGTGGGAGCAGCAGCCTAAGCAGAGATGCCAAGACTGCGCTCTCCTCGGCCACATCCTCCAGCTCCTCTGGGGGGGCACCAAAGTGTTGCCAGGCCAACTGAGAGATATAATCTCCTGAGTCTGCCTCAAGGTCTCCTCTCATTTTGAGATGCCTGAACTACCTCAACTGGCTCCTCTGGGTGTGGAAGATCAGCAGCTGTACTCTTTGTACTGAATCTTGCCCGGATGACAGAACTCCTCACTTATCTCTATGGAGAATCCAGTCACCCTGAGGAAGAAACTCATTTCACCTGCTTGTATCCGTGATCTTATTCTCTAGGTGACTACCCACAATTCGTGACCCCTCATTGAACCACCACCTTATTGTGGAGGAAGGGTTTGTATGCCTGAACAGTTCCAGAAGGTATATTGTTGGGGGTAGTTGTTTTGGGTTTACCAAGGCAAACGGGTTAAATTGACCAAATAAAAAGAACGATTCCTGAAGGATATAAATGTTAAGAATCAAGAGCCTCAAATCCCTCACTGGGATGCCTTGGTCAGTGTCGAGCAGCCAGGACTTTGTCCACGAGGCCCAGCTGGTTTGCCCTCAACCAGAGCTCACTACTTGCAGGAGGGCATGTATAGATCTGGTGATCACTATGTTAGTGTGCTGACTCTTGGGACATCCATCCATCCAGCTGTAGGATCACGGGGATCTGCTGGAGCCTATCCCAGCTCTCTTCTGGTGAAAGAAACAGGCTTCCACATATAGACAAACAACCACTCCTACGGGCAAATTAGAACCACCAATCAACCTAACCTAAGCCAGAGTACCCAGAGGAAACCCACACAAACACGGGGAGAACATGCAAACTCCACACAGAAAGACCCCTGCCGAGGTTCGAACCAGGAAACCTCTAGCTGTGAGGCAACAGTGCTAACTACTAAGCCACCGTGCTGTCTCTTGGGACATTTGATTGGCAAATGTGATCAGTGAATAAAAATGTTTCTCTGAAATAGTCTGAATGTTTTGGTGTCACATAATGCGTTGTATTGCTGTGCTCCATGGCTGTCTAACCAGCCCAGTCTGATGGTAAACTGAGAAACCTTTTCTTGTGTGGGGCATTTTTTTTTTTCCTATTATTTTTGTTTAATGAAACATAGCTAAAGCCTTGCAAAGTAATATCATTCAATTGAATGTTTTCTTTTGTTCCTGCACAATGTTTTTTTTTTAATGAGAAAAAGGAGAAGACTAACTTGGTAGATGTCCTGAGACGCCAGCTACAGTTTCACTTGCAAATAACAGCAATAATCACTATTTGCTTATAACACTTTAAACTGAATCTGACTCAAAAATACACCAGCCTTTGTCAGTGTCCCATAGATGGTAAATAATCAATAATTTCCCAGTTCCATTATATGAATTTTCCCTTCATATTAGAAGGTGGAAATTTAGTAGTACTACCTAGATCAAGGGTCACTAACTGGCGGACCGCGGTCCGAGTCCGGACCCAGACAGCGTCCTATACGGACCCGAACCTATAACCAGTAAATCATTAAGGGATTTTAAATTTTGAGGGGACGCTTCTAGTTTAACCGGCGCAACTTTTCTCGTCTTTACGGCACCGGTTTAGCAGATCAGGAAACGCACAAACCAATTGCGTGCGAGTTAAGTCATCCCACGTGATGCTACCCAGCCAATCACATCTCTGCACGGCGGGCGATTAACATAACAACTCTGACTGCAGTCAGATGAGAGGTGAGAACCGAACGGGAAGACGATTGAAAAATAGAAAGTTAGAAAGATAGAGAAGGAAAGAAGCGATACAGGGAGAGAAGACGGAGAGGTGAGTGAGCAAAAGACAGGGAGAAACAAAGGAGGAGACGAATTAGCGGCAGAGGAGAGTGGGCGAAAGACGGGGAGAAACAGAGAGTAAGAGACAGCAGAGAAAAATAACTACTCATGGCGCTCTTCAAGAAGAGAAAAGTGGACAGTGAAAACAGAGCTTTCAACCCAGAATGGACAGACTCCTTCATGTTCATTCTTCCGACTGGGAGCACAAAACCAGTGTGTCTCATCTGCTCAGAGACTGTAGCTCTCATTAAAAGTGGCAATGTGAAATGCAACTATGAGACAAAGCACAAAGTTTTTGACCAAACATACCCCCCGAAGTCTGAACTAAGGTCACAGAAAATAAGCAGTCTCAGAGCCCAGTATGATCAGTCCACTAGAATCCTGACCCATTCATTCACTGCCCAACAACGTGCTCATGAATGTTCCCTTAGAGTTGTTTGGATTTTGGGTCAGAACAAAAAACCATTCACTGATGGAGAGATTGTTAAGGAGTGTATGAGTGCAGTCGCTGAAACCTTACTTGAGGGAAAACAAAAAAGAAGAGATTTGTGACAAAATAAAGCAAATACCCATATCAGCATCATCAGCCACAAAGATGCCACATCCAGCTGGATGAAGCCATTCATAAGGCACCATGTGTAGGCTTAGCTGTAGATGAGTCCCCTATGTGTCTGACAATGCTCAGCTGTTAGATTAAAAAATATTTTCTCTATTTCATTTTTAAATTCAAATCTGTCTGGTTTAATGTTAAAGGTGGGGTAGGTGTTCTTTTTTTGCAGCACGTTTTACAATATTGCCTGAAAACCTTTTCTTTTTTTTTTTAAACTTTATTTTTTCCAATCAATAAACATACAGAAAAACAAAAACATAAAGGGGGGATAAACACTACTTTGTCATATAAAGGTGCCATTTTGTCCATCTTAGAGCACATAGCTCTGTCTTGAGTCGGAGACTGTAGGTCAATCTTTCCATGGATCGAATTTCTTCTACAATGCCCAGCCAGGCGCTCAGTCCAGGGGGGTCAGATCTCAGCCAACTCCTTGTAATGGCCTTCTTAGCTGCAAGTATTAGGATCTTGCACAAGTATTTGTCTTCTTTACCTATTACTCCTTCTGGTATCAGTCCTAAATAAACAAACCGAGGATCCTTGGGAATATTGTATCCAAAAATTTCACCCATGGCTCTTAAAACACCCTCCCAAAATAACTGTAATTCATACATGACCAAAATATATGAGAATGGTTGGCATTCAGTTGCCCACAATTTCTCCAACAATATTGTTGTTGGCCTAATTGTTTATTTTTGATTTTAGGTGTAATAAAGAAACGTGTTAAATTTTTCCAACCAAACTTTCTCCATGTCTTAGAACTTGTAGATGTATGTTGGGTCTTAAACATGGACTGCCAATCATCCTCAGACAACTCAATATTGAATTCTTTTTCCCATTTGACTTTTATATACACTGTGTTTCTTCCCTGTTGCTTCAATAAACCTTTATACAGTTTAGAGACTATTCTTGAGGGAGTTTTCTTAAATGCGCCTGTCAACACCTCAATCACATTGTTCCCTTCCAGTGAGATTTCGTTCTTAATTTCCGTCTCGTAAAAGTGTCTTAATTGAAGATATCTGAACAAGTCTCCATTTTCCAGATCAAACTCATTTTTAAGTTGTCTAAATGATTTGAAACGTCACTTATCTACCAGTGTACATGTAGCTGTTATTCCTTTGTCTCTCCACTTTTCAAAGGTCTTGTCTAATATTCCTGGTCTGAACCTTGAGGTGTGGGAGGGCCAAGTCAACAGTTTACAGTCTCCTGATAACTTATATTTTTTCACCACGTCATACCATATTTCAAACGTTTCTTTCATGATTAAGTTTTCACACTTAGGATCCATACGCTCTTTTCCACTTAACCTTGATTGTGGAGGGGCCTGACCTAGGCTCATCTCAATGTCCTTCCATCTGGCTTGATAACTCGGAGAACACCAATATACTATGTATCTTAACTGTGCCGCATAGTAGTATTCTCTAAAGTTAGGCAAAGCCAGTCCTCCATTTTCCTTGTCCAGCTGAAGGGTCCTGAATCTTACCCTGGGCCTGGCTCCCGCCCAGATAAACCTGGATATTAGCTTGTCCCATGTTGAGAATTGTGAAGCTGGTACTCTAATTGGGAGCGATAAAAACAAATATAACAGCCTAGGCAAGAGATTCATCTTGACTATCTCAATTCTTGAGCTGAAGTCCAACACTAAAGTTGACCACTTTGCCATATCTTTTTGAATTTTATCATTTATTAGTGTGTAATTTGTTTGGTAAATTCTGTCGAATTCTCGAGTTATTATCACTCCTAGATATTTTATCGACTTAGCATTCCAATTTAATTTATATCTCTTCCTGATGTCTTTATTTGGCTTATAGTTAAAGGTTAAAACCTGAGTTTTAGACATATTTATTTTGTAGCCCGACAGTAATCCATAATCTTCCATTATTTTTACTAATTTAATAAACGTTGTATTTGGGTCTTGAAGGAAGGTGATTATATCGTCAGCAAATAACCCTATTTTGTGTTCGTCATCTGCAATTGTGATTCCTGTTAACCCGTCCTCTTGTCTGATCATTTGAGCCAAGGGCTCTATGAAAATCGCGAAGAGGGCAGGGCTAGCACAGCAACCCTGTCGCGTCCCTCTAAACAGTTTTAAAGGTGTCAGACAGGTGACCATTAATTTTAACTCTGGCTGATGGGTTAGTATACAGTGCCTTTATGCATTTAATGAATCTATCGTTGAAGCCCATCCTCTCTAGTACTTTATACAAAAAATCCCAGCTGACCCTGTCAAACGCCTTTTCAGCGTCTAAGCTGATCAGGGCAGCGCTCGTATGGTGTCTATTAACATGGTCTATAATATGAAGGGTGCGCCTAATGTTATCCTGCGTTTGGCGTCCTTTTACAAAGCCTGTCTGGTCTTCGTGTATCAGATCAGGCAGAAAGTGTTCTAATCTTTTAGTTATGATGGACGTGAACAATTTATAATCTACATTTAATATCGAAATTGGCGATATGACTCGCAGTATTCTTTATTTTTCCCCTCTTTGGGGATAACAGATATTACAGCATCTCTCCAAGAGGGAGGGGCTACAGCTTTCTCAAGTGTCCAATTAAATGATTCCAATAGTAAAGGGGCAAGGACTTCTTTGAATTTTTTGTACCATTCATTTGGATAACCATCGCTCCCGGGACTTTTATTAGTCCCAGCCTACCTATGGCTTTATCCAATTCATCTTTTGTAATAGGGGAGGTCAAATATTTATTTTGCTCTAACCTATAGAGGGGAGGTCCAGTGAAGTCAAGAAATGTTTTATTTTCTCTTCATCAACTTTCTCAGGCTGAGAGTATAAAGTCTCATAGTAGTTTTTAAAGATTCTATGAATTTCTTCTGGGTCATATTTTAATGAATTTGACAAAGGGTCCCTGATTTTATGAATTGAGTTTGTTATTTGTTGTTTTCGAAGACGCCTCGCTAATATTCGTGTTGCCATTGGGCCTGACTCATAGAAGGTTTGCTTTGTGAATCTCAGTTTGTTTTCAATTTCATCTTTCATTAAGGTTTCTATTTGTTTCTTTATATCTTTAATCTGATTCCCAATTGTATCTTTATGATCATTTTTATGTCGTTGTTTTTCTAGTTCTTCCAATTCCTTCTCTAATTGGTCATATTTTAGTCTCTGGATTTTCTTTAGATGAGCTGTTCTTGATATTAGCTTCCCTCTAATAACTGCTTTGACCGTATCCCAAATAATAGTTGGGTCGACTTGGTCATCCCTATTGTCATTTACACATTCACCAATTTCTTTTTTAATTTCCTCCACTGTTAATTTATTGTTTAAAATTCCAATATTCAGCCTCCACAGTGTGTTCCTTGGCCTATTGTTAAAATGTACCTTTAGGTTAACAATGTTATGATCAGATATATCTGCTGTTCCGATTGTACATTCATGAACTCTGTGTCTATCTATAACATTCATCAGAAAAAAGTCCAGCCTAGAGTGTACTTTGTGTGTAGCCGAGTAGTGGGTGAATTCCCTGTCTCTCATATGGGTACTTCTCCACACATCAAATAAGCCTGCTTCTTTTATCAGAATATTTAGGTCTTTTGATTTTTGTGATCCATGTCTGCTCGTGCTTGTTGTGTCTAGTCCGTAATTCAATTCTGTATTCCAATCTCCCGAGCAGACAAGTATTCCTTCGCTCTCAGATACAATCAGTTCGAATAATTTTTTGAAAAAAGATCTGTCACTCTCTGGAGGAGCATAGACATTCACAAATGTGAGCAGAACATTGCCTATCCTGCCCTTGATTATTATATATCTACCTTCATCATCTCTTTTTTCTTTAATCAGATCAAAATTCAATGAATTGGTTATCATTATTGCAACACCTCTTTTTCTGCTATTTTTACATGAGCTATAATAAGTATTAGAGTATCCAAACTTTTTTAGTTTCTCATGTTCTGGTTTCGACATGTGTGTCTCTTGTAAAAATATTATTTGGGACTTATCTTTCTTCATTTTCATAAGCACCCTACTCCCTCTTGACCGGGTTACTCAATCCGTTGACATTAAGAGAAGCTATTTTCAGATCATGTGAGCCTGAAAACCTTTTCACATTCCCATTGCACCCACTGAAATAAAATGTTTACAAAAAAAAACTAAATGTTTTGGTCCGGTCTAGAGGGTATAATCAGAGAAAAACTCTGACCAATCAAAATAGTGATCATCTTTACATTTATTGGCTGCCTAAAACGTCCATCAAATATCAATGCACTCCCCTCCCTCCCTCCCTGTGGTTCATGTAGTCGTGAATCGTGTGAAGGCGTGGTTTCGAGGGGTGAGCTGAAGAGGAGGAGGCGGAGCCTTTGGGAGGAGGGAGGGAGTGTATATTTTCAAAATCTCAATTGAACTGGATTGCTGGAACCGTTTTTCAAAGAACACCTACCCCATCTTTAAGTGACAATAAATCAAAAATCAAAATGTTTTTGAATTGTACTTTCTTTATTTGAGCAGATGTTGATTACATGCAGATGTTGATACAACTACTAGGCTACTTCAGTATATATCACACAAACCATAACGTTACGACATTATGGTGTTCTGGACCTTTGCTTTAGGAAATTTTCTCCAACCGGACCTCTTTGAATTTTAGTTGAATACCCCTGACCTAGATGATAGAGTTACATATTCTCTTTAAAGGCTTTAAAGAGGGTGCTTTGCATGCATGTGTCTGATACAATGTCTCTCCCTCTATTACCTTTTACAGCTGTTAACAGTTCACACAAATAAGGAATTGCTACAGAGTTAATTGTAAATACAGATTCTTTGCTTCATTAAGAGGCTTTTAAGCAGCAAGTGCTGGAGAGACTCTAAAGCAAACTCTCTGTCATGCAGTTCGGGTGTAACACCTTCAGTTTAATGTAATGCCTGACACATTTCCAGATTCAGAATACTCTTTGTCTTATACCAGGTACATTGAAATTAAAAATGGCATTCTCTCAGTTAAAACCAAATTGTAATTCAGGAGTAATATATTTAAGTCCAAAAGTATTTAGACAAAAGGTTTTTTTGTTTAGTATGTTTTTTTTTTTTAATCATTCATGGTTAGTGCCATCATCTAGCAAAACCATCTAGTATGTATGTGCATTTTAATCTTGTATCAGACTTTTTTGTGGGAATGTGAAGGGTTGTTAGGATTTAGAATTAACTCAGTTAGAACTTTAAACTGTTAAAGCTAAAACTTTATTGCCTGTAGGCTGGCTGTTTTTATGATGGTGAAGTCCTCAGTGTTGCTGCTTTATGACCTAACGACTGGGATCTCCTGACTTCCTGACCTGCTGTCTTCCAAGGAAGTATGTGACGGTAGATAACAAATTTAGTTACATCCCATCTCCTGGAACAAACTCAACCACCTGTGATTGGACATCTGGATTTCCGGAGACAAAGAGCCATAAACTCAGAGGAGAACAGGGTCCGCCTTCCTCTGGATGTTTAAAGACAGGCACAATCTAACTTGGAGCGTGCATTTTGTCCATGGCAGCATCTTGGTGTACCATCGGCCGATTAAAATATTCTGCATGGCATAATAATTCTTTGTATTCATGATTGTATCAAACTCTTTGATTGACCTTTGTTTCTAGTCTTGTCATTAGGCACCAGATAAAAGAACACGGAGAGATACTTTCAGGTGAATGAGGACAACAGTTTTAATATGCACCACCATAATGGATTTGAAATTAAAAATTCAAAGTATGATCAAAGTTTAGAATTTCAGCTTTAGTTTAAGAGCTGTGAGAAAAAAATGGCATTTACTATTTAGAAATTGCAGCCATTTAAGCAAAGTTCCCCAATTTTCAAGGGCTCAAAAGTACTGAAAATAAGATGATTGACCAGAAGTGGTTCATTCCCTTGTTACTTCAAGACAAAGGAAGCAGATAAAAGGTCTGGAGATAATGAGAGGTATCTGAAGTCCAGGGAGATCTCAAAGCAAGTGATGATCATCATATAGTTCAAAACAAAACAAAACAAAACAAACAACAAAAAAATACCCATAAATCTATAAAAGAGAGGAAGCAAATGCTCTAGATGTGGCAAAGACAACAGTCTGAAAGAAAAGAAAGCACTGGTGAGCCAAACAGCATCAAAAGGCTGGGAAAAAAAATCACACGATACAGCTAAAGTGGATGATCACAGAATCCCTTCAACATCAACATAACTCAAGAATAATCTGAAAAAGGCAGCTGTATCATTAGCAAAATGTACAATCAAGAGACACCTTTGTGGATGTAAATACAAATGGTTTAGAACAAGGTACAACCACTGATGACATTCAAAAATTCTTGGATATGTTCTGGAATCAGATTATTTCAACGGCTGAACCCGAGATAAACTTGATAGTGATGATTGGATTGCCAACAGAAGGCGCAACATAAATTCTAAAGTTATAAAGCAATGCTATGATGACATTCAGCAAAATTATACAAAACAAAACTGATATACATATATGGGTGGTTGTGTATGTGTGTGTGTGTGGCAAAGTGAATATCATCTAGAACACCATCTTATCTGGAATGAAATGGACAAAGCACTTTAAAAATGAACTATGGTGATGGGAAAGTCACTGATTTGCATATGACCTCACAGCGTATAAACTCAACACATCCCACCAGTCAGTTTGAATTGACAAAACCTACTGGATGAAAGGTGAGAGTCTTCAAGAACAAAGAAATAGAAGTCCTGTTCCCTTGATTTAAATTGTTGAGAGGATCGTTGCTATATTTAGGTTTAGAGAAATGCACCCATCCAGACAGCTGTTTCTGGGTGGGAAAGTCTTGCATCGTTCATCAAGACGCTCATATTGCGTCCATTAACCCTCCTGTTATGTTCATTTCCCAGGAACAGCAATTATATTCCCGAGTCAATTTGACCCGGGGCATGTTTGATAATCCAAAAGTGTCTAAAAACTAAACACTCCCAATAAACACTGTTTATATCTCATTGTTAACTCCATCACTAACTATTTCAATCAACATTTAGTGCATTGTTACTCTTAACCGCTCACAGGTCATGGTTTAATGAAAATAATTCACTCGTTTTTGTTTTCAAATGAATGTTAAAACATTTTTAAATGTGCATTGGAAAGACCTATCTATAAAATACAATAGTTCAATCTGACATTTACTTTTTTTGTAATTATTCTATTTTTTAACTTTTCTTATTGGGGTGATGTTGATAAAATAACACGAGAAAAACTCATCTTCAGGGTCAAAGTGATCAGCTGAATTAAAATCAAAATCTACTGGATTTACAATGAAAGAAAACTTAAGAATTGTTTTTGAACTAGAAATTAAGAAAAATAAGAAAAATCTAAATAACAGATTAACACTATGAACATGGTGTGTTTGTGAGTCTCCACAGCACACAAGTGACACGTCATCCCATTGTGACAACGAATACTACACAATGGGTTGCAAATATGTTACATGAACCATTTTCATTTTATATGTTGATTACACTAATTAAGCCAAGCAGAAGAAGTTTTATCCTGAGAAACAACTTTTAACAATTTTTTTTTAGATTTTCAATTTTCAAAACAGGTCAATTTGACCCGCAACATAATAGGAGGGTTAAAAAAGATCATGGCATCATAACAGAAAGGTCTGGGTGCTGAACTGGCCTGCCCACTTGCAGTCCAGTCCTTTCACCAGCTGAGAACATTTGGCACATCATGAAACAAAAAAACAAAAAACACAAAAAAAATACAGCAAAGAAGACCCAGGCCTTTTGAACACATCCAGTGTTTCTGCAATAAAGTGTACAGAGTGAAAACAGCAATTAAATTACATCTCTTTCTGTTGGAGCTTTTACCAGGTGGTGAGTCAAGAATGGCAAACACACAAACGTGTAGCGTGGATGAGGGAAAAATGAAAGGCTCTCATACTGGCTTAAAAAACAAAAAAATAAACCCCCCGAAAACTAAAAAAGAACATTTGTATCCATCAGCATGGTTACAATGAGCTTTCATTCATGTCACGTTTATTCATTAGTCAGAAAGATGTTATCTCAGCGTTATTCTCCCCTTATAAAGAGAAGGTTCAGAAACAAAATCCACACTTCTTTGTTTCCAGTCGCTGGATAAAGGTCACTGTGTTCAGCTTGTTATCTTCTTGCATAAAATACAAAGACCTACTCATCATCTTGGTGAAAGGTAATGAGAAAAGTAATATTGCATTGGAGTTCTGTCAGGGTTTGATGTAAGCTATATTTAACTCACTTCAAACTAGTGACAGTGTTTTCATGAAACAACACTAGAAATGGGTGTCTCCCTGTGAATGTACGGGTTGAGGAACATTTAATGCCACCAAGATTGGTAGGTTTGAGTTTCAAATTTAACAGGAAGTTGTCAAACAAGTTAAAAATGCAAAATCTGGTATGTTATATGTTGCAGTAAGATACATTAGGCAAATTCAAGTGTTTCTGCTCAGACGTGTCACTGAGCAGCTGATGCACATAAGCTTACATTACTTGTGTCTGAACATCAATAATGTTAATTCATATCGCCATTTGGCCAGTCACAATGCTTTTACTGAAGCTAAAAATCATAAACACATTTACACTTTAATCAATATCATAAAAAATATGGTGCAGCAATGAGTGTTCCTCTTCTCCTGAGACATGGGTGCCAAACAAGTTAATACAACTTGAACATAATTTATGGTTTAAGAGGCGCCACTATGGCACTTGAGCTGCTAGACATCCTTCAACTGATTGAAAAGGCTGGTGAAAATCACATTTTCTGCAGGGCTTATAATGAGACGCTCTGCGCAGAAACTGATAATGTGCTTCATGAGACTGCTAATGGCTACAGTCGAGTATGAGGCGAGGATCAAAAACAGCGATGTGATTTCTGAGCTATGCAGGCAACATAACATTTAAGGATTTCTCATCAAAACCTAAAGATCAAACAGAGTTTTTGAGGGAGTTCAAAGCACCATGCAAACATGCAAAGATTGCTAAAAGGAAAGGTGTCTCAGAACTCGTTTCATGGAAGGTCAAAAGGAAAGAGGGGTGTGCACTATCTGGGAATGACAGCACTCGATTATATGCTTGGAAGCTACAGTCAACACATAAGTATGAAAACAAAATAAGGAGAAACTAATTCCTACATTTTTGTGCCATGAAAAGAATCTGATTCGAGTCTAGTATTAAAATGCTGATGTCATATGTTTGCTAAATTTAGAGAAAGCGGGAGTGTAATCTAACCACACATCCTTCATTTAGCAATAGACCGGTTGTCATGTAAAATATCATTGAAGGAAGTCAACAATTATTGGAAATATGTCATTTATTTTAGATTTACATTGGCAAGTAGATTATTTTAAAAAAAAATTTTTACTTTTGAGTTGTGCATCCTACATTGTCTTCTTCCCTGCCTTTCAAACTTACACTTAAAATTAGTATTAATTCAGTTGACTGATAATTCTCTACAAAGTTGATTTATTTTTAATTTGTGGGATATAACACAAAATCACAGAACATTGTGGATTGGGTCACCATGTCTGGCAGTGTTACCAAGCTAAAGCTGGCTAGAAAAAAAAAATAAAAACATTTTATTAATACAGCCAGATTGCAAAGAAAGCTCTCCTTCATTCACATATGTTTCATTTGCCAGACTGTGTTGAAAATATGAAGTAATAATCAAACTTTTTATTTGCCTGAATGCAATGGGCTAACGTTTGCAAAAGCTTTCAGCTGCAGTTAAAATTACTAACGTCCCTGGTCAAAAGTATGGGATGATGTGTAGTATGATGCAACAAAACACGGCTGTTATGCTGACTGCATGCATTACCTATTCTGTAAGTGAGTGTGCCGTTACTGACGTGCCAAACTAGGGTTGCCATATTACGTCCCTAGCCTAACCCTAGCCTACAAATGTACCTGTCATGTTTGTGATGTCCGCTGACTTTCTCTATAGCTATTTAGCTTTTACCACTGTGCCAGTGTTATATTTTTTTCCTGCCAATGGTAATTAAAATGGCAAAGTCACAGCATGTCCATGCAGTTATCTTCAGCTGTGTGTTTGTTGAGGTGGAATAACACATGACAACAGATTGGCAGATCACACAGAGCGATGTTCAGTTAAGGCTTTCAGGCTCATTTTATTTTTTCATGCACCATGTGAACCGTTAAGTTAGAGAGCAAGTACTTTATCTGAAATTCAAGAATTTTTCCAACAGTTGAAAATACAACATCAGACATTTTCAGTGATTTTAAACAACTGTACAAACCCTTTTTAATTATCAAAATATCCTTACAACATTTATGGAGCGCTTTCAAAAATCCTTGTGAAGGGCTTTAGCAGGCATCAGCAGCAGACTGCATCTGGCTGCACTGAGCATGTCACTGTTTCCCATTAACGCAGGCCAACCCAGAACCAGTCACTGCAGTCACTTAGTACAATACAGAGTACAACAAGTCTTTTTTTTTTTTTTAATAAGATTGGGGCAGCGCGGTGGGTTGGTGGGGCTTGGTGATTAGCATTGTTGCCTCTCAGCAAGAAGGTTCCTGGTTCAAACCTCAGCAGGGGCCTTTCTGTGTGGAGTTTGCATGTTCTCCCTGTGCTTGCGTGGGTTTCCTCCGGGTACTCCAGAGTCCAAAGACAAGCATGTCAGGTTAATTGGTGGTTCTAAGTTGCCCGTAGGAGTGATTGTGAGTGTGCATGATTATTCATCTACATGTGGCCCTGTGATGGACTGGGGACCTGTCCGGGTAGTAGACACTCCCTTGTTAGGTAATGCCATTGCTGAAAACAACACTTTTCAGTGTGTTAGTTGCACCTTCTTTACATTTGTGACGAGGTAGTCACCAGAATTACTTTGAATCAAATGCAATGCTACCAAGTGGAGCAATCACAGTTGTTGTGGTCCATACCAACCTGGCTCAGTTATATTCCTGCAGAGGTGCTTGTCATGTGTAGGGTACATCTTAGGTAATCCAGCTACAACCTTCTTACATTATGTATTTTAATGCAAAAGCATAAATCACCTATAATGTTGCAGTATGTCTGACTTATTGATGCTCACCTTTGAGAGTGTGCTGAACGGTGAAATGACTTTAACCCAAGAGAGTGGTGTCACTGTCTGAATCAGAGAAGTGACTGTTGATTGCCTTTACCTTTCCATTAAAAAAAAAAGTAGAAAGTGAAAGAAAAAGTAGTGAATGTAGAGGATGATTAAGTAATGTTTGAATGTGGAGAAGGTTGGGTGTGTGCGGTGAGTCATTTTTAAATGCTGTTTTGGCAGAGTTGATGCATAATGTCAAGTAGAATATGAGTTACTGGTATCACACAAGATTAGCTGGGTTGAAACATTTATTTATTTCACTCTGCAGCTCTGACATTGGTATGCAGCTTTTGCGACGCTATCACACAGCTGTGGGTGAGGTGGGTCACAGCGAACGGGTCTTCATGGACAGAGTTCACAGACTATCCAGTCATAAGTTCAAAATAGAGGCCAGAGACTCAGAAAGACAGCATCATTAACCTATAATGAGGAAAATGAACTAAGAGGATGTAACAGTTGTGGGAAAAAAATCTGGAAAACATGTTTTAAAAGTTACAAGATCAGAGGTGGTATAACAATCACTGGAAGACAACAATACACTGCATCAAATGAAAACCAAAGACCTGGAAAAGGCGTGACCAAATGTAGTTGCATGGCATGGTTTTGAATGAGATTTGCCAGTTTTGTGAATGCCTTATTGGTGGCCTTGCACAGCTAGGCTGACTGATCTTGACCAGAGAAGGTCTTCCCACAAGGGCTGCTATATTGCAAATTCCATCAGTCACTATAGCCTTTACTACATGTTAACATAAAAAAAATAGCCACCATACTACAATTTTTGCAACAAGCAGAGGCAGGAGGCACTAGCCACCATCAATGGTACAGTTGGTCCTACAATTAAACTGTGCATTTGTGTCGTGTTTCATGTTTCTGGACTGGTTTTTCATTTTTTCATTGCTCTCCTTTCACCTCAGCTCCCATATCACTTGATCTAGCTCACCTGTGTTCTGCTTAATTATCTATACAAGCCTCTTCCAGCCACTGTGCTACTGCCAGATTATCTGAAGCTACCAGCCGAAGAGATCCAGCCTGTTTTCAAGATAAAAATAACCAAGCTCTGAACAACTCTGACCATTTTCTGCCCTCTGAACCACTGCTTTGCCTGCTCCTTGCCTGGAAGATTTGTTTAATCCCAGATCCTATGGTATGACCCCTGCCTGGCCCTCTGGATTCAGCTCAGCCTGCCGATTTCTCTGACCTGTATTACCAGCGGAGTCCTCATCACTTGTCTGGACCATCATACAGACCACACTTTCTCCCTGGGACGTCCCCATTCATATCGGCATAACGGGTTATGCTGATATGTATGTGTTGTGTGTATATATATATATTATATACCATATTATATATATATTATATATTTATATATATATATATATATATATATATACACACATACACATACATGCATGTGTGTGACAGAGAGAGAAACAAAGTAACGTGGCTGTATATTCAATCGAGGGGAGCTCCAAGATGGCGGGCGAGGTCACATGATAGCCTCGTTCCTTGACCAAAATGACTGCCACCCACGTGGTAGGGGCTTCAAGGTGGCGGGCCAGAAAACGTGGTAACCTCGCTCCAGAATCGAGATGGCGAAGGACAAAACAGGGATTTTCTCCTGCTGATAACTGTAAGGTGGTGTGGTTGGTAGAAGAAAAATAGAAAGGAAAGGACAGAGTCAAATCAACATACACAAACATGAAATAATAAAGTGCAACCACTAAGCAGTAGTTTCAAAAAGAACTCAAATATGTAGCATTTGCTGAGTATCCACTTCCTGAATATATAACAATTTCCTATTAAAACTATCTAGTCACTTATTTAAGCATTAATCATAAAGCTGACATAACAAACAGAACATTTCAGTAACAGCCATTTTTAAGACTCAATAGTGCTTTTATGCACAAACATGAAATAAAACAATGCAACCACTGAGCAGTAGTTTCAAAAAGAACTCAAAATATATAGTTTAGCTGAATAACCACTCACTGACCTTTGTCTTCAAGATAAGAAAATCCCTATCTCATATATTCTTCGTTGTATCTGCGTTTCACCTGCTCAACATATGTAAACAAACGTTGCAGATCTTTTTCTATGGTGTGAACTGGCGGGTGTCAACTCGCATTACAGAGCATTATCGCCATCTACTGTTAAGAAGTAAGAATGACACGCATTTTTTTTTTTTTTTTTTTTTTTTAGCATTTCCTTCCCCAGGCAAAGGCCCACGACCCTCTGAAAACGGTTCTGCAACCCATTTTCGGGTCGCAACCCACCAGTTGAGAACCACTGCTTTAGACAACGAAAACCAGGTATGGCACAAAGAACACTTAAGGTTTGGATTAAGATTTTGTCACGTTATATCAAAAACTCCCTTTCACAGCATTGACACTGTACACTGAAACAAAAGACACTAAAGGCTACCCACAGAAAAAGAAAGTGATGTCATGTATCATACTGGGTATCAGATAGGGCTCTTAGTTCTCTTAACACTCTGTTAGGCTAAACGAAACCAACTATCCCAAAATAATGTAAAACAAGAATGCCTCTGTTACAAGGGACACATAGATGTATCCTGGTCAGTAAAAATGCATTTACCTCCCTTTTCCTGCTTATTTCAAAATAGCCAACTGCATACTAACCTCTGTGGTCTTTTCATTACTTTAATAGAACCTCTTTTCTTTTTTTTTTTTTTTTTGGAAAGGTTCCAAGCAGAGAAATACGATCTTGAAGTATTTAACTGACTGCCATGATGTTTGCATTCTCTAAATGCTACTGAAAGGAGCTTCATGATTGTTTTACTTATACTCTTCTTTAACAAGTGAAACCCTGGACTATTCATTATGAACTGAAGGTAATTATTCTTTCCAACAATTTATTGTTGCTTCAACATTCCACGTGAGGCTCCAACATCCTCATAGTCATACAAATCCGGATCTCTTGAATTGAGTAAGAGGATAAAACAGTGGAATGAGAGGAACCATCTTTAAAGTTAGTTTTTTTTTTTTTTTTTGTTTTTTTTAAATACCCACCTTTGAGAGATTTGCATGTTCAGCACAGCAGGCCCACATCACAGTCTTGTAGAAGTGTTATCAGATTCAGGTATCTGCCCATTTTCTGTACCCGTTTGAATTCTTTTCAGGGTCAGGTTGTTGCAGCCAATCCCAGCTGTCATCAAAAGGTGCCACACCATGGACAGGGTGCCGGTCACTCGCAGGGTGTAGTCATTTTCTTCTGGAAAAGTTGCATTATCCTAAATATATCACAATTCTTTTCACCTTCTTTGCTTCAGCTCGTGAACTGTTTTAAGAAGGTCAAATGTTGTCCTTTTTTTTCTTTTTAACTGTGACAGTATCAGTGCAGTAATTCAACTGTCATCAGGTTTTTGTGTGAAAGGTGTCTTTGCCTTTCACAAAGTAGTCCCTTTCCACAGTGCGACAGATGTGTCATAGTGCCCCCATGAGCTCTCATATTGTATGTCTTCAGATTTTATTGCAACTGTTTGACAGGTAATAAATATTAATATCAATTCATAATGGAAAGATATTGTGATATATCATTATCAATTGGTATCAGCAGCCTGAGGCTCTTGAAACAGGAGCGTCAAATTATGGTCTCATATTTACTGCTGTATATCTACACTATATTGCCAAAAGTATTTGCTCACCTATCCAAATGATCAGAATCAGGTGTTCCAATCACTTCCATGGCCACAGGTGTATAAAATTAAGCACCTAGACATGCAGACTGTTTCTAGAAACATTTGTGAAAGAATGTGTCGCTCTCAGAAGCTCAGTGAATTCCAGCGTGGAACTGTGATAGGATGACACCTGTGCAACAAATCCAGTCTTGAAATTTCCTCACTCTAAATATTCCACAGTCAACTGTCAGTTGTATTATAAGGAAATGGAAGTGTTTGGGAACAACAGCAACTCAGCCATGAACTGGTAGGCCACGTAAACTGAGGGGGCGGGGTCAGAGGATGCTGAAGAACATAGTGTGAAGAGGTGACCAACTTTCTGCAGAGTCAATCACTACAGACCTCCAAACATCATGTGGCCTTCAGATTAGCTCAACAACAGTGTTCAGAGAGCTTCATGAATGTTTCCATGGTTGAGTATCTGTATCCAAGCCAGACATCACCAAGTGCAATACAAAGCGTTGGATGCAGTGGTGGAAAGCAGCCGCCACTGGACTCTAGAGCAGTGGAGGAACGTTCTCTGGAGTGATGAATCACACTTCTCCATCTGGTAATCTGATGGAAGAGTCTGGGTTTAATGGTTTCCAGTAGAACGGTACTTGTCTGACTGCATTGATCCAAGTGTAAAGGTTGGTGGAGGGGGGATTATGGTGTGGGGATGTTTTTCAGGAGCTGGGCTTGGCCCCTTAGTTCCAGTGAAAGGAACTCTGAATGCTTCAGCATACCAAGACATTTTGGACAATTCCATGCTCCCAACTTTGTGGGAACAGTTTGGAGCTGGTCCCTTCCTCTTCTAACATGACTGTGCACCAGTGGACAAAGGTCCATAAAGACATGGATGGAAGAGTCTGGTGTGGATGAACTTGACTGGCCTGCACAGAGTCCTGACCTCAACCTGATAGAAGACCTTTGGGATGAATTAGAGCAGAGACTGAGAGCCAGACCTTCTGGTCCAACATCAGTGTTTGACCTCACAAATGTTCTTCTGGAAGAATAATCAAAAATCCCCATAAACACACTTCTAAACCTTGTGGACAGAAGAGTTGAAGCTGTTCTAGCTGCAAAGGGTGGACCCACATCATACTGATTAGGAATGGGATGAACTAAAGCTCATATGTGAGTCAAGGCAGGTAAGTGAATACTTTTTGCTAATTCAGTGTATATCTATTTTTTAAACATTTAAATCACTTCCATTAAAAAAAAAAATCTAAATCTAAACATGAGTCAAAAATCACAAAAACTAATTTAATTTTGAGATTGAGTGCTTTATTGTGAGCTTCACAATGTATTTTCCATGTCATGGACTAGTGTTTGGTTTCCTCTAGCGATGAGTTTCACTAAATTCTCAACGTGAGGAGTGAAGATTTTTTTTTTCTCTCATTTTGTGCTATAGTTCTAGTTTTTTTTCAACCAATATTAAATTGTTATAAAATAGGGCTGTGGCACATCTGAGAGTGCTGTTTTGAGCAAGCAGTTGTATAAGGAGTGGACCTGTAACATTAGAGGGTGCTTGTTTTTATTGAGTGGGAAAAAAAAGACTGACTTCCATAAAAAAATGAGATTGCACACTACAGAATCCATGCTGTGTGAGGACCTACAGGCACTGTGCAAGTTTTGCACCAAAGGTGCCTGCCTGCTGATAGCACGGTGCTGTGGGAATTAAAAGATGTCCATGAACACAGCAGGACATTGTGGTATTTTCATTAAAAATACATACTTGACAAAATGACCACAGGCTCTTGAGTCTCTGAGTCAAAAATGGATCTTGCTAGAAAATACTTTGTTTGATTCAAAATATGGCTTGAAAAGTAATATCCAGGTTTTAGTAAATGAAAAGAAAAATCCTAGTCACTGCTGACATTCCATGTTTTATTTGAGGGAAAAGTTAAACATATGACAGATGAAGTGAACTGCCTGGTATTCTCACTCTAGAACAGCACGGTTTTAACACTTATGTATCTGGACCTGTTATTTTGACAGTTCCTCTTATCATTTTACCTCCAGGTACATCCAGATTGAAGGTGTTTGATCTTTAACCCTGGATCTGCACTTAACATCAAATTGCATCCATTTGGTAGCAGACTGCCATGAAAGGCAAATGATTACAATCTGTTCTCCTGATTGAACTCAACTACAGTTTGTGCAAAAAAAAAAAAAAAATCTCTGCAAAAACACCAGCGAACGTCAGACTATTCCTTTTTCTTCCATTGGCAGGGCTGAGGGGTCCAATCCACACTGCTTCATCTGGACTGCAATCTCAAACAGGTAGTCATAGCACTCACACCTACAAAATAAAGCAGAATGACGTAAGGGATAAATATAACAGTTCATTTTAAAAGTGTTTTCTTTGTCAAATCTTGCCTTACTACAATGTATGGTCTTTATTATAAACAAAATCAATAATGTTAATTCTGGGATGGAAATGCTCACATGGTTTTTGCTTTTTCCCATGACTCGCAAACGTAAACTCCATGTCGGCGGACAAGAACTGCACATGACTCTGGGTATTCTTCCATCGCTCGAGCCATCCGGTCTTTCAAGTCCTTTTCTTCAGGTGTGTTTTCAACAATAGGCACCACCAACATGTCATCATACCTGTTAAGGCAGGATACAAAATAAACATGACACAAAGTTACCTTTTGCCATTATAGTATCATCAATTATAACGATGGACAGGGCTGTTGGTGTGATACCTCCAGTAGTTCAGCAGTTAAATCAGATACAGAAGAAGCAAGACAGTTATTGTGAATGTGGCTTAGTACTTAGAAATGGCTGTTTACCTTCCTCTAATTTAGTTTCAGTAAATTGGCTGAGCAGAATCAAGATTTCTGATCCTTTTTATTGCTTTTAAAAACACTTAACAACTGATAAGTAAAATTAGTTGTCCCTCTAATCCAGCAAGCCTTCTGCCTTTCTGTCCATGAGAAATAATATTTTAAAAGTACAGTTAAGTTTTTAATGATCTTTCACACACTCCAACAACATCTATGGGATATGCACAAAAGAAGAGGGAAAAATCCTGACATGACAATGTTAAAAAAAAGTAATACCTGAGATTTAGAAAAAAAAGAAAAGACACTGTTGTACACAACAAACATACCATAAGACACATTTTTCACCATATGAAGTGCATCGGGATTATTAAAAAAAGTAAAGCAGGACCGGGCACATTTGACCACAGTGCTCAAGTAAGAGCTGATTAACAGCTACTATGATGAAAAGGTTCACTGAATGCTGTTGAACCACGGTGATGCTTTTCTCTGTCCTGGTGAAGAAGTCGATTCCCAGAAAAAAGTTGGCATATGTAAAACTGGCTATGCTGGAAATTTGACAGCGCTTGAACTTGTGCCACAACAGCAGACAGCACTTTAACTAATTATGTATGGTGGGTTACTTGTACTTGCAGATGACCTCCACGTTATGGTGTTACACTGAAACATGGCTTGTTGAAACACGTACACTAAGTTCAGCATGTTCATTTTGTATTTCCAGTCCCAAAGTAGTTCTTTAAAAAAAATCAACTTTACAACCCTTTACTTGAGCAAGAGAGTGAATCTTACTTTGGATTCCACTAATGATGAATGATTACATACATACCGATAGTTAGTGCTAGAGGTGCCCTTACGGATCCCCTTGATCATCTCCTGATGTGTTATCCTGAACTCTTTGCCAGAATACAGCAGTGTTGCCATGACAGCAGCCTTGGAGTGGGTGTGTATAACTGCCTGCGCTCCTGCATTTTAGAAAACGAACAGAAGATTTGGTTTTTCAGTGTTATCTGTCGGTACTTTTTCACTGAAATGATAGCTATTAGGAAGGATGCAGCAACCCCCCCACAACAAAAAAAAAAAAAAAAAAAAAAAAAAAAAAAAAAAATCTGAATTACTGATGGGTTCTAATTTAAGAAGCTCAATTATCAGTAAAGGACACAATCTTTGACCTGGCATTCAAAGACAAAGGGGTCGAGTAATTGATACAATTACTGTCATTTTGGGGTGATGTACTTCATTAAATCCTGACATTTAATTATGTTGCCTTTATTAAACAATGGTTTTAACAAAAGGTTTTTGTCTGCTTCTTTTAAAAACAAAACCTGAGTGCAAGTGAGCACAGACAAGTAATCAATTTCTCTTTAAAAAAAAACACCTTTAATGCACAGGATGGACGGCTAAATATATTTATTGCAGTTGGTGGAGGGTGAAACTCGAGTAAAGCTTCAAATGACATTTCTTCAAGCAACACTGTTAATATCCATCTTAAACTAAAGGCATAACACAAAGACAAACTTTTAAGATATGCCTTTGGTTGAAGAGTGATTTTAAAAAAAAAAGAGAGGTCCATGCATTAAAATTTCAATACCTTTGTGGTATCAATTGAATTGCTTCGTTACCACTAACTATCAAAAAACTGAGTTTCATTCGATACCTAATTCCAAAACTCTGTATGCTTTCATATTGGAAGAGTGTATATAGCTAAAGATGTAAAATATAATAGTAGTCCATCAAGGATTGTGCTTCAACACTGGCAAAGTGAGAACATATATCAAAGAATCATCTGTAACATTTTGGGAAACTGGGATACTGATTGGATTGTTCAGACTGCACACAGAGTTCAGTATGAGTGGTGTATGATGTGTTACAGTGACTCACCTCTCATAGTGTAGGCGTTCATAAATAGCGGTGTACACTGGCTCTTCTTTAACTTCTTCCATGCAGGTGGACAGCTGATATCCCTCTCCTCCACATCACACACAAACATATCTTCTGGCTGAGGAACACAATCAGAAAGGTAACTTAGAGTCAAGATCTCTACTGAACAAAGCTCAACTTGAGGTGAGAAGCTGCTTACCTGTATTCTCTCTTTCTGGACACCGGATGGTGCAATGTAAATCTGGTCCCTGAGTTACACAGAAACAGTGAGGAATGGATCAATATTAGAGAGTTTCTCAAGAGATTATGAAGTATGATAGTTTACCAGAAACCATGGACAACTGCACTGCTCTGAGTTTAATTCACTTTTGGCATCTATCTGTATACAGTCATGGAAAAAAATATTAGACCACCCTTGTTTTCTTCAGTTTCTTGTTCATTTTAATGCCTGGTACAACTAAAGGTACATTTGTAAGGACAAACATAACGATAACCACAAAGATTGCTCATTAGAGTTTTATTTAAGAGCTGATATCTTACTATTTTCCATGGTTTTCTTGATTATAACCTATATCACTTAAGTTTTTACATCAAAACTATGGCGTTGTACTGCCAAAAACACTGCTTTTATGCATTCAGTGTTTTCTTTTCTGTCTGTTTTAGTCACATGATGACGTTTAGTGGTACCAGGTATTAAAATGAACAAGAAAGTGAAGAAAAAATGGTGGTCCAATAATTTTTTCCACGACTGTATATAAAGGGCTGGCCAAGATAACGTATTATTGCATTAACTCATTAATTTATTAACGCTGACATTTATTTTGGTACTGAACATAGACTGGTAATGCTGCTCCCCGTTAAAAGTTTCTGCTGTTACCTCAGAAATCACCTGTTTTAATGTTGATTGTGGCTCAGGATTTTGTAGGTAGACCTTTTTTTTTTTCATAAAATTACAGGAAGACATTAATGCCCTGGCAGCGGCAATAAGCATTTTTTTAAGATGAGATTTACACTAAATATCTGTTACTGACAAGTACTGATGTTAAGTGTTTTCACAACAAATATTATGGCACTTTGGCTCATGGCAGCAGAACATTTAAAATAAAAGTGCACTTTAGACTACTTTTGATTTCATTATTTGATTTTCCGTATACAATAAGATTTATCGTGATTAATCAGGGAAATCATGTGATTAAAAATTTTAATCGTTGCCCAGCCCTAATGTATGTATGTATGTGTATATATATATTTATAGATATATTAGGGGTGCAACGGTACAGGTGGCTCACTGTAGGTTCCATACCGCGGTTTTTGTGTCACAGTTTCGGTACAGTTTCAGACCAACCACCACCCTAAACCCACCAATACAAGATACCGAGTTTGCGGAAAGCGCAACTCGCATGTCGGCGTGTAAACGAGCGCGTCCAAATGGAATAAATGTGCATCCACCTGGTCACATGTGGACGTGCACAAACGGCTCTACCTCTCAATTACGCATCACTGTATTACTTGCATACGTTTTTATTCTCTTGAGGTCAGAGGATGTCTGGTCAGCAGTTGTGGTGGATGTGAGAATAGTCACGGCCAGACACGTCAGTCTGTACAGCTGTGGCATGATCTCATTCAGATGTCTGCTGTGGGAAAGATCTTTGTCTCTGGTGTCAAGCTGGAAAAGGTTGGATGCGGGAATTTATTTCCGATATGTCTGAAACTGTTGGTGGTCGAGGAGGGACAGGAACATTAATTGTTTGTGATCTTTAAATGTGCATCCAATGATTCGTTCTGCAGTATTTTAAAAAGCACATCAGCTGTGCCAAGACGCACAACTGGTAACAACTGGATCTTACGCAGGTAAGATCTAGGTTTAGGGAGGTGGAAGATGATGTCCTGTTAACTGTTAAAAAAATTAAAAAAGGTTTTTCCTAATTTCTCTGCTACCGCTGGCCATGCCTGCTTGTTTTTTTTTTTTTTTCTGCATCTATGAGCTGCAGCCAACCGGCCAAAGTGTGATCGGCTGGTCACTGTGAGTGAGCGGAGGCGAGTGGACATTGACATGCAGTGGCGGGGCTGTTGCCTAAAAGGCACGCACCCTCACGTGCAAGTGCAATGCAAAGTTATTGGAACCTAAATACTGTGGGACATAAAACACACACAGTGGAGGAAATAAATATTTGATTTTGGCAGTTGTCATACTAAGAAATAAATGAACAGTCTCAGATTTTTTTATGGCAGCTTTATTTTAACAGTTATAGAAAGAATATTGAAAAAAAATTGAGAAAATTACATGAAATGAAAAATGGCCTTGAGGAGTTGTTGAACTCCACAAGGCTGGAATGGGCTACAAAACCATAAGTAAGAAGCTGAATTAGAAGGTGACAACTGTTGGTGCAATTATTCAGAAGTGGAAGAAGAACAACATGACTGTTAATCGACCTAGGCTGGGGGCTCCATGGAAGATATCACCTCGTGGGGTCTCAATGATCATGAGAAAGGTTAGAGATCAGCCGAGAACTACACGGGAGGAGCTGGTTAATGATCTCAAGGCAGCTGGGACCACAGTCACCAAGATAACTATTAGTAATACACTGAGACGCAATGGTTTAAAATCCTGCAGTGCGTGCAAGGTCCCTCTGCTCAAGAAGGCTCACGTCCAGGCCCAACTCAGGTTTGACAACGAACATATTAATGACTCAGAAAGAGACTGGGAGAAGGTGCTGTGGTCAGGTGAGACCGAAAATGAGCTCTTTGGCCTCAACTCAACTCGACGTGTTTGGAGGAAGAGAAATGCTGAATATGACCTAAAAACACCATCCCTACTGTCAAGCATGGTGGTGGAAGCCTTATGCTTTGGGGGTGTTTCTCTTCTAAGGAGACAGGTCAACTTCACCGCATCGATGGGAAGATGAACGGGGCCATGTACCGCAGGACATTGAAAATGGGTCTTGGATGGGTCTTCCAGCATGACAACGACCCAAAACATACAGCCAAGGAAACAAAGGAGTGGCTCCATAAGAAACACATCAAGGTCATGGAATGGCCTAGCCAGTCTCCTGACCTTAATCCTATTAAAAATCTATGGAGAGAGCTGAAGATGCGAGTTTCCAAGCGCAAGCCTCAAAACCTTCAGGATTTGGAGATGATCTGCAGAGAGGAGTGGACGAAAATTACTCCTGATGTGTTCAAACCTAGTAAGCAACTACAAGAAACGTCTGACAGCTGTGCTGCCAACAAGGGTTTTGCCACCAAATATTAGATCACATTTTGCTAGGGGATCAAATACTTATTTCCCTCAATGACTTGCAAATTAATTTTTATTTTTCATTTCATGTAATTTTCTCAAACTTTTTTTCAATATTCTTTCTATAAATGTTAAAATAAAGCTGACATAGAAGTCTGAGACTGTTCATTTTTTTCTTAGGATGACAACTGCCAAAATCAGCGGGGATCAAATACTTATTTCCTCCACTGTGTGTGTATACATATATATATATATATATATATATGTGTGTGTGTACACATTCACTAAAGTCTTTTATCACAAGCCTAAGTCCTGTTACTCCTTTTGCTCTATTGTTACATTCAGTTTAAATTGTCTTTGAACTGTAATAATACAAATATAACTAATGTGTTGACACACGACATGTCCCAGTTTTGTCTTTGTTGAAAATATTAAACTCATATAAGCTCATATTTCATATAGTCCATGGCCTTGGAAAGAAGACCTAATGAAAAAAGTTTGGACTGAAATGAAATGTAAATTAATACAGAAGGGCAGTGATAAACAGCCTCAGTTCATCACCTCAAAATCTTTACAATAATCTTCTATAGAACATTCAAGTTTCTCAGTAGAATGCCAAGAATAAAGTCATCATACTGTTCTTTATCTAGTTTAAAAAATGTCCAGATAAAAATGTTATGATGATCTTATTGATTTTGAGTGCAAGATTTGGTGAGCCCCCTCAGGCTGAGTCATTTCTAACTCCAACCAAAGCAGCTGTGGGGGAAAAAAAAAAAAGGCAAGAAAACTTATAAATCAGGCCTATAAATCAGAAAGAAGACTGGCACTCTCCAGAAAGCCTCTAACAACCTCATTATAATGTGCATTCAGTCTCCTTGATCAAATTAACATCTGATTGCAAACCTCTTATTTGTGTTACTTCATGATGTATATTGTTTATTATCAGAAAATATAAGGAGATCAGCATTTTATGATGATCATTCTGTGGCCACAAACTGTGTCTGCATGCTCATGTCTTCCTTTTTTTGACAGGATGTAAACAGCACTTACAAAGCTTGTGTACTGTAGATGGGCTGGAACTTTTCTATGTAAATCTTCAGCATAATCATTTTACAAGATGAAAGAAAATTCTTCCTTTAATCATTTCAGAGTGAGTGTCTGACTGAAACAACAATGTTCATGGAGTGGCAGCCAGTGAATCTTATTTAGCTCATTAGAGATTTCACCAAGATTCCTTGTGGGTTTCAGTAAATGCCTGCCATTCTGCATTTCTAACGGAGATTTGTTAATGGGAGGTACCTTCTTAATAGCTGCCATGAAAAAAAACACCCTTCAGAGATGTTTGTGACCGCATGTCAAAGACTTCCATAATAATCTGTTTTGTTCTTGCAAAACTGCAGCCTTCTGCATTAACCTTGAATTCACCCACAATGTTTACACATAGCTGACCTCGAATTAGCACACAAATACTCTCAAGTATATAATACATATTAAAAAAAAGTATATTGTAAGTATAGTACATACTTGGCATTGCTAGTTATTAAGGATATCAGTAAACTGAACTGCAATAAAACCTCCTTTTTTGACAAAAGATTGAATTGAAGATTGTCACTTATCTGTGATCATCAAAGTGATAAATTATGTACGGACCCTCTTCTCAGACTGATCCCACCACCCGTTCCTGTCACCCATCCCAGCTGGTAGAAAAGCCGACATAACTCAGGAATGAGTAAGCGGGGATGCTCCTTTTCCTGGGACAGAAACAAAGCTGCTTAGCAAAATTATAATCATTCAATTTAAACACTACTGACATCAGTCTGTGTAAATACACTCTTAATTCCTATTGTAAATGTAAAACGCATTTTATGATGCTTTGAGTTTGAGTCTCAGTACTAGTAACTTGACCTTCAAGAGGGCGTGTAAGTCATCACAAAAGTGATGTCATTGAAGGTTACCTTTCCTATTACAGATCTATACTTTGCTCTATTTTCTTATACAAACTAAATCCCCTTGTTATTTATCTTACTTACATTACAGCATGTCATTTCTAACTCTACATGGTTGCACGTTTATAACTTCCTCCTGCTCTCCGTATCACGCATGGCAAAGTTCCACCCCGATGCAAACAAGCACAAACACATGCACGCAGACACAGATGAGCAAACCTCCACCAACAGATATCCGCTTTCCTGCTAAGAGTAGCCAGCACCACAGCTTAGCGGTGAGCACTGGTAGTATTAGAGGTGTGCATTATGGAACATTTGACATTTCATTTGAAACATGCCAGTGCTAAATTTGAGAGGTATTGGAAACCCTGGAAATCTTATGTAAATAGTACAAACTGAAAGTATTCATTTTGCCCTGTATGGAAATCTCATTTCAGAAATTGTAATGAATAAGATGTACAAATGTATGTATCTCTTTGGTTCAGCCTCAGATTTACACTTCTGAAACAAGCATGTTTTGAGGTATTTCATTCTAGACCTGTATCGACCATGTCTGCTACCATTTCTGTGTTTTTCTTTTGTTGTTTATTGTTTAATTGTCCAATCATAAAAATAAAGTAATAAAAAAAAAAAAAGAGGTGTGCAAACTTCCATTGAGCTCTTGGCTCCATCATAATCTTAACTTTGTTTCTTTAGAAATTCTCGTGTAATTTTGGCAGCATGCTCCAAGTGGTGTTGATACCAGAATGTTCCTCCTCTGGCATGTTCTTAGGAATTCAATGTCATCTTGTCACACGGTTTTGGCATATTGACATGAATTCATGGCCTCACTTTAAACTGACATGCAGATGACATGACTCCATCCGATTTATCTTGGTCAACATCTGAACAAAGAATATCCTCAAAAATTCTTGTCATGTTCTCTATCAAATTGTAATCTTGCCTGCAGAGTTACATGCAAAGACAGGCACACACCCCAGCCCCCGCTTGGGTTATGTAATTTAAACTATCAAAACTGTCACCACAACCATTTCAGTTGCTTACATTTTTGCCATCTTTTACATCTGGTTTTTAGAGGCAGTTTGGACCAGCAACATAATATCTGTTGAAACTTGCATCATTTTCCTCCTTCGTGGAGGCTTAGAATCATTGTTTAAGGTTGTTGGGTTAAATACTGCCCATAGATTCAGAGCAATAACAGTTCTGGTCTTTAAAAATTCAAATTTTCTGACAATATTCATGCCAAGCAAATTCATCCAAAAATCACTAGAAAAGCACTTGGAGAGCGCAGACCTCAACCAAGCACAACAGTTCTCCCATATAGCGATTGACAGATTGCGATAAAATCCGCGTTTTGGATCAGATCCGGATCAGCCTTTGAAATTTGATAGAGGTTCCCATTGTCAATCCCTGAGTCAAATTTTATGGGTTTTGGGCAATAATTAATGGAGATATTGAGGAACAAAATTTTCAGCCCCATTGACTGCAATGTTATTGAAAATTTGAAAGTGATCCAGAATCCAGGATTTCTTTAGATCACACCCAAAATGAAATCAGTTCTTCCTTTTCACATTTCTGACAACTCCTGAAAATTTAATCAAAATCCATCTAAAACATTTTGAGTTATCTTGTACACAGACAGACAGACAAATAAACGCCAGCAAAAACATGACTTCCTTGGTAGTGGTAATAACACGAATTAAACCTAAATTATTTTCTATGCATAAGAATTTTTATTTGAAGACAGAAGTTGTTGACATCCAGTTGTATGTATTTGCTTATGAAATTACTACATCGCATTTTACACTTTTATTTCTAGACAAAGTAAATGCACAAGTCACAATACATAATATAAAACATTTTGAAGTTGTTTAGAAGTTTTTGTCCCTCGTACTAGGTGGTTGTAATCCACTTAAAGTGAGAATGCCAATCTCAGCTAGTTGGGACTTTGTCAGACTGGGTTACTGGGAGCACAGAGAAAAGAAAATATTTATCCTTTTACTCAATTCAGTGGATGATAGCAAAATAAGCTAATTCCAAAAAATGCCAGAGTATTCCTTTAACCTGACATTGGAAATCACAGATGTATTCAAATTTGATTTTGATTACAGGAGACAGGGCATAAAATTAGAATTTTTTACTAAGTAGCCCCTGGCCCAGGTTTTTGAAGTTGGTAGCCAGCTAGCAAATTTGGTCACCAGTGTTTTTCGCCGCCCCATACGCCCCCGTAGACTGCTTACAATATCATGGACGCTCAATGGCTTCAATGGCCTCTACCATCTGTAGTAGACATTTCTCCAGCACATCCATCAGGGAAACCCTATTGTACTAGTGTGATATTATGAAACATCTGCACCACCTCAACTATATCAAGGCAGAAAAAACGATCGAAATGGTCAAATTTTGGCAACCAGTTAGTCGCTATTTTATGCCCTGGGAGAGTTTACTTTTTATGACGGAGTTTGCACTTTGCTGGCTGTATCTTCAGTAGTCTTTATGCTATAATTGTTTTTCTTTCTTGTTTGAGGTAGTTATTTCTTTAATATATAAAATAATTTTAAAAAGTATTGAGCAGTGATACAGTTCTGAATTAACCGAGATTTCACATTGTATATTGTTTTTTGTTTTATACCCAACCTTGTAGCTTTCACAAGTTTAGATCTAAAATCCCAAATCTGAAAAAGCTCAACCAATTTGAAAAATCTAAATAAAAAAATATCACAAAACCTCTTAAACTTACTTTGACTGCTATTTTTTTTTTCTTTCCCCTCAAGAGTTTGAACCATTGCTATTTAATTCAATTGTAACTGTTTAAGTAAACTACATCTATTTCAGCATTTCCACCCAGCAACACATTTCAAAAAAGGGGTTGGGACCATGAAGCTTTTATTACTTTGTAATTTCTGTAACTCTTCTGACAAATGCAATTGATGATTAAAATATTTTGAGTTTACATCTCTACAAAGTAATAAAAGTCAATATAAATCCAATGCTTTTTTTTCTTTATTTGCAATTTCTATATAATGAGATGTTTCTGATTGAATAACATAATTTCACACTAATGCATTTGTTTTTTGCATTTGGTCATACTCACCTGTTTCTCTGCAGCCTCTTGACTTGAATCTTGACCATTGCTGGTACCACACAAAGCTGACATCTTCTGTGAGAAGTAAACGAAAACCACTGACTACATTTGCAGAGAATTCATGATCTCAACAAAAAACATCAGGGTAAAAGTTGCAGTAACATTGACTCTGGTGTCATATAAAACAAGTATAAAGTTCTTAGGTCACAAGGAAGTAATCTTCTGTCACTGATTTATTTCTTTGTTTTGACATACTAACTGATGTGACCATTGTCTATGAAAATAAACAAGGAAGAATGAAAAAAAAAAAAGTTCCACTTCTCAATAACTTCTCTTCCTTCTTCCATGACAGTTACTGCCACAACTGGTTTCCTCAGAATAAAGGACAGATATGCAGCACAACTGAAACAATCTTTATGGAAATCTTCAGCTTTAGCCAAGTATTACAAACGTCAAGAGGATCATTGTAACGCACCGTTTATTCACAGTTGACATATCACTTTGTTTCACTAGTTTTTAAAACCTCTAACGAGGAAGTGCCCCAGTACTTGTAGCAGACAACACATAGATGATTCAAGAAATTTTTAAACCGCACCAAGTATGACAAAGACATACGAGCCAAATGAACAGTGGAAAATCTTAGCTTGAAACTTTTAAAAGACCATTTACACTTAAATCACCAATCTGCATGCTGAATGAATGCTGTAGTTTGTTGTGCTGTTTTGCCCCCCTTTTTTCCTATTTTCTTTCTGTATGTTTGCAGGCCAGAGTTTCCAGAGTTGCATGCTGACTTGCAGTTCCATCCTCTGGCCATCCCAGTGCTTACTTAGGCCTGTGTGTGTAGATGTGTTCGGGGCCGTGATGACCGTTGATCTAGTCCTCTGACCATCTCACCTCAGTGCTCTGTTTATGTCATTTCATTCGGTCATTTGTGTGCTCTTCTCTCTCTTTCCTACATAGGGATGCACATTTTGGATTTTTTTAATAACCGTTAACCGACGCCCTTTAACGATTAATAACCGTTAACCGATAAGATTTAAATGCCCTTCCATGCTGCCATTCCGACATACCACCATTTAGACATATCACCATCCCGAAATACAGCTATTCCGACACACAAACGTCCCATCATTCCGACCCACCTGACCCGCCCAGGAGAGTTGGCTGCCACAATGTGGCGCTGTTGCGTTGTCCTGGACGCATGCAGACACTTTCCCAACAAGTCCCCACATCTCCACTGCATCAACCAGTTTAGCTGTGAGGTTATCAGCTGTGTGTCTACCTGGCATGCTCTGCGTTAACAGGACGGCAGAATTAGCTTTCCAGTTCTCATTGATATAGTGACACGTAGTTCTCTGTTGTGAGCGCGGTCCAGCAGTCCGTTGTAATAGCCACCAAAAAATGAACTAAATTTTATCGTGGAATTAGTAATTCATTTTGTTTAAGAAGAGAAAGAAATTGACATGATTTATTCAAATGAGAGCTGCAATGTAGATTAATGTGGAAGACTGTTTAATGTAGAATTCATTCATTTAACTTCATCAAAATAATTCTTATAGAGTTAAAAGGTAATTGTGAAATAATCTCTAAATGTAAGTTGCTAAGGAATTGTGATTTTTGTTTTGCTAATTTGTTGAAAATGTGTGTTTTTCTATTCATTGTAGTTTCCGTGGTGTCATAAAGATGATTACACCAGTCGCAGCTGTCTGCTTCTTATGTCATTCCAAATGGGCCGCTACAGTTTGCATTAGAGATGTCCCGATCCAGCATTTTGAACTTCCGATCCGATACCGATATTTATTTGTACTTCCGATCCGATACCGATATCTGCCGATACCGATACCGGCCTATCTGAGCATGTATTAAAGTTTCAAGTCATTTAACCAACTTACTTTGTTGTCAGACTCATGCTGAATAGGGTTTTACTCCTGATAATAACTAGCCAGCTGAATTAGGTGCATTTGAATAATACACATTGGTTGGTAACGAGAAACGGACCTATTTATTTAACAAATCAACACAAAATAGACAAAATGATAAATAACAAACAGAAATGGCATCAGTAAACCACGGCTTTACAAGCCATAAGTGCAGATAATATTGTTAATTGTATTAAGCAAACACAACCTGAGTTTAACCGTCTATTAACAGCATTAGTACCTGTGCTTTGACACTGTTCAGTGGCAGTTTGTCACGATTCCCAAACGTCCCAAACGGGGGTTGGGGGGATGGAGAGGAGCTCGAGTTGTCTCACGCGGGGGGCGGGGTGTTTGTGGCTGCGCACTGTGCCCGACAGAGAGAGAGCAGTGTTGCCAACTTAGCGACTTTGTCGCTATATCTAGCGACTTTCCAGACCCCCCTAGCGACTTAATTTGTAAAAAGCGACTAGCGACAAATCTAGCGACTTCTTCTGGTGATTTAGCGACTCACTGGCACTCAAACCGCTAGGTTTGAAGCCATCACTTGGCCGCTGATGGCTGCTGTCTGCCTCGCGAGCCGCGCTTCTCTCTCTTTCTCTCTCTCTGTCGGGCACAGTGCACAGCCACAAACCAAACACCCCGCCCCCCGCGCGAGACAACTCGAGCTCCTCCTGAAGGTGTGATGGAAAATGCGGACCGGATATTAGGGAAACACAGAGCAAGACCTGGAATGGGTTATCTGAATAATGCGCTGCGCGGTGCGCTGGAAAACCCGGAACGGACTATGGAAAAAAACTGGATCGGAGTCTGGATCGGCATTTTTAGGGCTTGCCGATCCGATACCGATCCGCATTTTTTGCTCATATCGGCGGCCGATCCGATCCGAATATCGGATCGGGACACCTCTAGTTTGCATTGCCCGTTATGGCACTGTTCTCTACTAATTATGCTTTTCTGCTGCTCATCTGACATTTTAAAGCTGAACCATCATCAAATAAGGCTACACACTGGAGGTCTTGATGCTCAATTTGGATTTTTTTGCCAAGATCTGATTTTTTGTATGGTTTTTCAAATTAGTATTTTAAATGTGACCTATAATCAGACTCTAGTGTGAACTGGCTTCTGCTTTGAAGTGACCCGCATGTGCAGATGTTTGAAGTGATGTCAAATGCAGTACCTAGGGTAGATGGAAGTAATGCAGCTGTTTGATTCATTTGTGATTTTTTTTTTTTTTTTTTTTTGCAGTAGAAGCTGGAAAATTCTTAAATTATAATAAGAAGACTGATTAATAGGAGAGTGAAATGTTTACTGTAGTCCAAGCTCCCACCAACAGTGTCTTCAAATGCCCTATTCACACAGGACTAGAATTACCTGGGGACATGCAGTAATTGAAAATAAATACTCTCCAATGTCTGTGTTTCTTTCAGTGCATTCAGACAGAAAAAACAAAGTTTGTGTTTTACTATAATTTACAGACAATAATTCCCAGATGTAGGCTTTTTATTAAACAATTAACATTTAACCAACTAAAACTTCATGACATAAATCCTTAGCTTGTATGTGGACAATTATGGGAAAATACTGAATTGGGTCTGCAGCCAGACCTATCTAAGCTGCCATGGTAACAGAAAACAGAACAGTGACTGTAACCAAGGCTTTCATTTAAAGGTGGGGTGGGTGTTGTTTTTTTGCAACACTTTTTACAATATTGCCTGAAAACCTTTTCACATTTCCATTGCACCCACTGAAATAAAATGTTTGCAAAAAAAACTAAACATTTTGGTCCAGTCTAGAAGGTATAATCAGAGAAAAACTCTGACCAATCAAAAAAGTGATCATCACTATTTTGATTGGCTGCCTAATACGTCCATCAAATATCACCCCTCGCTCCCTCCCTCCCTATGGTTCATGCAGTCGTGAATCATGTGAAGGCGTGGTTTCGAGGGGTGAGCTGAAGAGGAGGAGGCGGAGCCTTTGGGAGGAGGGAGGGAGTGTATATTTTCAAAATCTCACTTGAGTTGGATTGCTGGAACCGTTTTTCAAACAACACCTACTCCACCTTTAAGTAAAGACGTTATGCTGTCAGACTAGTAATGGAGCCTGATAAGACACGCAACCATTTTTTTTCTTACTGACTGACATTGACTTCTGTGCCCCAGAGATCATGTTTCTTAGTGGGAAATAAGGCCAAAGACCTTAATTTTTGGAGATATGCCCTGTGGTGTGATGAAACTCAAATTGAGCCGTTCATTCATCATGACCATTGTTAGATTTGGAGGAAAAAGGAGCGAGCTTGTAGGCCTGAGAACACCATCCCAACTGGGAAGTATGAGGGAGGCAGCATGCTGTGGGGGCGTTTTGTTGCAGGGGGGACTGGTAGACTTCACAAAATAAATGGCATCACAAGTAAAGAAAATTATGTAGAGATATTGAAGCAATATCTGAAGACATCAGCTCAGAACTTAAGGCTTGGGCACAAGTGGATCTTCTAAATAGATAATGACTCCAAGTATACTGCCAAATTGGTTACAAAGTGGCTTAAGGATAAAGTCAATGTTTTTGAGTGGCTATCACAAAGCCCTGATCTCAATCCTATAAAAAAAATTTGGGGCATAGCTGAAAAGGAGTGTATGAGCATGACGACCGACAAACCTGACTCGGTTCTACCAGTTCTGCCAGAAGAAATGGACCAAATTCTAGTAAACTATTGTGAGAAGTTTGTGGAAGGACACCCAAAATGTTTGATCCACATCATACAGTTTAAGGGTAATGCTACTAAATACTAAGGAAATGTATGTAAACTTCTGACTTTGCAATAGTAATCATTTCTCCAAAGAAAATTCTCTTTCATTATTCTGGCATTCAGCAACAGGAAATAATTTTGGTAATTCTAACCAACTTAGATTAAATGAGAGTAACAGTTTCCTTATGTCAGACAAAGAGGTAAAAAAGGTTATGTCTTTTTAGACACACTTATGGTTTTAAACTTATAACATTTTAACACCCTTCCCTACAGCCAAAGTTTAAACATTTTTTGGCTGCCCAGTTAAAGATTAAAGGTGGGGTAGGTGTTGTTTGAAAAACGGTTCCAGCAATCCAACTCAAGTGAGATTTTGAAAATATACACTCCCTCCCTCCTCCCAAAGGCTCCGCCTCCTCCTCTTCAGCCCAGCCCTCAAAACCACGCCTTCACACGATTCACGACTACATGAACCGCAGTGAGGGAGGGGTGGGTGGTAGTGCATTGATATTTGCTGGACGTATTATGCAGCCAATCAAAATAGTGATGATCACTATTTTGATTGGTCAGAGTTTTTCTCTGATTATACCCTCTAGACTGGACCAAAACGTTTCGTTTTTTTTGCAAACATTTTATTTCAGTGGGTGCAATGGGAATGTGAAAAGGTTTTCAGGCAATATTGTAAAAAGTGTTGCAAAAAACAACACCTACCCCACCTTTAAACCATCTATTATTTAAACAGAGGGCCCGATCTTGCGCCAAACCTCCTAAAGCTGCTATTAAGGGATAGCAGGTAGCAGGAGGGGCGTTTCCTCGCAAAGAACGCAATCTTCCATCTCCCGAAACCTGTGATATTACCTGCGCCAACCGCTATATTATGCACACATTATGCATGGGAGTGGTTAGGGCGTTCCACCTGTTTAACCAATCAGTGCGTCAGTAGTCATTGCCTTTAAGAGCAGGTTGCGGTACCCACAAACTGCTATGGAGCGTCTTTTCATCCAGATCGGAGCAGCTCTCATGGGCAGCTGGTCTGGGACTCTGTTGTAGAGCTTCCTCCTCTTCCCTCCTCCTCCTCCTCTGCACTGATATATACATAACTAGCTCTAACTAATGTGGAGCAAATGATTGAATCACGTCTTTTTTACTCCAAGAAGTTTCAACAACTGCTCAGAAAAAATAGAGCCATAAAAGCACTCAGAGAGCGCAGACCTCCGCCAAGCACAACAGTTCTCCCATACAGCGATTTACAGATTGCGATTAAATCCGCCATCTGGATCAGATCCGGATCAGCCTCTGAAATTTGATAGAGGTTTCCATTATCAATACCTTAGTGAAATTTCATGAGTTGTGGGCAATAATTAACAGAGATATTGAGAAACAAAATTTCATATATGGTAGAACTGTTGTGCTTGGCGGAGGTTTGCGCTCTCTGAGTGCTTTTCTAGTTAAGAAATGCTTTCCTGGAAGCTCACTGCGCCAAGATGCACAGCTGGTGGGAATGGCTGTGCTGATGTGCTTTTTAAAATACTGCAGAACGGATCATTGGATGAGCGCTGAGCCAGAGGAACAGGTATAATGACATCTACTTTCTACCACTGAGCGCATCTCTGGTGCTCCGAGCGCAAGGAGAGGATCAGAGGGATACGCGCACAGTACAAGAAACTGCACAACAGAGTTCTGTGATTTCCTCATTTCCTCTAGAGCAAACATCTGAATGAGATCATGCCACAGCTGTACAGACATCCTCTGCACGGGTTTAGGATAGAGGGTAGCGGGTGGTCTGACCACCCGCTACCCTCTATCCTAAACCGCAAGATACTGAATTTGTGGAAAGCGCAAGAGACACGCCCATTGCCACACCTACAATGTGAGTAAGGCAGTCGGCATAATGGGTAGCGGCTTTAGGGAGCGAAAGATTGCATTAGCGGTTGGCGGAGGTTCCTAAATCAGCAATTTGCGGGTAGTGGGTAGCGGGAGGTGTAAGATCGGGCCCACAGTGTCCAAAGGGAGTTAGACTGCTTGCTGACTAAAAGTATGTCTCTTTGACAGCTCTAGTTTGTGTGCAAGGACAAATTATTTTTCATAAAAATGAACTTCAAGGAGAGCAGGAGAGAAGAGACACAAAGGAAGAAAACCAAGGACCGTATCCTTAATAACCGACACACATTTAAGATGGAATAAAAGAATGGAGAGGTTAACTGTGTCAAACTCAATTCAATGCAAATGCAAGAGATAAAATGAAGACACAATACTGTGGAATGTTAACTCAAATTTAGTAGCTTTATGAGACATTCACTTGATAAAAGTTATTTAACTTGTTTGCTGGAGCTTATCCTAGATAAGGAGATGAGCTACAGACTGGACAGGTAATCAGTCTAACACAAAGCCGTTGCAGAGACTTAAAATTAATTTGATAAATATTGCAATTTATCTGATATAAAAAGGGAAAAAACATGCAATATTAGCATTATATGACTAGTCATAAGCAAAGCCCACACTGCTTGATCTACAATGTCTATTGTAGTAAGCCTTAAAAATGTAATAAAAAAACAACTCTGAGATAACGTGGTTGAATATTTGAAGTAATTTCTAAATTCACTTCTAATGACAAATGTTTTTAGTTTTCCAGAGTATGAAATTATCAGCTTAACATATTTTGACACATGAATGCCAACATTTATGCAGCACAGTTCTAATAAAAATTCAGTTTTGACATTTTCAATTTTCCCTTTTTAAAAACACATTTAGTTTGACAAGTGAATCATTTGTGTTTCATAAAACAAACTCTCTTGGTGCTGCGGTTTCTACATGCCAGAACACAGTTGGATGAGCCATCATGCGTCATTAAACAAACTTTATTGCAACTTAAGATACGCTCAGGTGATTTATTGCATTTTGTTCTTATTAAGTATTATTCTCTGCTGGATGTATTCAGTGAAATCAGGTTTTGATTAAACTTAAAACGGACAAAGTTGTACAGTAAAAAATTCAGTTCATTTCAGTTTATTTGCATCGTGCTATTTCACAACAAAAGTAATCTCAAAACACTACACAAAAACTAAATGAAAGAAGGGGGCTCATTATACAAGAACTTAATTCAGTCCATAAACTAATGACTTTGCAGCAAATATTTAAGTTATAATGCATTCATCTTAGCTTTTTGTGGATAAAAACAAACACTGATAGACTAACATTGAGTACATGTTTTAAGCTTGGGGAAAAAAAAAAAATCAAGACAACCACAAGGAATACATTCTCTTAAGGCCAATCATTTCCCAGAGAGTTTTTACTTAGCAGACATACTGATAGGGCTGGATATTAAATTAGATACGTTTCTGGTATAGATCGAATTACTTTGATAATGCTTTACTTTGATATTGTATCAAAACCCTCCATGCCACTTGTTATCCATTTTTGATACCTTCCAAAAAAATGGAAGGTATCACCACTTCTCCTCTGCTATTTAACTGCATTGCAGAAGCAGTTTTAGAGAAAAAAGGAGGAAGCTTGTAAGCCTGAGAATACCATCCCAACTGTGAAGTACAGGGGTGGCATCATCATGTTGTGGGGGTGTTTTGCTGCAGGTGGGACTTGTGCACTTCACAAACTAGATGGCATCATAAGAAAAGAATGTCGTGTAGAAATACTGAAGCAGAATCTCAAGACATCAGGTAGGAACTTAAAGCTTGGGCACAAATGGGTCTTCCAAATGGACAAGGACCCTAAGCATGCCACCAAATTAGTTACAAAGTGGCTTAAAGACATCAAAGTCAATGTTTTGGAGTGGCCATCACAAAACCCTGATCTCAATCCTACAGAAATTCACTGGCAGAGCCGAATAGGCATGCGTGAGCAAGGTAGCCTACAAACCTGAAGCCTGATTTATACTCGAACGTCAGGTCGTCTGCGTCACCTACGCCGACGACGCAGAGATGCCCCCCCCACCCTACGCAGACTCTACGCAGACACTCCGGTGCACCTACCCAAAATTGTAGGTCGACGCAGACAGTGCCGCAGAGAGGAGAGAAAGGAGGCCTCTGATTGGTCAATTCTACATCGGCATAGAAAAGAGCGCGTCATTGAAGAAATGAGGAAGTACCCACATCTGTACGATTGTGGTTCTCCACACTACAAAGACAGCACATATTCTAGTAATTCATGGAGGGAGATTGCGATGAATGTGGGTTTAGATACGGCCGAGACGGTGAGGAAGTAGAAAAACACAAGAGATAAGTTTAGTAAGTTTAGCTAGTTGGTGATTGTCCCTCTTGCGTTGTGGCGTAACATAGCGGAGACCGCGCGAGTATAAATCAAAAGTGTCTGTGGCATTTCTGTGACAAGCTGACGCCGACACGTTGCCCCGAGAGTATAGACGGCCCTTGACATAGTTTCCCCAGTTCTGTCAGGAGGAATTCACCAAAATTCCTGCAAATTATTGTGAGAAACTTGTCATACAGTTTAAAGGCAATACTAGCAAATGGTAGGAAAATGTATGTAAAAATCGAATTATATACATCATTATTGTGGCATTTACCAAATAGAAATAATTTTTGTAATACCAATTTACCAAGGACAGGAAACGTTTTGTCTGATTTAATGTCAGATAGTGTGTGAGCGTGTGTGTGTTTGTTAGCGCGGGGGGGCTTCTTGTTTCAACTGTATGTCACAAATAAGTTTATCAAATAACCCAAAATATTGCGTTATGTACTTGTCTGTGTCTCATGTTATACAAGATTTGTTTTTTTAGAAGGTACCACCAGCCTATGTGCCACCAAAAGTTTATTACAGACCTGTAGGATACACCGGCTCAATCTTTGAACTTTGAAGTGATCTTAATTGCACGCCAAATGAGTGGATCTTTACCTCTGCCAAGGAGGTTATGTTTTTGCCGGCGTTTATCTGTGTCTGTTTGTTTGTTTGATTGTCTGTCTGTGTTCAAAATAACTCAAAAGGTTATGGGTGGATTTTGATAAAATGGATTTTCAGGAGTTGTCAGAAATGTGAAAACGAAGAACTGATTTCATTTTGGGTGTGATCCGGAAGAAATCCTTGATTCTGGATCACTTTTAAATTTTCGATAATTGTTGCGCTTGGTGGAGGTCTGCGCTCTCCGAGTGCTTTTCTAGTTCCTTTATACATCCTTTAATCTCACCAATTTACTTCAAATGTAGTCTTGCGGAGTTTTCTCTTTCTTTCGTATAATTTTGCTAACACAGTGGGACAAGCAGCACTGATCACATACCAATGCTTTAATAAACCGATAATACAGGTGAGCTACCCACTGTTTATGGCCGACATCTTTTATACGCACGTCTGACATACAATTTGGAGCTTACATATAAACCGTGTTTATTGTTGTCCTTTATGAAGGCGCAATGCCGGCAGTGTCCGTTTTATTTATAAAGAAAGTATTCATTCAATATTCTCTTCTGTCTTCTTCAAATATAACGTCACATGTGGCAATTGATCAGCTGTGTATGCACTTCACTGCTTAAATTTACTTACTCACAAACTTTAACTCCGAGAAGCCGTTGCCCTTCGCGGAATAAAGACGTAACTGCACTATCGATAAGTGTGCAATAATATTACTGACACCTCTGATTATGTTTTGCAGGAAAAAGTTTGACTTCTCTTCAAATGTAATACTAGTTGTGCGCTAACCGCTGAGGCTAACTAGCAGCAATAAGAGTGTGAAAGTAGATTACTGAACGTTTTCTAACTCAGTGTGACACGGGCTAGAAATTGCATTTTGACTTGTGGTCTCTTGAGCAGTGGAAGACACAAATACAAGTACTTACCACACTTGTGCTAAATCTTCTAAAATTGAAAACAACTGTTAAACAGCACACTCTGAAGCTCCTGCAGCTAACTGTACGTCATCAACACGTGACGTTCAAACGCCAGACGTCGCCTGATGATGTAATCGGTCCGACGTTAGAATGGATCGGAGATTGGGATGAAGCAGGGGGGAAAGTTGCTTGGTTAATACAGTTGATGAAATCTTACATTAATTTAGACAACCTTATTGCATTTTTACAAGATGTCTAAGCATATGACAATTGCATTTTTCTCAGTCCTGTCACCACAACTCAAGCCACTGTAAAAAGCAGTATGAGTATTTCCAGTGAAAGGAACAGGACTGAGTTTTTAGCATTGTAAAAGCAAATAAATAAAATGTTAAAAAAAAAAAAAATTAGGTTACAGAACAGTAAGTAGATTCTGACCTTGTTAGTCATTTTTTTCAAACTCATGAACTGTATTGAGAATAAAAATTGAGAACTTACTTTTAGCCTTCCTGTTACCTTTAGAATATCTAAATGATGCAACTTATTTTTTTTCAGAAAGGGGGTGAGTGTTGTAATAACAGAACTGAGTAAGAACCTGGGGACCTAACTAAAATAGGCATTTTAGCTAAAATATAATAAATTTGTTACTACTTCTTGTAAAATATTGACTACTTTTGACTTTGAAGGCAGCACCACATCTCAAAAAAGTTGGAACAGGGTGATGTTGACTATTGTGTAGCATCCTTTCTTCTTTTAACAAGCCTTTTGTTGCCCCTGATACAACTTTTTTGAGATGTGATGCTGCCATCAAAGTCAAAATAAGCTAATGTTTTCCATGAAATGATAAAACATCTCAGTTTTAAGATCTGATTTGTTCTGTTTTCCTGGGAATACAATAAGGGTTTATAAGATTTGCAAATCATTGCTTTCTGTTTTTATTTGTTTTGCACAGCATACCAACTTTTTTGGAATTGGGGATGTATCTTATTTTACACATTTATTTTCAAGAAATACAACCGCTTAAAAAAAAAGCTTAAAAACCATAAAAAAAATAACATCATATAAAGCATGGGTGTCAAGCTTTGTTTCATCTTGGAATGCATTGGTATCAAGGTTACTGTCAAATGACCAGTTAACCTTTGCTTTCTTAACCACCTGTGTTGTCAGTTTTTCCACGAGTTCCTGGACTCAGTCTACGATGGTGTTTCTAGGACAAACCTGCTCATTTTCATTCAGTAATTGGGTCAAATTGACCCATTTCAAATTTTTGAGATAAAGAGATAAATACCTCATCATCACAGTACAGAATCTTACACTCAGTATGGCCAAAAGATTTAGCTGCCAGTTGGCTTTAGAGCTCATATTTGAAGAGACTCAGGGACACAGCGATGAGGAAGATGTCTCCGAATTTGAGGATAATTTAGAAAGATTTGAAGATGGCCTTCACTTAGAATATGCACCACAAGCGACCGCTGGAGAAGCCCAAGAGACAGCCACTGGAAGAACCCCACAGACATATGTGTCTATGAATGGACAGTTTGAAACGGAAAACGGAATTCATAAAAAATGCCCAATATAACAGAACTGAATGGCAATTTGCAAATCTTTTTTTTTTTTCCCAGACTAAAAAGGAACTTTTCTTTGGAGAAAATGTTCCAAGAGGGGTCACTAAAAGGTGAAGACACTCTAACTTCTCTGCCCCCTCCTGCCCCCACTTTCCTCATTAACAAAAAAAAAAAAAAAACACATTGAAGCAGCCACCCGAGAAACCGGCGAAGAGGTGAAGAAACCTTAATCTCTTCCTAAATCTCCTGGATTTCAACCTGCGTTATTAAAAAATAATAATACCGCATCGGCAGGGTAAAAGAAAAAAAAAAGACATTTCCAATCTGAGATCTGTCACTTGCCTCGTGATAACTGCCACAGCAGCAGCTACTACAGGTACTGTAGGTGGTAGATGTCGCGAGGTTAGTGTGTGACAGCGCACAAAGAAAAAAAATATGCTTACAAAGAATATGTCGTTAGACAACAGAACTGTTTTTTTTTTTTTTCTTTTTTTTCTCGTGTAAAATAAACTACTCTGGACCAGTCCACAAATACACTCCTTCCAAAACAGTCATAAAGAATTCAAAGTCTGCAACAAATGAGTAGAACAAGTCATTACAAGTAAAATGAGATGAAAAACTGTGAAAGAAGAGCAATATGAAATGAAAACAATGTGTGGAATCAATATCAAATGTAAATGTAAATACAAGCAATGTTAAATGAACAAAAAATATGTGAATCCCTTCAAATAAATACTCTTCATATATACCCCTTTTGTGTTTTCATTTAGGCTATAATGAATGTTCACATTATGTCAATGTGGTTTTATGCACAGCTGCACTACTTCTTGAACTTCAGCCAGCTGCTTTGTTTCCTGTGTACCATTAACTGACAAACTGATTAATCCAGCTGTGTCTGACCTCACAGCAATGGTCAGACACACCTGGATTGATCAGTTTGTGTAGGACTGATATAAGATTTTTATCCTTGAATAATAAAGTTTCAGTATACATTTCTGGATGCAGTAGCAGAATATGTTGAGAAGCAACAAATTTGCAAGCCTCAATGAAGCCTTCATGATTATATTGATCACAGGAGATGACAGATTCTCTTGCAGGATTTCCATGGTGGCTCCATGGACACACACATCCAACAGTGGTTTCTGGCCTTGATCTTTATGTTCTGAAATTTCCCCAGACACTCTCAGTCTTTTCATAATATTGCGAACTGAAAATGTTAGAGGACCTCCGTTTTTTGCACCTTTGCATTCAGCAGTGTTTCCTTTCAACTGATTATTCAGACACAGTTTGGAACAAAGATTTAAACTCTTGGTAGGTCCAAGAATGCTTCATTAATTCTCAATTTTTTTTTTATTTTTTATATATACATAAGATACACAAGTAGGCTTGTTATAGTATGTAAGTGTTTTAAATGTTACGTATGTTATAACATATCAAACAAAGACAGTAACTGGGTTTGATTAACAGGACAATACATGCCTAGCAACAGTCACATATTCCAGCCAGTTCCACTTTACTGAGTCTTTCACAAAAAAATCACAGTAAAGTGCCATTAAAGACAGCTTTGCGGCAATCATCTGTCAACTCCAGCTCCAAATCTTCTTCTATGCCTGAAGACATAACTCTGTGGAATCAGTCAGATGCATAATATCTGCATGAATATTTAAAAGAAACCAAGAAGCTTCTCCCATTTTAGGTTGTTAGAAAGGAATGTTGGAAAGAATTCATTTATTTACTTATTTTTAACCTACAAATCTAGAGGTTTCTAAAAATGATCATTGTACCAGACTGTTTCTACATACATACATACACACCATGCAAGACTCCATTGCTGAAGAAAAGGGATGTTGAAGCTCATTTAAAGTTTGCTGCACAACTTTTGGACAAGACTGAAATAATATATAGTCTGGTCAGATGAGACCAAAATTAATCTCTTTGGATGCCATAATACACACCATGTTTGGAGGAAAAAATGGCACTGCACATTACCCCAAAAACACAGTAACAACTGTGAAGTCTGAAGGTGGGAACATCATTGTGTCGGGCTATTTTCAGCATATGGTACTAGCAAACTTCATGAAATTGAAGGAAGGATGAATGGAAAAATGTACAAAGACATTCTTGATAAAAAAAAAAATCTGCTGCTCATTTACCAGAATGATTAAGATGAATCAAGGATGAACATTTTAGCAAGACAATGATCCCAAACACATAGCCAAGGAAACTAATTAGGAAACCTGCAACCGTCAGTATCACCTCTATGATTTGAAAAAAGAGCATAAAATTTTCACATACCCCATTCTGATACCACCAATGTAACGGACATAAGTAGAAACCTACCAAATGAAGTTATCTCAAAAACAATGTCCATTTTGATTGGATAAGACCCTCGCTAGATGCCTTCCTTTGCATAAAGTTGGGCAAAGCTCAACTTTTTTGACACACTGCTTGGACGCACTGCCTACCTGAGATGCTTTGTGTAGGTGATGAATGGGCCTCCTCTCTTGCCACAGAATATGAAGGGATCTGCAATGCAAGTGGCCGGTCGCTTGTGATGAACACCAGCCATAACTAAGGCTTTATAGCACACATGGCCTGAAGGCAGGGTCTCAATCTGGCCCTCCGTAAATAAATATGATAGAACACAACCATTTATAGAAAATGCATTTTGTTAAAGAGTCTTCAGGTGATTGAAAACGTTTGAAAGTCTACACTTTATATTGTAATTTCTAGGGCTGGGCCTGTTAACGTTATCACATTAACTCATTAATTTATTAACGCCGACATTTATTTTATCGCGTGTTAACACATGTTGCACACATGCTTTTGTTTTGAAAAGTCTGTTACTGGCTGCTGTGGAACCGCAAGAGAATTGGCAGGTATCCATGCGGAAAAGTTCAAACGGACATGGAGAACGGTAAAAACCTGTGTACTTTATAGTTCGGGTAGCAACTCAGGTAGCAATATTAACAGTTCAGTCTGAAAAAAAAATAATGTACTGAAACAAAACTTTCAAACTCCTTTGTTTAAGACAATTGTGTCATTCCTCCATTTTACATCAGATCCTGCTCCATGTGTTCACTGTCATGCTATTCTCCTAACTGGTTACTTGAGTGTGGCTCTATCTAGTGGCACAGATGCGTAATGACAACAGGAAGTCCAGTCCCCGATTATAAAACGACCCTCCTTTTTTTGAGAATATGACTTCTAGATTAAGATATTGTTGTATATTCGGGCCGATTGGTAGTTTGATCAATGACTTATTCATCAGCAGATGGGTATCCTGCAATGATCGGAAATGAGCGTCAGAAGATTCTGTGCTCATCATGATCTGAGAAGAAAAAGACTTATGTCAGACGCAGACTTGGAGAGCACTTTGGTTCAATCTATATATGAGCTGAATTTTTTATTCAGATTTCCACAATATTGCATATTATAGTTTTTCTCATTTTTTTGTGTTAGATTAAAAAAAAAGAAAAACAAGATAAAACATCACTTCTTCATTTTTTTTTTTTTTTTTTGATTGACAATTGAAAATGGAAAGAATGAATGAGACACAGATTGATAAAGTTATGGAACTTTCAAGTTCCATAACTTTCAAGTTGGAAAGTTCAAGTTCAAGTTCAAGTTCAAGTTCAAGTTTACTTTATTAATACCCGTAGGTAGATTCGTTTTGCAGTTTGGAGAAGGCATCCCACACACAACCCCCACCACCATCAATTAAACACAGGACAAAAAACATCGAACAAGTTTTAAAACAGCACAAGACAGACATGGCAGGTACTCACAACGCTCACTGAACATGATAAAAGTAGAAAGTAAGTTTGCCCACAAGGCCAAGAACAATAAATAGAAGTAAAAAAAAAAAAACCCAGGTCATGGTTTTTCATAAATAAAAATAAATGAATTAAAATAAATAAAAAGCAGGATAGACCACATCAATAAATAAAATATGTTAAGATTTGTTTAAAATAGAGACAGCAGCAGGGACGAAGCTGTTCCTATAGCGTGTGGTCCTCGTTCTAGGAACTCTAAATCTGCGTCCTGATGGCAGTAGCTGGAACTCACTCGCTAAGGGATGGGAGGCATCATTGGGGATGCCCAGACGACGGATTAGACAGAAACAAGGTTATTTGAACCACTGCCAAGTTTAACTCCCCGTTAAAAGTTCCTGTTGTTACCTCAGAAATTGTCTGTTTTAATGTTATGATTATGGCTCAGGATTTTGTTGGTTGACTTTTTCTATTTTTATAAAAAAAAACAGATGACATTAATGCCCTGGCAGTGGCAATAAGCTTTATTTTATTTTACATTTTTTAAGATGATATTTACACTAAATATCTGTTACTGACAAGTGCTGCTATTAAAAGTGTTTGAACAACAAATGTTATGGCACTTTAGTTCACATGGCAGCAGAACATTTAAATAAAAATGCTCTTGACACTACTTTTGAATTCATTATTTGATTTTGCGTATACAATGCGATTAATCGTGATTAGTCAGGGAAATCATGCGATTAATCGCAATAGAAAATTTTAATCATTGCTCAGCTCTAGTCATTTTACTTTACTACAGCAAAGAGCTCTGTCTACAGTCAAGCTGGACTAATAACTATCTCTACAGTCATGGGTCAGCGATGCAGTGGTTTTGGTGGTAAAGGCCCACTACGTGTGAAAGCCTCAGAAAAGAAAATTATGGACCCACAATGCTCTAATTTTATTGGATGTACGTATTGCATAGTTGATAGTATGTTTGCCAAGTCATGTGTCATTTAAATTGCCGATTTCTGAAGTGCTCAGTTTGCTTATTAGGGCAATTATATGATAATTAAATTTAAAAAAAAATCTACCAACTCCGACACCCCCCACCCCAAATAGAAAACTCCTCGGATCTACACGATTCACTTAGGTAACCCTTTTTGACTTTAAAACGGCAAATTTCGCCGAAAGGTGAGGGATTTTCATGCCTGAAGTATTAGTTATTCAGTGTTTAGAGCTTTTTGCGATAAAAAAAAATGTAAGAAAAGCTAATGTTCAGAGTTACAGGCATCAAAAAGACATGTTGAATTTAACATGCTAGTTTCTATAACTGCTTACTAAAGTTTTGGATCCATGTATCTTGTTGTCAGTTTTACTGTTCAAGTTCACGAGTGACTCACGAATCACTATTCAGACTGAATTTTTGCCTTTAATAGGCAACTTAATTGTTTCATAACAACTACTTTTATTTTTGATATCTAACCTCAGCCTTATGCTCAGTATATTCTCACATTAGCAGGAATAATTATATTTTGTGCCCTTTTTATCTTTTATTTTATGTTGAAGGAAAGTAAGAATTGGAATTTAAGTATGAGCAGAGTTTTGCAAACCTGTGAAGTGAGGCACACCAGATTGGGAGTTTTGTGTTTCATTATGTAAAGTCAATTATCCCCCCAGGTATATTGCAAAGGCTAAAGTTAATGTCTGAAATTATGTTCAGTAGGCCTGGTGTACTGTCTCTTGGACATTAAATAAACAAAATAATACTATTTTGAAATTAAATTTTTGTTTCTCTTCTTCTTCTCAGTAATAAAGCTAAATAAGTAGTTGGGGTTAAATTGTCAATTTTTATTGAATCGAACTGAACCGAACCGTATCAAATCGTTTACTATTTTTTATGATTCGTCCCTGAATTGGATCGTGGCCTGTGAATTGAGATTTGAATCGGATCGTTTTTTGAGTGAAAGATTCACACCCCTACCGTTTATGTTTGACTTAATCTCACTATCACGGCCTATTACCGGGATATGTAATATCAGCCTCATTCAAGTCTCGCGAGCAACTCGCGACTTGCGACTTGCGACTTGCGACTGTCTCGCGTGAATGTATAGCTTGTAACATCGGCATTGTAACGTAAGCATGGCGGTAAGTGGTGATAGCACGCAGGACATTTACCAACCGGCCAAAAGGACAAAATCTGAGGTCTGGGCATATTTTGTTTTTTTTTTAAGAATGCAGAGAGACAACTCAAGGACAATTATCCTGTCTGCAGAACACTTGTTTACATTTGCAATTTGCAATTTGTACAAGTAACTGTTTCTTTATTTGCACATTTACACGTATTTAAAGTTCAGCTTAAAGTCCAAAGTTTATTTCATTTGTAGTTGGACTATCATTTTTGTTCCTGATATTTTTTTGCATAGTTTGACCTACTGTGGTTGTTAAACTGTTCATTCAAACTTGCACCAGATAAATAAGCTTTGTTCCTGTAATATATTTTGTTCATTTGAAATAAAATCTCTTTCTGTGCCAGTTGTTTGCCCTTTTAATGTTAAAGTTTCATTTTAAAAAGGTTTGGGCTTCTAATGTTTTAATATGACATGAAAATCACAAGATTTTGTGAAATTATTTTAATGTATGTGTTTTTTGGACATTTGTACAGCAATTAAGAATACTGCGAAAATATCATAAACCGTGATTATTTAGTCACTATAATTGAGATATCAAATTTTCCATATCGTTACATTCCTAATACACACACATAGGCCCCGATCGTACACCTCCTGCTACCTGCTAGCTACTAGCCACTACCCGCTACCCACTACCCGCTAACCGCTACCCGGAAATTGCGGGTTTAGGAACCTCCGCTAACTGCTAATGCAATCTTCCGCTTGCCTAAATACGCTACCCGCTATGTCGACTCCCTTACTCACATTGTAGGCATGGCAATGGGCGTGTCTTTTGCGTTTTCCTTAAACTCGGTATCTTGCGATCGCAGGTTTAGTATAGCGGGTAGCGGGTGGTCAGACCATCCGCTACCCACTATCCGCGATCGTAAGATACCGAGTTTGGGGAAAGCGCAACCCGCATGTCAGCGCGTAAAAGAGCACGTCCGTCTACCTCTTGATTATGCATCACCGTATTACTTGCATGCATTTTTATTCACTTGAGGTCAGAGGATGTCTGGTCAGCAGTTGTGGTGGATGTGGGAATAGTCGCAGCCAGACACGTCAGTCTGTACAGCTGTGGCATGATCTCATCCAGATGTTTTCTGTGGAGGAAACCAAGGAGATCTTTGGAACATTTCCCTTCAAGATCCATGATGGCTTACATCACAGTCACTTCTGTTTTTAAACAGGTCATATCATCAAATAGAGCTCCGTGGCTCTGGTGTCAAGCTGGAAAAGGTTGGATGCAGGAATTTATTTCCGATATGTCTGAAACTGTTGGTGGTCGAGGAGGGACAGGAACATTAATTGTTCCTGATCTTTAAATGCACATCCAATGATTCGTTCCGCAGTTTTTTAAAAGGCACATCAGCTGCGCCAAGACGCACAGCTGTCCCGGACTCCCAGCACCCCCTGCTGAGAATATATTACTGCAGCTCTGCCTGGCCGTGTTTACCGGGAGCGCTCCAACTATCTGGGACTTTCAGGTTGCTGATAGGAACTATCAGCGTAAAAATATTTTTATGTATATATCAGTGCAGAGGAAGAGAAGGAAAGAAGAGGAGGAGGAAGCTCTACAGCAGAGTCTCAGACGAGCTGCACATGAGAGCTGCTCCGATCTGGATGAAGACGCTCCATAGCGGTTTGCTGATAGTGCAACATGCTCTTAAAGGCAATGGCTACTGACGCACTGATTGGTTTAACAGGTGGAACGCCCTAACCACTCCCGTGCATAATATAGCGGTTAACGCAGGTAAGATCGCGGGTTTAGGGAGGTGGAAGATTGCGTTCTTTGCAGGGGAACGCCCCTCCCACTACCCGCTATCCCTGAATAGCGGCTTTAGGAGGTTTGGCGGAAGATCGTGCCCATATACTGCACATACACACACAAGTGAGCGCACACACACACACTCATACACTAACGTGTGTAAAATGTAACTTTAGAGACCAGAGCCATTTTCATTTTATTTCTGCTGCAGGGTTAATAATGTTAACATGGAGGTCTGTGGGAATTTGCACTGTTTTAGTGCCAACACCTTGTGGTCGATTTTGACACTGCAATGTTTTTTGGTTCCTGGATTGGCTTCATTCAAGAAGGTGGATGTTGACGCTTGCGTTAGACACAACCCATTACCTATCAGGCGGGCTAGATTCAAAGCTGGTACCTGCAAGGACATAATTTCTACTTGCTTTTGTTCCTTTTACTGCACTGTGAATGACAGGCCTCCAGTTTTCTTTAGTTTTTTTTCAACCAAAGCTGACATCATGGCAAGATGCATAAAAGAAACTTACACTACACTTCTCATGCTCCAATCACACATAGCTTATCAATGTGAAATAACTCCTTTGTTCATGTTTTTGCTTGAATTCTTTTGAATAGAGGTTTATTTCACAAGTACTTGACTGAGCATGCAGAGTGTCTGGAATGGCCAGCAGTTGCTCTACAGTTATTCCTCCTTACAGGAAGCTTTGTTTCCTGATGGAAAGATTCCAACTTCTAATCCGTATGTGAAAGAACCACTTCAAAGAACCTTGCAGGTCACGTTAGATCTCTCTTAAACCAATCTTCAATCTAGCAGCAATCAGTGAGGGTTTGCTCTGTTGTCAAAATAAGGCTCAAATGTCATAAAATTCTCTAGCTGTAGCTGCACCAGTGACATAAACAAAAAGAGACATAAGCTAAACGGAGCTGAATAAAAGAGATCAACTATACTACGAAGAGAAAATCATGTCCATGAGCTACTCATGTGTCTAGACTTTCAAACACTTTATCTTCTGGCATTGCTCTTTGATTCATGTTTTGTTACCAAACATTTTATTTATATATATATATATATATATATATATATATAGATATATATATATATATATATATATATAGATAGATATATATATATATATATATATATATATATATATATATAGATATATATATATATATATTATATATCATATATATATATATATATATATATATGTTAGAGTGCAACGGTACAGGTGGCTCACGGTACGGTCTGTACCCTGGTTTTTGTGTCATGGTTTCGGTACGGATTCGGTATGCAGCCAACCGGCCAAAGTGTGACAGGCTGTTTACATGCAGTGGCGGGCCTGTTGCCTAAAAGGGACGCACGCTCACGTACAAGTCCAATGCAAAGTTATTGGAACATAAATACCGCGGGACATAAAAGCGCATTGTCCCGTGCAGGTCGTACCGAATGGTTCGGTATTTTACAGAGTACCGTTGCATCCCTAATATATATGAAATGTAATTTGGTAAACTGTAAATGAAGGCACAGTAAATGTAAACAATGTAAGTGCTAATAAAGAGGCTAAAAAGAGAATAATATTTGGTTTAAAAACACACACAAAACACAGATTGCCAGAAAAAAAGCAAAAATAGGTATAATAGAGCATTTTTGAATTTCACAAATCAACATGACACCTGACAGTGAACTACAAAACTCAGCAGTTGTATTTTAGTCAACTAGGAAAGGAAATTCGAACTTCATCAATCAGGAGATGCAATATGAGTCTGAAGTTTTCTCATCAAGATGTAACAAATTCTTGAAGGTGGGGAATATGAATGTTTCTAGAGATTTTATACAGAGCTCTGTGGGTATAACCTATGCATGAAACATCAAAGGCAAATTGTGCAGATTTAAACTAAAGGGAGAGAGTGAACCAGTAGTCCTAGTTGTGATATCAGTGATATATATAAAAAAAAAAGAAAAAGAGAAAAACATATGTCCCATGGAAAAACATATATTTTTTTAACATATTTAAAAAAGAAAACATTAAATCCTTCATGAAACAGTCTTTGCTCGTAAACAAAAAATGCATACATATTAAATGTGTGTGTATATATTTGTGTTTTTCTTTTTTCCTTTTTTCTTTCTCAACTCTAAAAACAGCACCCACTGGGTCAGAACCCACTGTACTCATTTGGCACTGCAGAATTAGGTTTTGTCTCCCACCTGTAGAGTGTCACCTCGTTTTATTATCTTCAAAACAGCTGTAGCATCAGACAGAAGCATAAGGTCTCCAAACTGAGCAGAGATTACCTATTCATGTTACATCTTCTGACATGCCATTTAGAGCTTATGCAACCTAATTAACCCAAAGGCTTCTCTGCAGGCAAACAGCTGAGCTGGTATGCAAAACATGACAGTTCCTGCGGTGAAATCATTGCAAACATAGAAACTGTGCCAGAAAGAATCCTGATTATTAAGTTATTGATTTTAATCTAGTGTCAGCTGATATTACAGTAAACGCTCACAGTTCACGGTCTCAGCAATCGTGGTCTCAGTACATCGCGGAGGTTTCAAAAATATCGAAAAAAAAAACTTTCCCCCCCCAATTTTTTTTTTAATTAAAAAAAAAATTCAAACAAAGTGCACGAGGCTGAAGCGAAACACATCACATCAAGAACAATTCTCAGGAAGCAACAAAAGCATACATGTGATGCCCCACGAGCAAAAATCGAGGTCTGTGATAGGCTGCTATGACGGGCATTACTGTGGCGTCGGTGGTCTGTACGCTGATTGGCTGACATGTGCCCCTGCATCTCCCATCTTTAGTTTAACGCTGATACACTTGGTGTTTCCGCTCGTCACTTCTGAATATCGCTTTCTTATTTCAGTGAGTTAGTGCCGTTTTAAAGTTAACTCATTCACTGCCATTGACGTCTATAGATGCTAATTGGGTCTAATATGTATCATTGGGGTTGCTAGGCAGAGCGTCAAAATAAATATCAGTTTTGAACATCGTAGTTAGTGTCCCAATCCTCCACATGGCAGCATCCCCACTCTAAGCCCCCCCCCCCCCCCCCCCCCCCCCCCCCCCCACCCCCCCCCCCCCCCCCCCCCCCCCCCCCCCCCCGTGGAATTGCGAGTGAGAGAAAAGTTGGCAGCGCGCATTTTACTTTACGGAGGAACAGAACGAGATAGAATCAAACTTTTGTTTCGAGAAAGTGGACCTTCTCGATAAGTTGAGGGGGTACTCCAAATCACGGTTTTTCACCATTTGTAGGGGGGTCACAGCCCCCATTAACCACACAGTGTGAGGGTTTACTGTATTTGTATTACAGATTTACTATTAAATTTTTCTGGTATATGCAGTGGAGCTTTTATTTCAGTTGCTTAAATTCAACAGCATTTAATAGTATGTTGTATTTATTCTGTCATTAAATTATCTAAACAGCTAAGTACTTAAAAAACAAATAAATAAATAAAACAAAACAGCAGTTGCCTAAGTAATGAAAACATGCTCTCTGACACATTTTCTTGTATTGAGCTTTTAAGCTGCAGTTGATTCTTTAGCTGTAAGAGGTCATAGACACATTTGAATATACGACAGTATATTCAGTAATATACGACAGAATCTCTGATGTATGACAGAATCCTCCCATATCATTGGCACAGGGTACATTGGTACTGATTCTCACAATTTTTTAAAATAAATATCTGATATGATTTTTTTTAACAAAGAAAATTATAGTCTTTAACATGTGCCAAGAGTGTGTTATTATCGTTACTCATGTTTGTCATTACCATGTTCTTTTAAGGACCATAACGATGATGAGAAGCTCTGAAGTGCATTTATTTTTATTGAAATAGTTGCTTGGCTGCTATCATATGTAGTATATTATTTATGATAGCAGATAATATATTACATCCTAGTGTTATAGTAACTAATTTATATCACAGATCCAAATACTTATTGTAGTTTTCTACGGAAGGCTCAAAGCCCATAAAAAGGTAATCAGGCCAGCTCTAAATTTTACACACCTTCAAATCCATAAAATTAGACTAACGGTTGTAGAATAACTGCCACTGATTTAAACCTCTGTGAACTAGGTGAACCTGTCCTCTTTAAATTCTGACAGGGTATGGAGTTTCTTTTCACTTGAAATGTGTTGTGATATCATGCCAAGATCTAAAGAGCTGTTTAAGGCCATCAAAAAAAGGGTGTGGAGGCCTCTTGAGTTTGGCAGGGGTTCAAAAAGATCTCTTAATTATGTATAAATCATCCCACTCAAATGAAATTCATCTAAAAGAGGTGTTGATTTAAAACAAATGCAAATGTATTCAGGACTGGCTACCCATGTGAAGATGAACTGTTTGATGCAAAAGAAGTCAAAAGATTGTCAAAGAAGTGGAAAAGAAAAAAAAATCTGGAGAAAGAATTGCTTCTGCAGAAAATGTCATAAATGCTGGTTTCAAGTCACACTTTGTGAAAATATACATTTGGAAACTGTCATTAAACAATAATTTAAACAAAACAAAACAAAAAAAAAACTACATCTCATGAGTAATTTTTGCTATAAGTCAAGTCTTTTGGAATAATGTACTGCGGTTGGATCAAAAGGCCAGAGAAACCTGTTGACTGGATCACTGGACATGAGATCATGAGAACTGGTGGTGGAACTACAGCGTGGTAAAGGATGGATTGGCCATTGGGATCACCAAGAATTGAATATGCTTCCAAATAAATTCCTCACTGGTGGCAAATTGTTTCCATTAACCTTACCTGGCTATTTCATTTTCACCCGTGGGTTTGACAAAGCCTCTTTCTTATGCATCTGCCAGTCATTTATACACCCCCAAACAGGAATGAAAACCTGTGGAATGTTACTTTAACTGTAATAAATTAAAAGACATGCAATCTCCTATAACCTCATCTCATATAAATAGTAGTAGTTTATTATTTCTATTTATTTCTATTTCTAATTTTCTAGTTTACTATTATTTACTATAGCAGTTTCACGGCATTCCATGCGCACACCCGACTTCAGCAAATTGGTGGGCCAACATTTTATTGGATTATTATATTAACACTTAAATCACATATTCACGATCCATATGACTACCATGACTTCAGTTTGTTTTGTAATTTATTTTTTGCATGTAAGGGTTCAGATGTGATGGTTACCTTCCTTGAGAAGAGCTATATTATATTATATTATATTACATTATATTATATTATATTATATTATATTATATTATATTATATTATATTATATTATATTATATTATATTATATATATTATATTATATTATGTTATATTATATTATATTATATTATAATTACTCATTTTATTATTTAATGTGAAAAACCAAATGATCATCGTGATCATCCCAGACCCTACCATTTCATAGGAAAAAGAAAGACATTTTCTCCTTTATTATAAAATATTGTATTGCCAGAGGATATAATATAGTATTTGTGATGATTATAGATATATAAAAAAAGCTTTTTTAACTTTTGAAAAATGATCGAAACACTGTTCGCCTCACAATGGCTTGTTACTGCTCACCATTCACAACTGTCTGCGCGCAGCTTTGTAGAACATGCATAAAGTTAAAAGGATTTGAGTGCAAACATTTATCATTTAGCATAATGCCTGTCATTTGCCCTCCGGTCAAACAGCTTTCCTCCAGAAACTATGGGGCAACCATCTAAACTGTGTCATGAAAGAGTAAATAGGTGTGTAACTTTTCAAATAAAAACAGTGAACTTTTTAAGTTTAACAGTTTTTTTTAATTGTTTTTTTATTTGTTTGTTTGTTTGTTTGTTTGTGTGTGACCCAGCTGAACTTTTAATAAACTGAACACTCTCTGAAAGCACAGGAGATCAACATCTAGACATCTTTGTGATCTTGTTAATATCATAAAACAGTCAGCACAAACGTTTTTTTTTTATCCTAAATGTTTTACAGTGACGCACCTGAGTTGATTGGTTCACCAGTATTTCAATGATTCTTCTTGATTATTCCTGGTGGTAATAAATATGAGCGCTGTAGTGAACAGATACCTGAACTCATTTGCCTCATGATTTTGGAAACTGGAACAGTAGTGGCCGCCGTTAGACATGAGATAGCAGTGATTCAGTGGAAGGGAGGGGACGGCTGCTAATTAGCTTGGAACGACCCACGTGCATTTGAAAGGTTCCTACAAGTGTTAATCCATACATATATTTATGAGGACTTATACATTACATATAATATGTGAACACATAACTGTCTGTGTTCATTCTGAGATGTAGGAGCTCATAAACCTTTGGCTTGTGTTTTTTAAGATTCAAGCTTTTCCTTTCAAAGCTTCAATTGTACTTGAATTTTTGAGGAAAAACCTCATATGACCTGCTTTTGATACATAAATACTGATAAAAACTGAAAACAACAGAAAAGTTTTGAAAGTTCATGAAAAATGATGCTTTCACAGCTACATTCGAGGCCTTCTTTCCCATTTTATTTGAAAGGCACATTCTGGAGATAAAAGAACCTTATTCTTTGATAGAACTGGATCAATAACATGGAGCAAGGCAGGTTTATTTGTATAGTACATTCCATACACAAAGGCAACTCAAAGTGATTTACAAAGGGATTAAGATGAAAAGAAAAGAAAAAAATAAATTACATTTATAAAAACAGAATAAGAATGTAGTTCAAAATATCAAAAAGAAAGAAACATAAAAACATTGGAAATGTACAATCAAAAAAGGGTGTGGATATTTTTAATAAAAGGCATTGAAATAAATAAATGAAGGTGTTTTAATTAAAAATCATTTGAAAGAAGCAATGTACTTAGATATTCTATGAGAAAGAAAGTGTATGAAGTTGAGGACACAAACTCTCCTGCCTTTGTGTTCGTCTGACTGTAGGCTGCACAACAGTCGACTTGTACAGACGTATAAGAAGGATGACAGTGACCAGACAGAGGCCTGTACAAACAGTGCTTTGTATACACTTTCTAGACACATATAAAGGTAAAATTACATTGTTTTGTCTGTAGGGACCCTATCCATACTATCATTCAAGGGAAATGTAACTTTTCAAGTTATGTCAGAGACTTCAAATGTTTATTTTGATGTAGCTCCATAACCCCAAGTGCCAACTTTAACTGCAATGTTGCTGTAAATCACTCACTCAAAACTGATCTGGTTCATGGCGTTTTGGTCCCCGATCACACTCCTTTCCTCCAAAGTCACAAAAATCTCAACAACTTCCATCAAAAACTACTTTTATTTTCCATCACGCAATGGTGGAAAACAACACATAAGTTTCATCTTTTGTTATGTACATAACATTCTTATTGGACAGATTCAAATGACTTAACTTCCTCAAATTTTGTCTCATAGAGTTTCATTTCTTACAAAATGTCCATTTATGTCTGTTTTTTTCCATTTTCTTCTACCTTATTTGCAATCTGTCATCTGCAACCTGCACACGACGGTACCTCGGCAACCGCACCTTGAGAACAGCCAGTGAAAACTATTATTCTCTTTTGAAAGAAGGATTTGCGTTTCAGCTTTGTGATTCTCCTTGCTGTGTATCAGAGCTAAAATACTGTAAAATTCCATTCTTGACAGACAGAGCAGTGAGCCTGCACTGGGTGTGGAGTACAAGCCTGCACAAGTGCTCACCCACACTTGCTGAGTAATTCATGACGAATGTTGCAACTTCATGAATGTTCCAGATAACCTGAGGCTATATATGCAGTGACGCATCAATTTCCGTCAAATACAAGCAGATCCCAACAGCCATACAGTATACAGTACACACTGCCTGCAGTGAGGTGATACTGATCCACGTTTGTGGTAAAACTTTCCCAGCTAAGTCAAAAATTACAGCTTAAAAAGTTTGAAACAAAGCCTATAAAAAAAAAAAACCTCAACATGATTCATGTTCCTGACGTCTTTTTTGGCGTGGGAATTTTGGGAGATGGAGTGATAAGGAAGCTTGATGAGAAGGGGTTTGTGTTTCATGTGTCTCCAGAGCCGCAAATTATTTGGTTCTCATGAAATCTTGAACTTATTCCAATGAATTTCCAGCCAGCCACAGACATTTAACATTTCCTTGAATGCCGTTCAGAGTATGCAAAGTAGTTTTACCGTTTCCCACAGTTAAAAAACTGCGTTAGTCTTTTAATTCTTCAGGGATGCGTCATGCATGGATCCCTGATTAATTGTTTCATTACTTTTTTTTATTTCTTCCACAACTATCAGTCCTGACATGCAAGCTTATAATCAAATTTTACACTCGTATCCAACAAAGACAACACCGGTGAATTTTACTCTGTAACAACTTTGATAGTGAGATGTAATCAGAATTTGTAACAGATTTTTTTTTCTCTCTTTCCACTAAGTTGTTGGTCAAAAACTGAGTATTAGTCCTAAACAAAGACTGACAAACACAGAAAAGTTACCTGAGCAAACTGTTTGCCTTTATAGTAAAAAATTCCCTTTATACTTTTTTTAATGACATATAAGCAACTCTGGAGAGAAAAGTTAACTTTTCCACTTCCGTCAGTTGTTTTCTCTGTTTGTACTTCTTAGTTCCAGACCCTTCTTCTGTTGTTCTTCTGTGTTTGCGTACTGATAACATTTTCTATTTATACATGTCTTCTTCTGTTTTTTTTTTCAGTCTATCCTTCCAAATAAACCCTCTTATTTTTGTCTTTTAAATCAACGTATATCAAATTCACCGTGAGTCTGTGCTGAGTTCGTGTTATCAGTGTAATCAGTGTTAAATAAACCTAAATAACCTGCCATGCAAACTGATTTTCTTCATGCACGTATTATGTGTATTTTCTCATGCACTGCTTGAGGAAGGAGGAAAAAAAAAATCATGGGAAAGGGTGAGGTGAAGAAGGAGGGGAGGGGAGGGGATGGGAGAGGGAGGGTGTGTTAGCAGGTGTGCCAGCCTTCCTACGTGCGCTTGTGTATTACCAGCCATCGTACTGACACCTACCTCCTGTGGTGGATAAAAGGCGCTGGCATGACGCATCTCATTCAGACTGTTTCAAGTGGTTCAGGCTCTCGCTTCATTAACATCATTCTGTGACTCCATGACCACCATGATGAGGATGAGGAATCTTCTTTTGGGGTTTATTCTTGGACTTCTAATTGGCAGTTCAGCACCTGTTAACTGTAAGTGACATTTATAAAGGATATACATTTATATATCTATGTATATTACATATATGTATCAAAATATAATGTACACAGATATGGATATATAGCTTTAACACTCGGGATTAAACATATAAATCAACTCAATGGCTGATTGACACTTAGATATTAACATTGACCTGCCCCCACTACTTACTGATGGAAATTCCAAAATTAACTACCTGGGGAGATAAAACATAATATTAACTTATTTTCTCGCTGTCAAACAACGTAAATCATTGAGGCAGACCTCTCCATCAAGTCCCTTTTTTGACATGAGTCAGCACCTAAAATGTGCTTTGTGTTTCAGGTCTCAGTCTTTCTGTAGTACTCACATTTCCTTTCTGGCGCGCAAATCTCTGCGGCACCTCCACAACACACAGAGAGGTCTTTGTGGAACTGAGTGAGCTCCTCCAGGAGACACATTCATGCGTTTAATCTTGAATACGATGAAACCGAAGATCAACAAATAGTTGTTCCACCAGTTTGGCCAACCGGTAACTATAGGAGGGAACACCTGATCTGAACATGACTGAGCAGAAATACAGAATGGTACATGTGTAATTCGGTTCTTAGGGGTCTACTTATTATTGTTAGCTGTGAAAAAAATCTTTTAATGCATTTTCACTTTCAGTATAAGAATTATTAGTAAACTGTCATGAACTAATATTATTTAAATACCATACTAAGTACTTTAAAACAGTGCTGTACAGAAGAATAAAAACTTAACTCACATAAAACATTTAAAAAAAAATCATATAAAATGCAAATAACATAAGGTAAATGCATTAATACAATACAAAATTTATATTAAATAAAAACAAATTTAAAAAAACAATGCCTTAAGTGGAGACGAAAGCTATGGACCAAACCTGCTCTAATTTTTTTTGTCTATTAAAATATTGATGAACTCCAACCTACCAGACCTGGGTCAGTAGTTTTATTTAAATGAGGCCCTCAAATCTGCACTCTACTAAGAGAATTCACAGACATAAATTGTAGTGACACTTAATTAGGTCAAACATGCAGTGAGTTATGCAGTTTTATTGGCTGGTACCTGAGCTGGTGCTTTAAAGGTTGAGCAGTTCTTACGTTTAAGCCACAATTCTGAAACATGGCACCAGAGCCAGAACTGAGTTCAGCAGTGCGTGACATCATCCCAACAACAGTGAATGAAAGGCAAGACCACTGATGGCAGAAATGAAATGTGAATCCTGCCTTAAACCTGAGGAACATGATCAAAATAAAATGTGCTCTTGACTGGTGAAAAGAAATCATTTCTATACATTAAAAGGTAAACCCATTAGATAAACCCATTTGTTCTGTTCCTTCCTCTCTAATGACAGAAACCCTTTCTACATGCTAAAACAAAGGCAGACTCATCAGTCATTGTCTGGTAAACTAGGTGTGTCAAAAACTGAAATTGCTTTGATGACTCAAGCCTCGCTTTGTTACACCAAAATTAGTCACCCAGGTTAATTATTACTGTCTCTCGCCACACCTTGTCAAAGCAGACCACAAAACAAGCTAAGACAAGAAAGCCAAGCCAACTTCAGTGTGGTCATGGTGTAATACTTTAAAGAAAAAGGCAAACTTTCCTTTTTGCTCATGCTGGGGCCAGTAGATAAATACTTGAGATAATCCATGGTTTTTCTTTGTTTTTCTTTTCTTTTTATTGCCTTAGGTGAGACCAGTGTTCCTCCTGAACCAGAGGAGGATGTGCTCCAAGAGGTCATGACAGACGGATTCCTCGTTGGTCACTCTTTCCTTCCTTCACTCACAACTGAGTCATCCCAAAAATCTACAACCGTTCAAGCATCAGCGCAGCCAGCCCTGGATTTCATGACGGAGGGCAGTGCTGAAATGCCGTCTTCAATGTTTTCCGAACTCGGACACTCTAACACCACAAGCTTTTCACAAGTTCAGGGCTCTATAGACAGGATCTTTCCTTCACTTCAGACATCCTCTGATCTCATGATTGAGGGCAGTGCTGAGATGCCGTCCTCTTCATTATTTGAAGATGACAGTGCACACTCTACTGCCATTAGTCATAGTGTTTCACATACTCAGCCCCCCACCTTCACAGTGAACCTTGATGACTCAGACTCTGTTTCCAATACCGTCCAACCCTTCCAGGCTGAACTGACCTCTATAGCAGTGCCAAGAGAAGCTCGATCAAATAGCTTTTCAATACGCCTTCCCATCTCCCAATCTACTGGTCCTGCAGCCTCTGCCAGTGACTTACCAGTCGGCCAGAGTTTCGATTTACCTTCTGGTTCGGGATCTGGAGATTCTGAGATGGTTTCTCCGGAGAATGTTGCCTCAACTGAAAGCTCCACCGTGACCACGAGTTCCACAGCGACAGTCACCTCTAAAACGATGACAGACCAAGTTCAACCCCCTAATGGTAAATATCCTAGAACTAACCAGAGAATATTTCATGATACTTTTTCCTTGCCAGTAGAGAAAAAAATGTGTGTAAGTCACTGTTTTCATATTTATTTAGACTCCCAACCCATCATAGGGCGAGAACCTGTGATCCCACCAGAAACCCACAAAGGCCACAGTACACCTGGTAGGTCAAACAAACAAACAAAAAAAAACACTTTTGTTTAAGATATTTCATCATTTAATACCTTTTCATCATTTAATACCTTTTCTCCCATACTTCCAGACTGGATCATCATCGTTGGATTTCTGGTTGGTCTTGCGGCGCTTATAATGCTCTGTGCTGCCATTGCCACCAAAGACAAGTAAGACTTAACTACTAGACTAGAAATCATATTTGTGACTATGACCCATTAGAGCACTGATTTAATTTCTTGTCGTTCTTTATTGTGCAGGTGGAATGCACCAAATCACACATCTGAGCAGAGTGCCAATATAAACTCCTCCAACCATAAGATGGAGCTAGAGATGAAGACTTTCCTTGAAAAAGATGAGCCCAGGGAGCAAGGGAAGGACACAGAGTACACAGTTATTCCTCTGGACGAGCTCCAAGAGAATTATTCATCAGACTGAGGTTCAGAGACAGACCCTCTGGAGAACTGACTCATCACACAAACAGAAGACTGTACTTGAAGCAGATGGATTTTATTGGAGGACCAAAAGTGGAAAGACTGTTGAGGAGAAAGTCCATTTGCTTCTAATTTCAGGGCTATGAGCCGAGTCAGACAGAAAAATTGTGGCCCCTATTTTTCTTGCTGGCTTTCAAAAACTGTTACCAAACCTTTACTTTGAAGTTGAAATATTGTCTTGATATATATATATATAAATCAGCCTTTTTAAATAACTGGTAAAACTCCACAGGTACATAGACAAATGTCATTTATTTCAATTCAAGTGCAACAGTGTTTTTACCTGATAATTTTATCTTTCTTTTCAACTAGTGGGCAAAAATACTGGTCATAACATATCTTTTGTGTATTTGTATTATAGTATAATATCTTTGTGATAACCTTATTCAAAACTGTTTTGTGAATTATAATTTATATTAAGCCGCCTGTGAAAGTTCAGAGTATTGAACATTACTCAGCGTTGCTCAACTGCTCTTTTGAACCACCCCGCAGCATTTGTGAAATGTTGTAAAATGCACTTATTGAATGTTAATATGCTTCACTACATCTTATATTTTTCAAGAAATAAACACCATAGCAACTCATTAATACGCATTTATTTGTTTTTCATTTAATATTTACACAAAAGTATTAAAACATTTGCACACTTGGAGTCCATTTTCTGGACAAACAGTTTCATGCTCGTGGTAGTTTGATCAAGTACATGCCCACTCATTTCTGCTTGCACTTAGTCAAAGTCAACAAAGTTCTGCTTTACAAGAAATGTCAGACACAATAAAACTGTTTGATACATTGTTGAACTGATGTGCATGGAATCAAAAGGAAAAGTTAAAAAATAAAGGTTATGTTTTACTATCTAAGAGTTTGCATATTGATAGAAAACATTTAATACACAGATGACTAGCAACATATTCTAAAATAAAACAACCAGTAACAAACAAATCGGAAGGGAAAGCAGTGTAATTGATTATCAGATAACCGGATTTGACATAAATCTGTGTATATTGATCATTGATGTTCAGAGTGGCAATTCTCACAACCTGTGGACAAACTGTAGCTGCCAACACCAACATTCATATGCTTCTAAAGCTTAGCCTGGCCACCCATACTAATTCTTTTCCTCTATGATACACAGAATTAGTCCAGTTCAACTGGATTCAACTTTGATTTCCAGGGTGCAGTTCCAGTGCTAACAGAAGAAACTGCCTCTGGACACCATCGGATAGTCATACAATCAATCACAGAAACGTGGCGACACAGGCAGCACCACAACCTGCCGTGTATCAACGAAAGGCATCCAAAATGGTGTGCAGTGGAACAGGAATGATGGTGAAGGTCTTTTGTCAGTTTTTTTCTGGTTGTTCTGAACAGTGGCTCCTGGACACTTCTGTATGAGCCATCAAATAAAATCTGATACCACCTCACTGCAGTTGGTTTGCAGTTGGGGTGGGGGTGTTACTAGACCCATTTCACAAAAGAGAACTTTTGCAAGTGAATGGGTATGGCTGGCCAGGCTACCTAAGAGCATTTTCATGGGTCTGAAACCTCTGGATAACCAAATCTGAATTGTGAAGATTTGCATGAAATTCAGAAAAAAAAAAAAATACAGATAAACCTCAAGCATTTGCTCTATATAAGCTACTCTAATGTCACAACCTAGTGAAACACATATTTGCCTAACGATGAAAAATGGACTAATATCATTGAATATTGTATATATAAGTATATTCTTTTTAGAAACATTTAACATAGTAAAAACAGTGATAGTGACAAAAATGTCAGGTCTATACATTTCATCTTTTAAGTTTGCCTAGAGTATATACACAAAGTGCAAGGAGGCACTTTAAACATGATTATATAAGCTATTGCTTATCTGAAAAAGAAATATACAGTCCAGTTTTGACCAAGGTTCAAACAGAGTTCCAGCACAGTGAAACTCCGAAAACGTGTAAAAACAACAATGACCTTGTTACAGCATCAGATTTATGCAAGTGCTGGAGGCAGGATTTAGTGTGCACTTGCTAAACAGACGTGACCATGTCTAATTAACTTTGAATTCAATTACAAGCTTGTTATTTACAGTCACATGAAAAAGAGCATCCTCTCCCTGTTCTGAGGTTTTGCATAGGACATTTAAAAAGAAAAAAATCACCCAGTCTTTACCAGGTCTTAAAATTCAACAAATACAAATACTCAGATGAATAACACAGGCCATATTACACAGTGTCAGTCTTTATTTTTGTTTTTTTGGTTTTTTTTTTTAGAAGAAGAAAAAAAAGCTAAAGCAATGTATGAAATCAAGTCCAGCTTTATTGCTTCCATAAGAATTAAGAAGGTAACTAGCAACCAAGTGCTAGGGTTAGGGTTAGAAGGAGAGGTTAGAAGGAATTACAAGACTCCTGGACCAATGTTCTTTGGACTGGTGAGTAAAGGTCTTTGATGAAAACCAAATATCAGCACCAACATCTCACACTCAACATCAAGCAGAGCAGTGGACGGGTGAGGATTTGGGCTTGAGTTGCAGTGGCAGGAACTGGAACTTGCAGTCATTGATTTGACCATGAATGCCCCTTTATATAGAAGTATTCTTGAGTCAAATGTGAGGGCCACAGCTAAAGTTTTGCCAAAGTTGGGTCACGCTTGACGCATGACAACCAATATACAACACCTTCGCTCAAAAAAGAAATCATCAAGGTGTTTCAATGGGCTTGTGAAAGTCTAGTCTGGTGGGAACTGATGAGAGCTGTATACAAATGCCCATACACCTAAATGAACTGAAGAAGACTGATCCAAAATTCCCCCACAACAATTTGAGAGACTGATGTCATGCAGGAAACGATTACCTTCAGTGACTGCTGTCAAAGATGGTTCACAGGCTACTGAATCATGATTGTTGTTCAGCATTATCTCCTAGTTTTTGTTCAGTGAATGATGACATGGTGTAATATGGCATGTGCTGTTTTTCATCAGATGTTATATTTACCTGACTTTAAGAAGCAGTTAAGGAACAGGTATCTTTGGTTTGTTTGTTTGTTTTTTTCAATCTGAGCTGCTTATCTCTACAAAAATTGAAATAACATTTCCCAAAGGAAGGCCCAGCCATCCTCACTGAGACTGTAGCAAAATTAGAAGGTGAGGTTGCTTCATTTTCACAGCTAGTTTCAATCTCCATGTTCTATTGAACTGATTAGTAACTTTTGTTCAGAAAGGTTTTAGTCATCGTAGTGACTGCACGCTGCAGGTGACATCTTCAAGGCAAGGTTGTCAAGAAATAAACAGTTTGAAATAAAACACAAAGCAAAGCACTAGCCTGCTGAGAGTTTCAGAGGCAATCCTCTCTTGCTTTCTTTCATTCAACCTTCATTTTTCTTTGCTTGTTTCTCTTCTTCTCTTCCGCCCAAAACACATTTTTCCAGACACAGGCAAGCAAACTCTCAGTGCTTCACACAAACAGACCATTCAACACATACAAAAATAATTAGATAGATAAATTACTGAGTAAATACAGTAACTAAGGGCCACCCTTCACACGCTCTTGTGATCTTTACTCTCAGCAAGACGCTCAGTACTGTTTGTTGCCATATTTAGAGGCCACTCCCTCACCTCTTAAGCCCTAAGCTTTGCTTCTTAGGCTTGAACATGTGTGACATCAGGGTATAATCCCATAAGTCAAACAGTCAAAGGTAAAGAAACGCTTAAGTGTCCCGCACTTCACTTGCAATGACACAAGAAGCACTCTTGCTTTTTTACATACACTTAGTTTACAGTGGGCATACTTTTAACATCCTGTTTAGCGCTTCACAGAAGAAAGAACATTTCAAAAATCACATATACAACTGACAATTACAACCATTCAATAATGAAACCTGTCAGATTCTGATGAACCAAATTACTCCAGTTTTGTTTTTGTTTTTTTATCACTATTATTTATTCCTGGATTTGATTCAGTTTTAACCTGACATGGCTGTCTTTCCCACCGCATCATCATCTCTCTGCCCCTCAGGCTAAAAAAAAAGTGCTTCAATACAAAAGAAAAAAAATAGTTGTTGCAAATGTTTTCTTTGGAAGGACAGGAAGCATGCAACAGCCACAAGTAAGGCCCTGAGTGTTCTCAGCTGATTATTTGATTCTTCTGCAGAAGTGCACAAATTGCACAAGCTTTCCTCGCTCTCCTTGATTATGTGATTTTTTTTAATGTTTTTTTTTCCTTTTTATTTATTTATTTTTTAAAGTTGTGTCCGCAGAATGTTAAAGCTGGTGAAACTCAGGGTAAGGTGCAGCGGCATCTGAATCTGCTTTATCCAAATTTCCATGGTTCCTCTTCAACAAGAGAGAACTCTGGAGTGTTGCCATTTTTGCCCATGGTCACCTGTAAGCAATTATCAAGAACAACTAACTATTTGGGCCAAGGCACCAATATTATAAAACCATAAGTGGTTGGGAACAGAGAAGCCATTGTTTCTATACATTCAGGCCATTGTCCTTGGAGACTAAATTTAGTTTGTGAATCCCCAAACATAGAGAAGCATTTCATATCAAACACTCACAGAATAATACAGTGATTCTGTTGACATGTCATGTTACTTTTTGGTTACATTCCATGTGAACGTGATTTTAGTTCTCTACAGTTGGCCATGTATTTTATGGATTCTCTCCCCAACCGAATTACAATACTCATATTCATTGTTATTAACAGGCAGTGAAATTTCAGCAAAAGTTTATGTAGAAACCAAGTGCCAGGAAAAGATTTGAGGCAGGCATTTCATGAAGGTCATGCATTACTTTTGATCATATATGGTGAATCAGCAGTCTTTATGTATACCATTGGTAATTATTGTTATTATTATTATTATTATTTTTTTTAAAGATGCCCAGTGATTGAAATCTGTAATTTGGTCAGGGCTACCATAAATACATGTCCAAATAAAAAAAAAAAAGAAACGGGTCAGGAAATACCACAACAGAATACATGTCAAATATATATCCATGCAAAAAAGAAAAGAAAAAAATATATTTTTTGTTTGTTTGTTTTCAATATTATTAAAGCCAAGTATAGAACTGTGTTTAAAAAAATAAAATAAAATAAAATAACAGACTTTGCTTTTGTTGAACCTGGTATCACAAAAACTGCTTCATCATATCATGTATGGGTGAATAAATAAATATATACATAAATAAACATTTATTTAACTTTGCCACCATAAAAAAAAGAGAAAAAAAATCCTTGAAAATCTAACATTTACTGCCAACACAAACACAAATACAGCAATCACATAGAAAAGATAAACACAGACACAAATAGAAAGACAAACACAGAGCGGGCGGGGAGCTTCGTCTACATACAAGTCTCTATATCCGTTAATGTGAAATGTACCTTGCAGTCGTCTATCAAGATTGAGTTGTGGTGAGCGTAAACATTCTGGTTGGTGTTGTTTTCAAAGAAAGATTGTGTCTTTGCCATCTCAAAGTCATCCATCCGAGCCTGTTGGGCGTCAAAGCTGTCAAGCTCATCTTTGGAAAGGTGGTACACGATACCTGCTCCATAGGAGTCCCCAACCACATTAACTGATGTACGGAAGCGATCGCTGCATGTTGAAGAAGAAAGTGACGTTAAACACATGGGAAAAATGATCTGTACAGGAAAACAGAGGAGCATTGAATCAAGAAACAAAATTCCTTTGTGAAATATCTACTGAGCTTCACAAATGACATGGATGTGGCTTCCTGAAATATTCCCAAGAACTGTTGTTTGGTTTGTCAAAAAAATAATAAAGAAATTTTAAAATGTGTTCGTAGATTTGTTGCTCCCCCTAAGATTGTGAATTAAAATGATGTTAATGATCCCTGAAGTTTTCTTCTAGAGGCTTTATGTAAAAATTGAGTGACATTTTGGTGAGAAAACTGCTTAGACTCATCCTGAATTCTACTCAGTTAGCTGCATTTCATCGAGGGTCAAAATAGACCCTTGAGCTTTTGTTTGCTAGTTGTCTTTGCATGCAACCACAATTAAAGTGGTAAATATGATATATTGTTGTTAACAATCAAACACCAGCACCAGTTCATTAACTGACATGCAAAGAGTCCTGTCAATTTTATACCCCCCCCCCCCAACAAACTGATGCAGCCTATAAGAACAAATACATTTAATTAATTATTGCCTGTAATGCTGCTTCTTTTCCCACTACTGGCTGCAAGTGTGTATGTACTGGAAGGACGGAACAAGACAAAAAAAAGGAAAAAATGTTCATGATTTGGGAAAAAAAATATGTTAAAATAGGAAGGAAAAAATGAATGTTTAGTTTATTCGTAGAAGGCTTTTATCTTCAGTTTTGCAAAGTGAAAACAATTTTGCAATGTATTTTATTTTATTTTATTTCATTTATTTTTTTGTTGGAGATAATTTGTTTGGCAAAACTGAACAAAAATATGGTGACATAAAGTTAAGGTAGCCTAAAGCAGTCATATAATATAGAATCGGAGGTTGTTGCTTTACATAAAAATGTAGTAGTGACCACCCACCCAACAATTAATGATTAAAGTAGCTAATAAGCAAGCACATAAAAAAAAAAAAATTGATTTCAAAATCAACATAAATGAGAAGCAGTCTCTTCGGGATGCTAACTGTTAGAGCTCAGACCAGCTCAAACTGTACTTACAGTTTAACTTTAACCAATCAAACACTTTGGTTACCTTCCACCTGAGGATTAACTTCAATTTAACAATGCTGTTCGGTTCTCCAAATTCACATGTCTGCATTCACATGTCTGGCCATCAGTAGCAAAGCTATGTTCCATGTCAGCAAGGGAGGTTGAAAGTCAATCCGGCCATGAGCAGCAGTTCATCCTTTAATCTCATCTGTCTCTGGTGAAAGTTTGAAAAACTGCCAGGTGCAAAATGACGTGGGTGTTAGTGGTGATCATCAGCTCTCTATTACTGTGGCTGTGCACGCAATCAACCCACTGAGCATCAGCTAAGAGGAGTAGCCTCCTCTTCAAACTGACATTTTCTGAGAAGTTATATGGCCATTGAGTATTCACAGTGCAGCAGTGGCTCTTCTCAATATTTATCTACAATGTACAAATGTGCACCTACTGTTCCCTAACAACCACAATGTCAGATTTTTTACTTGATGCAGCATACATCTGATTCACTTTGCACATTTTAGCATCTGTGGTGCTGCAGCATCGTCAAACTTTGCAAATTAATACAGTTCTTCATCTCAATATTCCTTTCCAATATAGATTCACTGAACAAGTTCAGAAAATTCTGGAATCCAAGGACAATGAAGGCAGTACAGTTAGTGAGGTAGCTGTAGACAACAGCGAGATGGTCCAGTGGCCTAGTCTGTGGTCAACACATTGCAGTGTTGAGAGCAGGGTCAGCATTTGCTTGTTTCAAATAATCATTAAGTTGCATGCTGGATGTTAAACCTGCCCTGAAATTTCTGAACAGTAAATAAATAAATGAATAAATAAACGAAAACAAACAAACAAAAAATATTCAGCAGCTAAACACCACAATTCATAGAAGAAGGTTTGAAGTAGCTGCCACATTGTATTAGAATACATATGAAATTTGCTTTTGAAAAAAAAGGAGGAAAGAAAAAAAATAACATGAGGAGGTGAAGTTAAGTGATGTGAAGTGAAGTGATGGCAGTGTTGATGTGTAACTCACAGCAGCCAGTCGACGGCGACCAGGAGGCTGATGTCCTGAGTGGGTAGCCCCACCGCTGTGAGAATCAAAAGCATGGTCACAAGTCCAGCGCTGGGGATGCTGGCTGCTCCAACACTGGCCAAGGTGGCTGTCATACTGAGTAGGAGACAAGTTTAACGCTCAGCAGGCTTCGACATGCGTCAAACATAGCATACAGACTGTATTTGTAAAGAAAACTCTATTATAATGAAATATCCAAATAACCAGCCCATCAAACTGTATGTCTGTAGTGACTAAATAAGGGCAAAAATAATCTTAAGTGAATTCATTTTAAGACATTTCACAATATGCATAATTCTACAGTTCGATTCAACATTATTTAGCTGAGGCATAATTCAAACCTAGATGAGAAGAATCGGGATGATATGTTGCTGATGCTATCCTGAAAAATGTGCTGCGACACCTCTCTGCAGCCACATACTTACCTCACAGTAACTATCTGCCCCCAGTCGAGCTCAATCCCATTCATTTGAGCAATGAAGATGGCAGCCACAGCCTCATAAAGTGCTGTGCCATCCATGTTAATAGTGGCACCCACTGGGAGGACAAAACGCGTTACTCTCTTGTCGATGCCCAGATTCTCCTCTAAGCATCGGAATGTGACTGGCAAGGTGCCGGCACTATGGCAAACAAAGAAAGAAAGAATCGCTTTTTGTTGACAGCTGCAAACAGCATGTGTCGGCACTCTAGTTGCAAACTCTACTCTCACTTTGACTCAAAAAAAACTTTCGGAAACAAGAACTTCTCGAGTAAATATAAAAATCAACTGAATGGAATACACTTGAAATTATGTCATAATTCATACTGATATAAATTCAGCCCAAACTACTGTAATTACTCACTTTTAATTTTTATAAGTAAAGCTATAATCTAACTTTCTAGAGTAAGTTTCACAGAGACATCAGTGACTGTGACTCAAGATTTAATTTTGTTTGGTTCTCATTGGTGGTGGAGTTAGGTACGTATGAGCTTCAAGAAGAAGAAGAGAATAGGTCGTATTTTATTCAGTACTGAAAATCAAAAACAAGAACAAAAGAAGACCTTCATACCTGGACGCTGTTCCCAGTGCTGTGACCCAAGCTTGGAATATTCCCATAAAAAATGTGAAGGGGTTTTCTTTTACTGTCACAAAATAAATCAGCGGAAGAAAAATGCCTCCGTGGATGATGAGACCCACTATCACAGTCACCATGTACATCCCAAGCTGCCTCGCAACCACCTCCAAGTCCGCGATGGAGATGATCTTTCCACAGATGAGGCAAGCGATACCAATAGGAGAGTACCTAAAGATAGACATTACTTGTTTTTTTTAATAGAGAAAAAAAGAGTGTCCGGGGTACAAAATACAATGGCGTTGGAGAACTTCTCTTACCACATAATTGCGCCTACAAGTTTCATAACAATCTCATTCAGGACGTTGAAAAACTCCAACATGAGCTTGGCCTTCTCTCCCATTTTCCCCATAATGACTCCGAATGCAACAAAGAATCCAATCAAACCTGTATAGCAGAGAACACAATGATACTGATTTCATATAAATGAGGAACTTGATATTTTCACACTTGAACCATTTAAACATTTCATTGATAGTGTTATTCAGACACAATTGTCTGCTTTAACACAACGATCAAATGTGCATGCTCATTAGCACTTAAAGCACATTATCTTGACTTAGTGACTTTGACCAGCCCAAACACTGTTAAATTATTGACTATGTGCCATGTAGAACATTCATAAACAAAGTGAAAGGAAATCAATCAAACACTCATTAAGACATTCATAAATATTTTTTTCTGGTGTGCACCCTTAAAACTTAAGATTGTAGTGAAAATGTATGACCTAATATACAACTAATAAGGCATTTTCTTTTCTTATTATTATATAACCAAGAAAACAACTTGTCTTTCTTCAGCTGCACCGCCAACTCATTTCAGTCATAATGTAGGTGTGTTTTCAAACTTTTTGCTCACCTAGTACATTCATCCCACTCTTGAACTGAAGCGACTTCTTAATTGTGAACTGTGGAGGTGCTTTGGTCCTGTTAGTGGGCACTGGTACTTTGGTGTTTACTGTCTGGATCTGGACACAATAGAGAGAGTGTGAGTGTGTGTGTGCACGCGCGTGTGTGTGTGTGTATTGGGTGGGAAAAAACAGCAGTTGAGGCAACTGCCATGTGAATGAGGCATTGTGTGGTGGGTGGAATACATTAGTGGGACTCCTACCTGCTGGAAGCAGGCCTGCACCAGGTTCTCTGGGAAAAGATTCCGGATGAGATCAAAGAAAGCGTCCACACTGGACACATCGTCGTTCTTCTTTCCCTGTCCAAGATTAGCCCTCAGTTTAGGATTCCCAGGATGGATGACCAGCACCAGCACTACTCCCAGGACAGCTGCGATCACTGTTGTAGACATGTAATACACCATGGCCCTGGTGCCTAAACGGCCACTGGATTTGGCGTCCAGACCAGCAAGTCCTGTTGAAATGATATGTTTTAACAAGAAAACAGAGTCTGACATTAAGATTTATGAAAATATTTAAACTAGTCTAAAACATGGCATAACATGTAAATTGGCCTTTTTCAGTGCTTTTTTTTCTATTAATTATGAATACTGAGAGAAAACATTCTGCTACTGAAATTTTCATATGAATATCTTCTAAGGGCCTTAATATCCATCTTTATTTGCCATAATATTTGCTTTCATATTACATACCAATGTTTTGCTTAAAAGTTTAAATCAAGTTATTCAAATGTAATGTTATCTAAAAGAAAAGACACTTGAGTTTGGTAAAAAAAAAAAAGTTCTCTGCATTCTCAAAGTTGTGTTGTAGTATCATTATATGTATGCACACCGTACAATATCGGTATATCTCAATTTGCAGGGGATTGTCTTTTTTATCTCCAGTCATAATGCTGTTGTGTGCAATTGTAAATTTGAAATATGCCTGAAGTGGTGTAAGCTTTAAGCGAGGACAAGCAATTTTATATGTTGAATAAACAACCTTTCACCCATTCTAATAGACTGAAGAGTTAAATTCTTTCAACAAAGCATGGCTAACAAAATTGTCTTAAAGGAAGAGTAAGTAATTTTTTGATGAGGCCGCTTCTGTTAATATTTGAAGAAAAGCATCAACAAAACAGCTGGCTCCTCCCTCCCTTTCCCTCCAGTGCTCCCCGAGGAAGCACACCCCATCATGAACTCTCCCATGCTTCTTCTCCAACATGTGCACAACCACAAACCCTCCTCCTGTCGATGACTGGCTAGAGCAGAGCTGGTTATGGTTTGGGGGCAGTTACCACTATGGTCATTTCCAGTTTACAGAGTCCTTTATGAAAACTGTACATGCAGGTGAGGAGATATTCATGGAATGTAAGAAAGAGTAATTAAATGTAAAGTATAACCACTGATGGTTCTGAACAATAGGTTACAATATAGATATTGCTATTTGTAAAGGCTTATATTGTTTGATTTCAAAGCTCTCATTTCAGAAAACCAAAGGCACAATTTTTCACATTGGACAGATCAAAAAAAAGAACCGGAAAACCTTTCAGTTTTCCATTAAGAAGATTTGGGTGAGTGGGAATTCAGCTTAGGAGGTACAGTCATGGTTCAATTTCACTACTTCTTGTCAATGGAGTACTTGGGCAAGACCCTGAGTCCCACATTGCCCCGCAATATGTTCCACACTCACTTTGCACAAAATGTTCCTGCCAAATGAATTTTAAGTAAAATATTGTAAAAATACACCCACTTTAGGCATGAGTTGGAACTCAACTCCGAGGAGATATAATGACTCTCACCATGCGCCGTTATTTCAGGGTAGTTGTTTGCAAGTTTAACAGAGCATTGTATGCCAGCATGCACCGTCACTCACCCACCTGTGACCAGACTGGAAACAACGAGAGGCAAAATAAGCATCTTCAGCATCCTCATTAGGATCTCTCCAGGGAACGCAATGATCATTATCACATCAGGAGGGAGAGGTGAGATGTGCCGCAGAAGCATCCCAGCAATGGAACCCAGAAACACACCTGTCAAACGGAGGAAGCTCTTGTCAAACACAAAGATCCAGGTGATTGACCCAGAAGAACATTTAAGTGCTTATAAACATATAGAGAAAGTGCTTAAGTGATTAAGTGCTTATAAACATAAGAGAAATATCAACATCTGTATAATAAAAAAAAGAATCTTGCATTATGGTTGACATGAGAGTTACAGCAGAAAGGTGGTTTAAAGTTCTTCCTTACTTTTAGTGTACTTAAGTACAAATCATTTGCAGTATGACAATCTTAAGTCTTACTTTCAATCAGCTGTAAGGCACTTGGGGGTATGTGCACATTTAAGTTGTTCAGGGTTTATCGATTTGTTAAAGTTCATGAAAAGATTTGCATCTATCAAATGAATAGTTGAGACTCCCATTTAGATATCCCTCCAGAGTGGGTACCGATTGTCTTTTTACAAATGCTGCATTTAGTCATAAAAGAATCCCCACAAGGATTATAATGAAATATTCCACCTTTTTGTACCAAACAAAATGTGTGAAACTTGTCATATTTGAATGCAATTTCATAATCTTCCACAGCTTTGAAACTCAGCAGACGACACAAGAGGGTCTGATATTCAGACTCAGCTGAGTTTTGATGACATGCGACAAACTTTTCCTCTGATGTTCCACGTATCAGTCACAGTCCTAAAGACATGCAGGAACAGGTGCAGCAGATGCTCTTCACTGATTACAAGACATGATGGGAAACACCTGGCTCTCACTTGATATTACTGAACGGCTAAGATGCAAGATGAAAAGCACTGCGTTTAATGGGAACTTCTTTTTTTCCCCCCAAATATAAGGACTGGGTAAGGATTAGCTCATAGAGTTACTGGGCCCTCGCATTACCCCAGTATGTTCAATACTGTAAAATTGAGAAGGGCCTGTACGAGTGTTTTAGGTTGTATGAATGAAAGACCATGATGTAAAGCACTTTGTAAAACCTTTGTAAAAGGCAGCTCTTTCACCTTACTTCTTTATCAAATTGTTCTTATTAACATTGTACTACAGTGTGTTGTTGAAGTATAATGAAATGACATGCAGTTAACTAATGGTGTGTCAACATTCTTAAAAGCTAAACCTCAGCTATTTTTTTTCTTATCTGCGAGAAAAGCATGGCTGTTATTCCTCTGCTCCATATTTTTAATATTTTTAATATCTTGAGTTTTAGTGGAACCTCGTGACGTGGCGGTAAAGACTAATTAAATATACTTATTAGGGCTGTCAGTCATTTAAATTTTTTAATCGAAAGATTTTCATAGTTAACTCGCAATTAGTTTATCCATCCATCCATCCATCATCTATACCCATTTTGTCCTATACAGGGTAACGGGGATCTGCTTTATTTTTTTTTTTAAGCCTTTAGTTTGAAAACTGGAAGTCCACCAATGCTGCTCTACTTTTTGGGGCTTAATTAATCAGCTTCTTTGTATATTTTCCCAGGCTGCTGCTTGACCGCAGTAATTTGCTGACAGTCCCTAAACTCTGACGGTCCCTAAACTGAAGGAGATTCAGCGCTGTTCCTTGGAGTTTTTGCCACATTCACTGAGCTTGGAGGGTTGATGACACTTGTGAAATGCCTGGCATACTTATATCTACAAAATGATACCAACCTGGATGAAATCTGTGCCGTTTTCATGACGCTATTAAAGTTTAAAGAGAAAAAAAACAAGTGAATGTCGGATGTGAAACTAACTTTACCGCGTCCTGCGGTGTAACTCAGTTCACAGCGACAGTAAATAGAGATAACCTTTTTCTTCTCAACAGACCCATCTGGCAGCACCTTAAAGGCTAAACTTGCCGTTCATAAGACCCTTTTCTGTCACCATGTCTGTCCCACACGTTGACTGTAAATACACTTATTGGCCTAGGGTCATATTTATAGAAAAGTGTGTGCATTAATCTCACGTTAAAAAAATAGTGGCGTTAAACAGAATTTGCGTTAACACGTTATTAATGCGTTAACATTGACAGCCCTAATACTTATACAATAAGTTGAAATCCTCACAGCCTCCAAGTAATAAAAACAAGATTAAAAGTTTGGTGTAGTTAACAATTTATGAAATCTTGATGTGTTTTTTTGAGTGTTTTTATGACTTCCAGCTTTTTGTCTTTGTACCTACTCTTATGTACTTTTGCTGGTTTACACAGGTCTCATCAAACTCGCTTAATATTTGAAATGTGTTTCCAACCCTACTGAGTACCTGAAACAAGATATACAAGATTAAAGGCTGTACGGACGGAATATAAACTTACCGAGGATTGTGAGAGTGAGGACCATGTTCTTCATTATCTTGTCACAGACAGTGCTGCAGGGATAGTCAGGAGTGTCCACGATTGGCTCCATGTTGTTCTCACCTATCCTCACCTCCACTTGCTTCTGCATTTTGTTGGCACTAAAATTTGCAAAGACAGAAAAAAAAAAGGATTAATTCCCAGGCAGCTCGGTGACACATGAAAAACCATATAGTTTAGTTGTAATGATGAAGAATCTGCCTACTGATCATAGGAGGCTCGAAACTCTTCTGGTGACTTTAATGTGAGGATAAAAGAGACAACAACCCCTTTTTGCATTGTGATAAAATGTATAAATATTAAGTGATTTGATACCTTTTTGAATTGTCATTGGGAAAATAATGAATAGGCTCACACATGATTGAATTTAATCAGTTGTGCATAATTTCTATTATGTGATAATATAATGTAAAATTTTTGAGGATGGCCGTTGATGACTGCTGAACAATCACTATGGAAACAGTAAATTAAACTGAGCTCAGGAGGAAGCTGTCACAAAGAGTCTGTCAGTCGAAGGGCTGATGGTTTGCGTCATGACCATGTGAGTTTGAGTGTTTTTGAGTGGTCAACAGGACTAGGAAAACACAATGTAAACAAATTATTTTCTCTTTTGAGATTTGAATAACTGAAGACTAGATTTTAACTCACATGCCTTCACCTTGATAATGAATGAGATTTTCTGTCTGTGAAATCACACCTGAAGATGTTCATTTAAAGATACACAACAGCTTGCATGGACCACTGTCTCCTGACCATTTGACAATCACAATTTGAAAATATGCACTTTTTTAAATTCTTTTCAGGTGTTAGTCCAGTGAAATCTACTAAGCTCTGTATATGACGCTTTGAGATTCTGACAGTTTGCAAGCTCATCCATCCTACTCTGCACTTCTTTATTTATGGCCTCGGCGTGTCTCTTGAGTGTCTGTTGTTGTGGTCTGACTTAAAGCCTCTTTGACTCAAGATCAACTCTCCCCTGAGTGGCCTTTAAATCCTCTGTTGAACACAGACGCACACAGTTATGTAAGGGTCAATACCCGTGGCTGTTTGAACAACTTTGACCTTGATGACTGGGACAATAGCTGCATAAACCTACGTGGCAATGTGCTAAAAAATTACAAGGGTCAAAATTCGGGTTAAAATTTGTGAATTTAAAAGAAAACATTTCCCCACTAAAATTTCTGGGGACAACTCAGAGCCACTTGATGAAACAAAGCTTTAATTCAGTGTACGCATTCATGCTCAAACTCTTCTTTAAAATGTACAAAGTATTTGTTCATTCCAGTTTATGTATTAGAATGTGGGCAAGAAATTATAGGAAACAGAGAACATGTAAGGTGAAGACATACCTTCTGCCAAGTCAATCAAGCCTGTCTGATACACTGTGCTCTGGCGTTAATGAGACTTAGAAGGTATTTAAAGAGGTTAAAATTAGCCCTTCTAGCACACAAGTGATCGAATTATGTAACAGAAGAAAGGCTTCCCAGGAAAAGTCAAGGTGTCACCATAACCTGCGTGAAAGTCCAATTATACAGAACATCACTCATTTTCATTTCCAAACCTTACTGTGCAAACCAAAATTTTCCAGTTTTTCTGCAAGTGTTAATTAATGAGCCATGGATGCATTTAAATGACCAAGAAAGATGTTAGAAAAAAATGATGAAACAAAATGGTGACAAACATAAAACATTTAATTTTATGGGCAGCAAACAGTTGATTGCAATTGCACTTGCAGTTATTTAGAAATGTAGTATATCAAGACCTTTTGATTTCAGGCTCGTTTTTTAGGATCAACAGGGTACAACACCAGTACAGTTTACTATATACTAGTATATATTTGTACAATGATGATGCAATGATCAACTAAGGCATTAAACCATGAGTAGTATAGAAACTTTTATATGTAAATATAACAGACAACAGCTTTTATTGCATCCCTATGATAAACTGTAAAAAAAAAAAAAAATGCTATCACTCTTTAATACCAGTGTTGCACAAACAACCACCACACATTACTACGTGCTGCCAATGATGCTTACCAGTTGTTGTTGTTGTTTTTTTTATATATATATTAGTCGGGACTGAAACTGCACTTGTGACGAGATACTACACAGCCAGTGGCGCCAGAAAAGAAGTTAACAAAGTCATGGCTCGTGCAGCAGTAAATCCAGTCAGAATCCTTAAAAAGACTTTAGTCCTTTCTCTTCTTAAAGATCCGCAGATCACTTCCTCTTCAGCATTTGATGTATATCCACAAGCACAGAAACCTGCTCTTTCAGCTGCAGGGAGGTGTGGAGAGGTAAACTGACAAACCTGGAGGTCTGACAGGAGACTCCCAGACAGGAAGGGTGGAGTCAACCTGCTAAGATTAACAGTAAACTGGAAATCCTAGTTGATATTGCTTTCTTTCTTTCTTTCTTTCTTTCTTTCTTTCTTTCTTTCTTCTTTCTTTCTTTCTTTCTTTCTTTCTTTCTTTCTTTCTTTCTTTCTTTCTCTCTTTCTTTCTTTCTTTCTTCAGCAACACAAAGGTGATTTCAACTCTAAAATTTGTGTCCAACTGCAGTACTTGTAGCTTTCAAGCCTCAACAGTTATTAAAATGGGCTTCAAGTTACAATGGTGATGAATTTTACACTTTAGAATAATACCTTGGCTTTCCAACAGCTTCACTTTCAATCAAAGGTGCATTTCATCAGTAGCAGTGTGCTCAATATTTAAATTTTAAGGATCGTGTGCCAAAAAATCATGTGCTGCATTTCACCTCTGCTGATCAGTTTCCAACAAGACTCTGAAGAGCCATCAAAGCAAGCATTTTACAACAAAACTACTGGTTTTATCCATCTTATCGGTGCCATCACGTGTGGAGAGCAGCTTTGCAAACATCATTTGAGGTTTTTTTTCAAATGTTAATGATGTTTTTCGGTGATAATAGCAGAAATAACATGAAGTATCTTAAGTTTTAGATGAATTTAGTACAAAGTTTAGTGCAAGCACAAACTTTAAGATTAAAGCAGCTAAAGGTTTCTTGGGGATCCTGTTTAAATAAACTTTTATGATAAATATGATAAAATATGAAAAGAAAAAAGAAAAAACTGAAGCTTTTCTTGCAATCAATTGGATTTTACTGCTTATATATGAAAAAAAAATCTTGTACTGAATCAGTTTTTGCTGGAATGCTTCAGATTACTGAACAACTTGATCCAAGGTAAATTAAACTGAATATATGTTGTAATCCAATTATGAAATCCTTATTATGCTGCTCTGAGCTCAGAATCCACCCATCCATCCATCCATCCATCTATCCATCCATACAGTCTTGTCATTGCAACAGTAAATGTTGCAGCCAGGCGTCTTGATGTGTGAAGTTTACAGAGTCACATCTGTCCAGTCCAACTTTGACGCTGTGTGGCAGCTGAACTTTTATTATTGTCACAGAATGACATACCATTTAATTGTGTGTTTTTGTTTTTTTTGTTTTTTTTTTTTGAGGTTGACAGTATTTATTTTGTGTTTGGAATACAGACAAAGATGTTGATGATCCTGGAATATTATGCCCATTTTTGGCAGGCAAATTACTAGCTGTCCAGGTGATCGTTTACTAAAATATCATTAAAGAATGCAGGCGTATTATTCCTGCAGTTCGCTGATTTAAAAAAAAAAAAAATTACAAGTCTGTTTCTGGAGACACTGACATGTGCGTGAAAATTCCCATTACACCTTTACCCCCCCCACCACCACCACCACCACCACCACCACAGGCGGGGGGGGGGCAGCAGTGAAAAGCACATGGCAAAACATTTGTCCGTCCAGTTCCACGCAAGTTGCTCAGCCTCTGCTTCCCTCCAGCAACAAGCCCACCTCATGCTGCAACACCTGACAACACAAGGCCACGCTTAGACAGCAGGTGTCTATAATTAACTAATCTCTCCTGAGCCATCCTAATTCCAACGCTCACACACACACACACACACACACACCAAGATGGATCAGACACACTGAGAGAACAGGCCACAGAGGTGAAGTCTTCAAAGATATTTCTGGGAATCATAAAACAAAGGAAGCATCAGTTTGGTGCCTCACTTGTGAACTAAAAAGAAAAATATAATAATAAAATGAACTTCAGGAAGGTTGGTCTGTGGTCCTTGTGTAGTGTGATCTGTTTTAGGACTATTGTTCCTTTTATCTGAAGTGTCAGAACATATAATCAGAAAAAAGTTTTCATTTTCAGATGATATGAGATTTTATTTTATTTTATTTTTTTCTTGTCAGCCTCATTTAATTGATTAATATTTGAGTTTTTCATTTCAGGTTTGCAACACTTTCCAAAAAAAGTTCTTTCTTACTACGCATCCTGACACTGAGGACACCATAAAGAGCAAGGACACAAACCTCAGCTGGACATCCGTGATCTCCCCAATCTATCAGGCGGCATTCATCAACAACTGATGTAACCGCATAGACAAGATATTACTGTGGCAAACCGTTTGTAAAGCAACGTTCACAAAAGCTTTACTGTGCAAAAACAGAAGCTTCATCTTAGCCAGAGGTAGGGCTCACATCTCTGAGCTCAGAGGAATCATGGATGGACCACCTCACAATGACAAGGTGTTTTGTGTCAGATTAATCAGTATCCCAGATCTTTTGTTGAAGAAATGGGTGCCATGTGCTTCTGACCAAAGATGAGAGGGACCATCCAGGCTGGAACCATCAACAAATCTAAAAGCCAGGCTCTGTGGTGGTGTGGGGCTGCATCAGTGTCCTTGGAAGAGACAATTTATTCTTCTGTAACGGCAGCGTAATGCAGAAGAGAAACTTGACATATGAGAGCAGCACATCCTGCCGTCACGAGGAGATCTTTTTCAGACATGTCTCTGAATTTTTTAACAACATAACGTACTATCATATGCTGCACACATAAAAGAAAAATAAAGCTAAAAAAGAAGAGGCTACAGGCACTGGACTGACCTGTCGGCCGCTCTGACCTGATCCCAGCCGAGGATCTGAGGAGAAATAACTCCTTCAGATGTTTTTGAAGGAAGAATGGGACAACACAACCAGATTCACCACTACTTCCTATCCTTAATGTCTGCAAAAAAGGAATAAGAGCTTTTGGAATGAATTGCAGGTCTGAAATCCAAAAAAATATGTTATCAATAGGAATGAAGTTATTGCAAAAATGAAAGATGAAATACCTTTGATCTGTAAAAAGAAAAAAAAAAGCAAAAGCAAGGCAAGTTAAAATTTCTTTTTCTGATTTGGGGTTGGTTTTACTCCAAAATAATTTGGTTTTAATATGTTTTATACAGCCCAGGCTCTGGAGTCATATTCAGTTGTTCCAAAGGTTTGTCCAAAATGCATACTTGTTCCGTACTTACAACAACCTGATTGTAATTCTGCAGCAGGACCTTAAATGAGTATAAATGTGACTTACTAACTTAGGCACAGTTTCAGTAATTGCTAATGCAATTTTATTACTGTTCCCAGTGTTATCTGCGGTGAACCAGTTACACTTGAAATAACTTTATTAGATGTTTTCAATGTACACATCTGTTTGAAGGTTGAAATTAGTCACTTTTAAGACATAATAAACTAGATCATTAATGAAAAACTGAATTCACTTCAACTGAAAAGACTGGTTATAATAAAATGTATGAGGTGAATTGAACATTTGCTGAACAGGAACAATTTCATTTAATGGTACTTATTGCAGCGTTGTTGAAAAGGCCTATAACTTCAGGCAATCTTTGCTTTGTGGTTAAACCTGCAGATGCAATCAATTATACATTTTTTTTTTTTTACTTTTCTGGAATCAATATCGTTTTTTTTTCCAATTGAATTATTTGCATTGTCCAATTATTTAGATATTATCAGATCTGAAAAAAAAAAGATAAAAAAAAAGAAATGGTTCATATTTGATGTGAAAAACAGTGATATGAACAGTGATGTCATGTGACATGTAAAAGTATCACCAAAGCTTAAAAGGAAGAAATAAGAGCTTTGTATCAAATATGAGGAGACTAGCCTTTAAAAGTGCACAAATGTTAAATGACAATAAATAAAATCATAATAAAGTCAATGCCATTCCACCTCAAATTAAAGCTTTTCTTAAAGCACAGTAAGTTCTCAGATGCAATCATAGCTTTATGACTGTCTCAGAGGTCATGGAGTTGTTTATTTTTTATCTATTTATATATTTATTTTAATATAGTGGCTCTAATGAGTGAAGTGAAGAGATGGGACATAGGAGTCAGGGAGAGGAGGGAGCAGAGACCACAGGCCAGGACTTGTATCTGGGCCAGCTGCACATGGACCATAACCTCGATGGGACACCCGCTCAGCCAAGTGAGCCATCCTCCACTCCAACGTGGGACCATGCAGTGCTCAGAGAAATACAAAACAACCCTTAAGCTACGTCTCAGACACTACATGCCTCACTGAGCACATGAAAATGTTGAAGGATGTTTTGGCCCACAGCCTGCCCTTTTCTTCCCAGGGTGTACTTGCTGATTCAGCTGATGCTGTGAACTGCTCTTGCTCATGTGGGATTGGCTGCATGGGCCAGTACCACCTGGTATCAGGCTGGCTGTGTGATCCTCCTCATATCTGTGGTCCTGTTGGTCTGACCTTTGTCCTGCCCAACAATAATCAATGCTGACGGCCTTTTTAAACTCAGCTCTCCAGCTGTCCAGTGCATCTGGGTCTTACTATAAGAGGCTTGTCATTTTGCGCTTTATTCTTCAGTTTTGTTGATTGGTAGAATTAGAGATGTTTATGTGTTATGGAAAATGTGTTTATGTGGAAAACTTGTCTTCTTTTGGTTTGTGTGGGTGTAAAGTAAGCCGTGTTGTTTTTTTGTTATACTTTTTTTTCTTTTCAATGAACATTTAAAACAGCTACTACAACCTTTTTTCAAGTAGTTCTGCCTTGTAAATAGCTGGACAATACTTTTGATCAATTCCATCTGGTTTTAGTATTGTTTTTTAATTAAAAAAGTTTTTATTGTCAGCTTTTTTTAAATCAACCTTTTTTTTTTTTTTATGTTTTTCCTCCATTATTACAGTAATTACTTCTTAAGCAAGTATGTTTCTTAGGTTTATGTTTTCCCAAAATAAATAAGTCTCACACTTTTTTTTTTGATTTTTAACGAGCTTTAGCTAAAGCTGAGCTCTTATTTCCTCAAAATTGAGCTCATCAGTTTTGAACTCAATTGTCATTACTTTTCATACAGTAGCTTTTACACACCCACTACAGACCTGACACTTTCACAGTACACAGCACTGTAATTCATCCATCCATCAATTATCTATACCTTTACATCCTCCGGAGGGTCACGGGGATCTGCTGGAGTCTATCCCAGCCGTCTACGGGTGGCACAGATGTCTAATGACAACAGAAAGTCTAGTACCTGATTATAAAACAACCCTCCTTTTTTGAGAATATGACTTCTAGATTAAAATATCGTCCTATATTCGGGCCAATATGGCAGATGGGTAACCTGCAATGCTTGGAAATGAGCGTCAGAAGATTCTGTGCTCATCATGATCTGAAGAGACGCAGAGCTGGAGAGCGCTTTGGTTCCATCTATATATGAGATAAGTTTTCATTCAGATTTTCGCAATATTGCAAATATTATAGTTTGTGATAACAGTGCTGCCATGCTACCTGAACTGCTGCACAAAGCCATTTCCGGGTCACGTAAACCGGACAATTAAATATTAAAAACAAATTCAGTCCAGTGGCCTGTTTTTTCATTGCGTATTGTTGATCCAATTCTAAAATTGAAATATTAAAATTCAGGCTTTTTTTTTAGCATAAAAAAGAAAAACAAAATAAAATCTCACTTTTAGATTTTTTTTTAAATTTTTATTGACAATTTAAAAATGGAAAGAACGAATGATACACAGAATGATAAAGTTACAGAACTTTTACATGGACATTTTCATTTTAAAGTTCTTCCAGGCGGTGGATTCAACAGAAACAAGATTATTTGTAACAACTGCCAAGTTGAACTTCCCGTTAAATGTTTCTGCTGTTACCTCAGAAATTGACTGTTTTAAAGTTATGATTGTGGCTCAGGATTTTGTTGGTAGACTTTCTTTATTTTTTATAAAAACAGGATGACATTAATGTCCTGGCAGTGGCAAAAGCTCTATTTTATTTTACATTTTTTAAGATGAGATTTACACTAAATATGTGAGTAAAGTGCTGATGTTAAAAGTGTTTTCACAACAAATGTTATGGCACTTTAGTTCATATGGCAGCAGAACATTTAAATAAAAGTGCATTTTACACAGCTTTTGAATTCATTATTTGATTTTCCGTATGCAATGTGATTAATCGTGATTAATCAGGGAAATCATGCGATTAATCGTGATTAAAAATTTTAATCGTTGCCCAGCTCTGATGGTGCATCATGATTTCAGGACTGAAATTATGATGCAACGCTGATGATTATGCATCTGTGATGATTTCAGTGAGATCTTTTAATAAGATCTGTCTTGAAAAAGTAGGCTGTTAAAGCCAAAGCTCAGCTCCAGCCTCTGATTAAAGGACTGAACTACTCTTACTTATGCAGTAGATGCAAAATTATTTAACAAAATGAAATTAGATGAGCATCTCTTAACTTCCACTTGAGAATAAAGCACAGAAGATCATGTCATTTTCTACTCAGACTCAGCTAAATCTTTTTTCCTTTCTCACACTAAAAGAGCCAATACACATTGAGAGGCTAATTTGATCAAACAAAAGTAAGTGTGTTTTTGCATCTTATTTTGGTTTCTCTGCTCTGAATTATTTTGTAGATTAGTAAACTTGTTGCACTTTCAACTTAGTTCAGATCCTTTTCACATAAAGAAAAATCCAAGCACACAAAAATATCTTTGCAGTTTTTTGGTTAGATGTCTTTGCCACAGGCGCAAAAAAGAACTCAGCAAAAAAAAAAAAAAAAAAAAAACATTAGGAAATTTGTGTTTGGTAGATTATTTTTTTTGTTGTAACAATGTTTCTTGGCAATAAATCTTATATTGCTGGGAAGCACTTTTAAATGATGGCCCATTTGTAAGGAGAATGCTTTTGTGTAGAGCTGAGTATGTGGGAGGCACCAATAAAAGATTGGTCAGATCTTCTCTGCCAATGCCAAACAGCTTTTTTTTTTTTTTTACCTGTTGACTCCTTTTTCACAGATTGAATGATTTAAGACTGAAGAAAGACATATTTACAATTTAAGAATTTAAATGTATTCAACCAACAGGTTAAATGAATATGTTGCGTTGTGTTGCGTTTGTTGCGTTGCGTTTGTTGCGTTGCGTTTGTTGCAGGTCAGCCAATGTGGTTGTGTTGGTCACTCTGGTATGAACAGCAGACCCAAGATGACACCACAAGTGTTCAATGTTGTTGAGGTCAGGACAGTCAGGACAGTCTCTGATAAACTCCTCTCTGCAGGGGTGAGCAGTGTTATCTTGGAGGATAGAGTTTGGGCCCAGTCCCCTCTGGATATATGTGATTGCTACTGGTTGCAGAATTTCATCTCAATATCTCTCTACATTGGGATTCCCACCAATGATGACAAGCCTAGTGTTTCCAGTGAGGGAGATGCTGCCCCACAACATCACACTACCTCCACCAAAAGATGTTACTCTATCTGCGCAGCAATCACCAAAGTGTTCGCCACGTCTTCTCCACTCTTCAACCCTGCGGTCCAAATGCCATAGGCACAATCTTTCTTAATCGCTGAACATAACATTTCTTCACATGTTCAGAACAACCACGTGTCTGATTGGCACCTGATTGTCAGCATCTGTGGGTGCCAGAAACTCAAAATCAAGAGTCAGTAGAAAAAGCAAAAAAGTCTGTTTGGCACTGGCAGAAAAGATTTGCCAAATCTTTCATGGACACAACCCACATACTCGGCTCCGCTGCTCATCCCTCAAATGCACGTTCCTTACAAATGGGGACCATTTAAAAAGGAAATAATCAGGCTTTGCAACAATATAGGGGATTTATTACCAAGGAACATTGTTACCACAAAGCAAAAATCTACCAAAAACAAATTTCCTTACTTTTTGTGCTTAGTTTATATGTATAAAAACAGGAAGAATATCTTGTGTTGAGGAAAATACCATGTACTGTTTGTCCTTTATGATATGGTGAATCTTCATGGACCAGTTGTGGAAGTCTTGACTCTCTATGCTGCTTGTACTTATCTCACATACTAAATTAAGCACAGCTACAAAAGGACAGAACCATAGTCAATGCACTCAAGTGGCTGTAAAGTAAAGAAACAAAACAATATACAGGATTTTGGGTGTTTTAATCATATGGAACTGTAACTAACAATGGAATCACACAGCAGAGTTTCTTCCTGGTCGGTGCACAATTAAGGATGCATTCAACACATATGTGTGAATCTGCCATTAAGTGATTTGGTTCAGTGTTAATCTCACAGAAACAAAAGTCTGCACTTCAGGTAAAGCTTCAAATTGTGCAATTCTAAGTTCTTGGTCCTGATTTGGTTCGGTACACATTCTCACCAGGAAGACAGCACCAGAGTTTGCCATTTGATTCAAACAAAGACTACCTATCTTTGGGAGTCTTGATCTGACTGTTTTGGTCAACATCTGAGTGCAGTTACTGCATTCACATTAGACGAAACAAACTGCACCAAGTGAAAAACCAAATGCAAGTTTGTTTTCTTAATTATAATGCTGTTTCAGTAGTTGGAGAATATGCTAAACTGACACAAAGGAACCGTTGAAATTTTTAGCTCAACGGGTCCCTCTTTAGGTGTGGAGGTCCAGTTACTTTTAAGACACTGTACAATATTACTCATTTGGTCTCTTACTTGGTCACTCTCTTGTTTTCTCTTCTGTTGTTACCTTTTTGAGTCTCTTGGTCACCCTCTGCTATGATGTTTACTGCAGCTCTGTGAGATAATGTTTTTATTGCCAATGCGTAACATAACACTCTAAAGCTAGTTGCAGTTGTCACATGAGTCCACGGGAACAGGAATCCAAACTAACTTTGAACTTTTCCTTTCTCCAAATAAAAATAAAACAAATAAAATTTCCTCCAAATAAAACTGTTCTTGATATATTGTTTTTGTATGGTTGACTTGTTAGCAAGATTTTCTTTTTTTTTCTTTTTTTAAAGACATGTTCATATGTTTAACTAGTCACTCTGCACTTATGTAGGATTAATTAGCATCCAGATATGTTGTTTGATGATCAACATACAGTTGCTTTGGAAGTGGTTCCCCACTGCCTCAGAAAATAGAAGTAAAAGTTAAAAAAAACAACAAAAAAAAACCAAACCCTTAAAAAAAGAGTTCCTGGAGTTCCTATCGTTAAACATAACTCAAGATCTCTTTTAGAACTATTTAACCCATCACTGTCTGATACTTGAACTCCTTCACTTGTGGCAACACCTCACTGCCAACATTTCAAACCTTTTCTAACAGAGAACCATGGCCTCAAATTTGGAGATACAAATTGTCATCCCTGCTGTTTCATATACTGGAGTGAGAGCATCGCTCAAAGACACCAACATGACATGTAAAAAGCTGAGTCACCAAATAAGACCCCTTCTGCCTCTTGGCCATCCACAAAAGTTATGAACAGACCTGACAAAGATCAGCCCTGACAGTCCAACTCACACCTGGAATGAATCTGATTTACTGCTCCAGCATTTTACAGCCCAGATAGAACCCACATTATCCCTCCTGGTGAGAAGTGACCAGACTCTTCTCCACTACCACTGCATAGACCCGACCAGAGAGGCTGGGAGTTTGATTCCCTTGTTATTGAAACACATCCTTTGTTCCTCTTCTTAAAAGGGGGAACCACTATCCCAATTTGTTGGAGGCATTGCCCCCAATGTTTACTTGATGTTGCAAAAAGTATATCATCTAGCTGAAAGCAATTTATCAGAACTTGTTTGGAATTAAAATACAAATGGATATGAAATGGATAGATTTTTCTTGAAACTGTAGAGGCTGAACACAACGCAGCAAGTCTTATTAATTTCCTCGTTCTGCATCTGCTACTTCGCTTCAATGAAAATGACTTCTCAGTACACAAATTGCTTGAAAATGCACAGATCTCTCATAGTTGTGGTTTGGACTACAGATTCCAACTTGCACAAATATAAGTCAGGTAAAGGGATAGAAAGGGATGGTAGTTTAACAAGTTCGTATTTTGGTATGTTGCATGCTCTGAACAGAAGAGTGAAGAAACTGACAATGACTAATTCAGAGAAAAAGTTCAGTGAACATAGCTTCCAAACTAGTTTTTTTTCTAATGAATTTCAATTTTATCTTTCCATTTTTAATTTCCAAACTTGAATTTGATCAACTTTGATCTTGAGCATTCAGCCCCAAGTTCAATACTGGTTAGTTTTTATGTCTGAGGTGGGAAAAAGACTGATCTTTTTAAATCATGAGTGATTAAATTTACATGGTTATTCACCTATTCTCACTCAGCAATTGCCAATCCTTCTGCAAAGCCAGGAAACATATAGTGCAGCCTTTCCCTCCCCCATCAACAATGAAATAAGAGAATCAGTAGTTTCACAAAATGGTGATTTTAAAAAAAAAAAGAGGAAAAAAAAAAAGGTGGGCATTTCTGATTTGGGAGGGAGGTGCCTCTGAGCCCTCTGTTGGCTCCTGGTTGATGCACTCCCCAACACCACAGGAAAAAAAAATCATCTGATGTGAAATCCATCAAGTTAATTTACTTGGAATTTACAGTCTAACCCTTCAGGCTATTCTTTTGAACTTCTTCTTGCAGCTTTGTCTCGAGCTGTGGTAGGAGGCGATTGTACAGAGCATCATATCTCTACTAATACACATGTGGCCAAAGGCAAGCAGTTTTAAGAAACTGTCACATCCATGCAATGCATTAGTTTGCATTTTGACTCCATCTTGAGATCTAAAATCATCTTTTTATTTGGAAGTTATACATATTTTGTCTTTTTCAGGACTTTGTGGACTGATGATTTTCAGTGGAATCTCTGTGCCAATATCCTGATGTGACCTACATCAAGTTGCCCTCCCTGGCATAGAGGTGGAAACAAAACCAAGCACCAATCATTTCACTCAGATATGTTTAGAATGGGGTCACAGCGCTGACAAATACAGTTTGTATTTATTTGTCTTGTGAATATTTAGATGTACATTTAACCCTAGCAACCTTCCGCAGTGCGAGTAATGACATTGATGGCATTTGCACTATGGAAGACAGAGGTCTGACCGTCCTGATAAGAAGTATTAAGAACTGAAGACAACGCTGATTTCCTTTATATTTACTTGTATCCGAAACTCCCATCTGCAAGTTTTATTTTAAAGGATGCACATTTCATCTAGAATCCTTAAATGCAATGTGCTCACCTGTGGAAGTCTTTTCTTCTTCAGCTGTGTTGGGTTTTCCTGCTTAATTTCCTCGTAGCTGTGCGAACAGCTGACGCAGCAAAAAGATCTGCTGAGTTTCTGGAGAGACAGTAGTTGCAGTTTTCTCCTACTCTAATATAAAGAAATCTAAACTAATGAAACAAACACCCAGCACATGCACAGTGCTCTCACTGCTGCTCACAGAAGGGTGGGGATGTGAAAGGAAAGGTTGGTGCCTCCTCTCAGGTGTGGGTGGGATGTTCTCCCAGTTTTAAAGAGTGATAGATTAGTAGACCTTGAACCCTTTATGGCATTATGGAATATTATTGAATGAAGACTTTCAGAATCACTACTTATGCTTTTATGCAAAAGTCATAAAATGTTTTAAATCTGTTATTCTTCCACACATTTGTTCAAATGAGTCTAATTATTGGATGAGCAGTGTTGTGCTTGTTAGCATTTGCATTTGTTTTTTGTGTATAATAAATATACAGATTTTAAATTGCAAGTCATTATCTGCTTTCATCCTTGCAAATAACCTCACAAGAAGTAGAGAGCGAGCAGTGAGCTACTCACTGTTTAATTGGCTGGGCTTTACAGGTGTCCTGCACAAAGCCTCAGTGAGCACAGCGGGCGTCTGCATCGCAGGAGTAAGAGCTAAGTTTAGCAAATCCTCTCAGTCTGTTCCTCAATGACAGCACACGTTGAACAGTCCGCGGAGAAAGTCAGGAATGCATAACCTCACATGCAAGCACACTGAAGCCACACACACACGTCCTGCACAAATCTGTATTCAACCTGACAAGTGAATGCTCAGTCGTACCGCCATGGCATGCATGCATGCACTTGGAGCTGCATGCAAAATGGAGAAATTATTTTTCTATGCATTTTCAATGATGGTGTGTTTGAATTAATGTGCTTTTTCACAGATAAATGGTATGTTTTTTTTTTTTTGTTTTGTTTCTTTGTTTTTATTAGACATTTTAAACTGCATACAAACTAACTTATTAAATATCTAATTTCAGTAAACCTTAGAAACCCGTATGGCATACGCATTTGAACAAATGTGTAGTTGACTTAGAACATTATGACCTGTTTCTCTTGGAGAACGTGAATAGACTCCTGAAAGTGGCAGAGGTTCAGCAGCTAGCCAATAAATCTAAAGCCTGCTTCGAGAGTTGGGGCTATGGGATGGAGAGAACAGCTTGATTATCAGTGGTTTGTTTCATAAGTTGTGAAAACATCAACAATTTACATATCATGTAAAAAAAAATATAAGTTAGCATCCTTTCATTTTCATTTAAAGTTGTGCATAAATGAAAAAAAAGTTTATTAAAAAAACACATGAGTAAAATAACTTATTTAAAGGTTTAATGTCTTGCATTTTGTTTGTGAGAATAAAGAGTTAAAACCTTAAAAGATCATAAATACGGTTGCGGTTTCTTCATTATGAATACAAAGATAAAAGTGAGAATTCACTGTCAAAAATACGTCACGGGATCACAGGCATCATGTATGGAACAGACATGCGTTCTAAATCAGTTAGTTGAACACACCAAGTGGCAATCATTTTTTTTTTTTCAATATGTAGATTCAACCTCCATAACAGCTGTACAGGGACAGAAATTTTTCGTAACACATCAGATGATGGTCATATTTTAAAGAGAATATGTTTTCTTGTGCTTGTGTAGATTGTGCGAACAGACCACCATGACTGGCTCTGGTTGTTTTGAAAGAATCTGAGTATGAAGGAGCTAGCTAGCTATGGGAGTAAATTGTCACCAATGAAACAATAGAGACGTGAAGTCCTGCCACCGGGATGATTTACTGTAGGTCCCAGTACAGTTCCAACTGAAAGAGTCCTAAAATAATTTTCCATGAGCAGCTCGGCTCCTTCAGCTTAGCCACGTAGCGGTCAGGTGCACAGACGTTTTGGCCGAGAGACCCTTCAGCTAAGCCAGGCAACAGCTCGCCTCACTCACCATTTTCAGCTGAGCTAAAGCCCCGAGCTCCTTTAGTCCAGCCGGGCAACAACTCCATGCATCAGACCGGCAGCAAGGCTTGGCTGAGGAAAATCCTTTCAGGACTCTTCCAAGCAGAAAAAAGCAGGGCCCTTTCCAGGTTCCTCTCCACTTTACTCTAAACTGTCCATGTAACATTGTTCCACATGTCTGGTGGTTTGTTCAGATTCAGTTTTATGAACCTCAGTCATACCTGAATGTTCTTTTTAGACTAAGAGGCTTTCTCCTGGCAAAACTTAAACAAACAAACAAACAAACCATACGCGTTCAGTCCTTATTAAGCTCAGAGTAGCCTGTAGTGTTTTTTAATATTTCTCTGAGCATTGTCCGATCTTAACGTTATTAGGAGATCCCTCCTGAGAAAATCTGAAAGTCCTTTTCACTGTAGAATGTTAAAGTCCAAATGGTTTGGAAATGGTTTTATAACCCTTTGTGGACTGATGCTTATTAACATTTTATTTTCTTCAACCCCAGATTATGTCTTCCTCCTCTCAGCATGGTGTCAACATGCCTCTAAATGCTCCGTACCAGCAAACTGCAGATCAGTTGGTAAAAGTCTCTGAAAACTCAGGATGGTCCTCGATTTTTAGTTTTGTTTTCATTAAATAATAGCATGGTGAAAAAAAGTTTTATCTTGTTATTTGTCTGAGGCTGTGTTTACTTATATTAAGATCCATAAAAAGAGGTGGTACTAACATTCGTATGTGACTATAATACAATATGGAGTGCTGAGCACCAAAGTATATTGGAAAACTACATCTTCAAGAGTCCATTATTGTGAAAAAAAATATTGCAAACAGGTAATATTTAAAGTTCAGTAGGCATCATGGTGAATAGTTGGACATGAAAGTGGTTGGAGCACATTAACAAAAGTAACAAAAGTAACATAAAGTCAAAAAAGGAGTTTCAGGAAAATAGTCCCATTGCGCTTTAGATATCCTTAGTGTTTTTCCTTATCCAATCTCGAAAGTTTGCTATTTGTGTCTGAACTGTGTAGCTGCGCTGGTGACAGTTGTTTTTCTCGTAGATGAAACTCTCCAAGCCGAGCAGCTGCCAGCCTGCGTTAGGGTCTCCCTGAGTCTCCCCGTGACCTGACAGGACACCCTTTGTGTTGGAAAACAGAGGTGGCACAATAGTGATGCCTGGAACAACACTGGGACAAGAGCCCTGAGGGCCGGACGGCTTGCTAACGACACAGAGTGTATTGTCGCCGATCGCTGTGCCATGTGCTCCTCCTTCAGCAAACTCTCTTTCACAAAGAGGAACGTTGCTCAGCTCGACCAGCTTCGTCTGGCTCTGGGCTGCGTGACGTCCTGTGGCTGTTTGGTAAAATCCACCTTGCAGTGAAAGCCTCCTGCGCTGTCACCTCTCCTCCTTGCATTTTGGGTAGACACACTGGCAACACATGCTCAGTGATCTTGGCCTTGTCCTTCAGGCTGAGCAAAGCCACATCAAAGCCCGGTGCAGATGAAAAACTTGGATGAAGTAAAATGTCTGAAACCTGTTGGGACAGAGGAAAAGTGTAAGGATGGACGTTCTGTTGATTTTTGCAATACGTGTAACTATCAAATACTAAATCATCAAGATGTGCAAATACTTAAAAATCCTAAATAAACATATGTGTTGCATGCTTAATCTTCAAGTGCATATCTAAATGCCAATTTTGTACAACACAGTGCTTAAGACTCTTATTTTGCAGCCATGGAAACCTTTGAGTGCTTGATGACCTCAAAATAAAAGAACATGAAGGAATTTAAGGAGTTTACAGGATTCCTGGTTTAAAGAGGAATGTTTTATTTAGAAACATATCAGAACTGACTTGGATATTTAAATATCAAAATCTATTTCTTGTTGGACTCTCAATACAAGAGGCATATGTGCAAAATAAGACCCACAGTTGAGCTTCACTCTGAACGTTTGTGGCTGTGTTGTCTGACTTGCTGAGTTTTGTACCCTGAGGTGGCTTTTCAGCAAATCTCTGGATGTCTGGGATTGAACCCCTACGACCACCTTCACACGGGTAGGATGAAGAGGCAGCTGCTTGTCCTTGTCTGCCACACACTGAGCTGCCACCAGGACTCTCCGCCGGCTCACCAGAGCCCCACTGCACGCAAGGATCCAGAATGTGGACTCCTCTGAGGCCCCCTGCTGGTCCAACGTAGTGGCTCCACGGGACCAGTGGGCGCTCAAGAGTACCATCAGGAGGTGAGCGGATGTAAACGGCTGCATGCCATGGCCACTGGGTGTCTGAGAGGTTGCTTCGACTGAAAGTGTCCAATTTTCCACAAACTGTTGGAGGTTTGCAAACAGAAAAGAAGGAGAAAAACATGTGAAGATGCAATTTTAAATTATTATTTCAAAGTGAGCTGATTAAAGTTTGGTGAATTAGAAGGTAAGTTTTGAAATTTAGTGTAAAAGTAGCACAAGCTGAAATGTTTCTGAAGGTTTCTTAACAGATTGTTGATAAAACTCAATTATTATATTTATATCAATCCATCATTTCCAAGGAGAACTTTTCAGACTCAAGAATCTTTAGTCTATGTTGAAAACAAACAATTAAAAAAAAAATGTGACTTTGACAAAATTCTCAGACTGAAGCATCATTTTTCTCAAATATTTGACTGTGAGAATGTTCGTTTATTTCTTCAAGGAAAAAGAAAAAACATGTTTGTGAGACAAATTGAATGAACTCTGTAAAATTGTGAAAAGAATTCGTTGTCACATAAAGATGTCTCGGTGAGGTGTGCTGTCATTTACTCATGTAAAACTTATCTGCTTTTAAAACTGCTTAAAAACTTTTGATTAGAGCTTAAAGAGACAAAAAAGTCGTTATATATTTCAATTTCATAGCATTTTGTAAGTGTGATATATTTTAAATATAAATTGCATCACTGGACATCTCTCTTTAAACATTGTGTCTATACAGTGATCCCTTGCCACTTTGCGGTTTGAGTACCACGGTTTTAGTGCTTCGTGGATTTTTTTCAGAAATATATTATATAATTTTGAGAAATTTTTTTTAAATCGCTGAAACATCACAGGATTTTGTGCACGTTCTCTCACAGTGAAGAAATGCTGTGAGCCAGCCTGGCCCCTTTAAGAAGGTAGCCTTATGGGTAATGATGTGGCCTTATGGGTAATGTAGTGTGTGTGTCATGGGATGTTGTTGTTAGCGTGTTAGCCGCTAATTACGAGCCAAAAATGGCACAATACCAGCAGTTTCTTTACTACGGTTCAGAGACCAGAGGCTGTGAAGGTAACAGAAAGACCACAGTTGAGCCTTTGTCTTGTGTCTCGCTACTTTTTGGGGGTTTTTAAACATATTTTAAACACATTATTGAGGCTGTGTGGGCTCCGGCTCCAGAATGCGGATTTTGATTGTCACGGGGGGCGGTCCACATTAACCGCGAAAAATAAGGGATCACTGTATAGCTAAAATGGCATTTTTAACAAGTGAATGGTCTGCAGTTAAAATAAGTTTAAATGTTAGAGAATATTTTCAAAAGCGAAAGAGAAATGGCATCTGTCTGAGGAACATGAGAATGATATTGGCTTGAATGTGGAGAGCTGTGAGAGACAGCGAAAGTCATCCATTCTTCTCTACAAATCTGGAATCACTTTACAGCATGTCATCGATGATGAACTATCCCCCAGAGCTGAAGTGGACATGGTGGCAGTGGTCAACTAAACTCAAGAGAGTAAGGACAGAGGAGACAAGGAGGGAGTGGCCAAGCAAGAGAGCAACAAGAGTAAATCATTGAAGATTAATGATCATTAGACAGTAATCATTGTGGAAGCTCTTTAATCTCCATGCCTTTAGGGGACTACTGGGTTACAAAATGTTAAAAGATTATTTGTGCTTCTTTAAAAACTGTTGAAAGATTTTAGAATATTTAAACGATTATAAATTATAAATAATAAAGGTACATGGAAATAGTTTTGCAAGGTAATTATTAATGAAACACAGGGTTAACTTTCTAAACTTTAAGCCACATTTTGGTGCTGGCCAGACCATGTTAGTATGCTGAATTCAGCAAAAAGATATGTAGTCGTTTCTCTCTCTCTCTATTAAACATTGCATATTTTTGTCTGTCTTTTTTTTTTTTTTTCAAATTACCTAATTGATCTCTGTTAAACTGTGTCTGAGCTACTGCTGATCTCACCAGGTGAACAGGAAACGTGGTGTCCACTCCACCTGCCAGTCTTCAGACAGGTGCGCCTCGAGCTTCCTGTGTTGCGGTAGAGAGGGGAGGCACACTTGTACTCAATGCTTGTGTAGAGCGGGTGAAAGCCTCGGGGCGTCTCCTCCAAGCCTTGTATCTTCTCCATTTTTATTGGACTGGCCTGACCTCTGAGAGTGGAATAAAGCCAGCTGACAACAGGTCCTGCATGTTGTATCTGGGTGAGAAAAGGACACCTATGGAATTTGTCTTTAAGGCTCCTCTCGTCTGTGTAAGCTGCATTGATGAAATTTAAAATGTCAAAACCATGCAATGGAAACCTACTCACAGGACTAGAAAATGAACTGACTAAAAAACACAAGCATACCATCAACTTGTTGCTGAAGCTTCCCATGAACGTCCATTTGGGACTTTGACTTTTAACTGGGGCAGGTTACCAAATGAAAATAAATACATAAATGAACAGATAAACTCCAGATTTATTAAAGCATGTTTCCTGATATTGTCTTGGTGATGACAGATGTTTCATTATGTAGTTTTGGACCACAGGAACTACTTCATGGTTCCTACTATTATTGGAAAAAGCTCCCTTCTTTTTTGCGTCTGCGCCACAGAATCTGAAGCAGATTCCGTTTGATAAAAGCTGCTTTTATATAGTCTATTTTTTTTTTTTTTTTTAGCTTTTCCAAGAATAGGGAGTAAAATTCAGTCATGCAAAAGTTATTACTTTTAATCCTATCTGTGTGTATCTGTGTCCCGAAACATAATAAATATCATCCGATTTGTAATAGGCAAATACAACTTCAAACAACAAGATGACTTTTTTTTCCACCGTTCCGTTATTCTTTTTTTCTTTATCAAAAATAAAGCCAAGAAGTATCCCATGTTTTATTAACTTGGAGATCCACCTTTAGCAGCAACAACTTGTTCCTAAATGGCCTATTAATGTGAACATTTCTGAAACTAGTGGTACCAACTAGCAGTATCAAGAAGAATCTTATTCACACTGCTGTTACTGCTTCAACTCTTAGGATCATTTCTGTTCTTCTCCAGTCAAAACACCTATGACTGGAATAATTTAACAAGATGGTAATGCAGGATAACTAGTAAATCTAAGCTGTAAATGTGCAAACATTATGCAAGTATAGATATTGCATCCAAAGAATACCTTGACAAAAGATGTTGCTTTACAACTTTTTGCCGCACGAGTCCTGACACTTTGGGTTCCCGACACACTATAGAAGCAAATCAAGCATGTTATTGTTATAAAGAATCTTTTGTTTCGAGTGGAAGGGTGAGTTATGCAAGATAAATAAGAAGAAATATCTTCTTGAAATATCAACAACAAGCATGATTAAGAAGAACAAATTCCCAAGCAAAATGGTGATCTCACTTCTGATACACTTTGGTGGCCTGCTGCTCCAGGATCCATGAGAAAGACAGAGACTCCGTTGGTTTCCACTCAGAAGGTAAGGTTTTTTACAGAAAAACTCAATTGTTCTGCACCTCCAACTGAGTCAGCCGCAGGTCTGTGGTAGCCATGGAGCAGCGTAGGTGGAGGGGCACACCTCACTGGACTTCTCTGACCTTTATGTAGTTCAGGGCAGTGGACAAAACACACAAAAAATTATTTGATATATATACATATGTATCCACTAGATGGAGTCGCACTGAAGTAACCAGTAAGAGAATAGCACAACAGTGAACACATGGATCTGATGTAACATGGAGGAATGACACGAAAGTTTTGTTGCAGTCCAGAATATTTTTTTTTTTTAGACAGAATTGTTAATATTGCTACCTGAGTTGCTACCTCAACTGTAAAGTTCACAGAATTTTACCGTTCTCCATGTCTGTTTTAGCTTTTCCTTGTGTTTACTGTTTTCTGGCTCCACAGCAGCCACAAACAGACTTTTCAAAACAAAAGCATGTGAGCAATGTGCGTTAACGCGCAATGAAATAAATGCCGGCATTAATAAATTAATGCGTTAACGCGATAACGCATTAACTTGCCCAGCCCTGATATATATATATATATATATATATATATATATATATATATATATATATATATATATATATATATATATATATATATATATATATATATATATATATATATATATATATATATATATATACAGTGGAGGAAATAAGTATTTGATCCCCCACTGATTTTGGCAGTTGTCATACTAAGAAATAAATTAACAGTCTCAGACTTCTATGGCAGCTTTATTTTAAAAGTTATAGAAAGAATATTGAAAAAAATTTTGACTCTGGCCAATGACTTGGAAATTGATTTTTATTTTTCATTTCATGTAATTTTCTCAAATTTTTTTTTCAATATTCTTTCTATAAAGAACTGCCAAAATCATCAGGGGATCAAATACGTATTTCCTCCACTGTATATATATATATATATATATATATATATATATATATATATATATATATATATATATATATATATATATATATATATATATATATATATATATATATGATCTCTGTGTGTGTAAAGAACCAAAATAATAAGACCAGAAACAAAAGGGTGGAAATTACCTTTTACACATAAAGGAGCCGAGCCACTCCATGTACCATTAAGCAGACAGGTCCTCTGTTGTGTTCCAGTCAATATGAAAGGTGGGTGACACCGGTAGTTTACAGAGACAAGCCTCTCCTCTGGACCATACACCGGCAATATATATCCATTCAGTGGTTTTTCTGGGGGTGAGCATGTTGTATTTTTGGTGGTTGAAACTGTGGAGAAATTTGCTAGATATGATAAACAATAGACTAATCTTCCAATTTAATACATAAAGTGGATAATATTTAAAAAAAAAAAAAAAATTATTATAATATGTCCACAGGGTATTGGTTTCATATAAGCAATACAATAGAACAGAGTCTAAAAAGGTACTATTTGAACTTTAACTTTGGGAACAGGTAAATTGGATAAATCTTTTGGTTTATTTTAATATTTCTCTGCTGGGTAGATCTACTTCAGGATGAATTTAGAATTTTTTTTCATTTTCTGTTTGAGTGTTATTTTTGGGGGCATTTTTCGCTTTGTAAGATAGTTATAGTTGATAAAAACAGTGCGTTAAAAGGTCCAGGCAGGCCAGCAAACAAACCTTTAATTTATTCTCAAGGTATCTGTCCCTCTCTAAGAAGATAATGCTGTGGCTAAAAACATAATAACTCAGTGTGACATGATTAACAGAGCATCATCAGAGTAAATGAACAGACCACTTGCTTTTAAAACAGTTTGTACAGTGAAAATATAATTCAATAGTGTCCTTGGGAAACTTGAAAGTTAGTTCTTCAGCTCACTTGCAGAAGTACTGCTGAGAAGTGCTCCGGTAATCATTGCTACTGCACCAATGAGAAAAAAAGTTGGAAGCATGATCGGTTTCAAAGACAACAAACAGAGAGGAATGGGTCTAATGTGTCACTGACTGTCCATCCTACAGCACTGCCTGAAGATATGAGCTGCACACCCACAGAAGAATGAAAGGAAGAGTATCCAGGGATGTCTCTCCTGAATTACGTATGAAGGGACGACAGAGTGTCATCTGTATTGTGTGATCATGATATGAGAAGGGACTTCCTACAGAATATCATTGGCTTGATAGACTGAAAAAGTAATTTTTTTGTGTCTAGAAAAGCTGGCAGTTGATTTACTCTGTGAGTAAACAATAAAGAGGAACACCAAATAATTTGATCAACTAAAACTTCCCCTGTAGACTCACACACAAGTTTCTATTGGAACTGCATTATATTGTTGAAGATTTTGTTATTTTTGTCAATCTGTATCTATTGTATTGCATGAGTGGCATTCCGTTATAATTGCACCTGCCTAAATTCTCTTGAAATATGAGAACAAATCCATCGTAGCTACTGTAGCCATCTGAGGTGAACAGAATGTGCGCCATGTTCCCTGAACTTCTTATTGGTGGAGGCAGCTGATCCCCACAAAACCGGCCAATCACAGGGTAGTTCAGATCATTACCATCACGCACCTCAACATAATCATAACGACAGTTGTGGTCAGACTCTAAACTTAGTGCTGAGAACCTGAGAACAACAAGACAAAAAAAAGGTGTCAAGTCATTGAGAAATTCTGAAATGTGGTATTTTAGATCTATTGCAATTTTATTTTTTTCTTTGTTTGGTAAAATTATGTTCCATTAATTCTTTTTTTTTTTCCCCTATATCAGATCCTTGAAGTCCCCTACCTGAGTTCAATGATGCTGTCTCGGTCCACTTCCAATGTCCATTCACATCGGGCGTTTGCTGGGTAACTCTCCAGGATTATGTGTCCCTGGGCTCTCTGGATAACCCCTCCACATCCTATCCCAGAGGGATCTGTGATTACTTTCCACTTAGTAAATGCACATCCTCATTAAATGTGTGTTTATCACAGTGGCACTGAACATTTTTTGAGTGTCACAAGCTGGACCAGTAATGTGACATGCTGTTTAAGATGGCAGATAATAGCCAAAAAAATGATGGGGTTATGGGACCCAACCAGGCAATTTAACAACCATGATGATTAGCATCATGCTGGTATTCATGCTGATGTGTGCTACCGCTGGAACAATTCTCCTCACTGATTATCACTCAGTCTCCACTATTAAAAGGGATCAGTTCAATTTTTTTAACTTAATTTCAGAATGAAATCATACATCAACTGTTAAATGTCAGAACTCAGTTTTTCTTTTCTTTTTCTTTTAATCACACATTTCAAAAATGACGTGAAGGAGGTGTGCAAGTCTTCTCTTGCAGTGCCTCTATCAAATTACAGTGCATGACAGAGTGGTATTTGTGTCACAGCTTGCTCCAGGCTGTAAAAAGGAGGAAAAATACCAAGACAGTGAATCACATAAGTGGCAGCAACATGGATGTCTTTAAAGGTTTGTTCCCTAGACACTCCTGATGTCATTAAGACACTAACCAACTACAATTCTTCCAACAGACTCATCATTGACTCACTATGTAAAGAAAAAAAGTGATGCATGGTTTATAGGGAGGGCCGTTTATATGAATGACTTTGTGGAACCAAGATAAGGTTGAAATGTACTAAATAGGTGCATAGTATTTACCTTTACTTTTGATAACAAAAGTACTCGGAAAAAAAAAGAAAAAACCTTCTATATCTGGTGTATGTCTGAGGTCTTGCAAATGAGCATGTAACAATCAGAGAACTTCCCATTTGCGTACACTCATAGTATAAACAGTTGAAACCATAATTTTGCATACACTTTAGAAACAGACACAAAATCTTTTTCTTTGTCGCTGGCAGTACATTTGAGGAAACATTTTCTGCTTTAGATCAGTTAGAAGAGGATCATTATCCCCCTGAAAAACATATTGTGTCTCAACATGACCTAAAAGGTCACAGCTCCAAACCACCACAAATAAAACAGATTACAGTTTAGTTGTACTAAGTTCATTTTGTCTTCACTTCTCTATCAGTTAACTGTTCTTTTATCACAGACAATAAGTTTTTAGGTTGTTTTACCTGACATGTTTCGGCATGATGAAGGCGGAAGTACATGCCGAAACATGTCAGGTAAAACAACCTAAAAACTTATTGTCTGTGATAAAAGAACAGTTAACTGACAGATTACAGTTTGCAGCTGCACATGTGGGCACAAAGCTCGATTTGTTGACATGTGTCCTATGGTCTAATGAGGCTAAAATTCAACCTTTGGATCAAAACAATAATAAAACATTATTCCAACTGTCAAGCATGAGGGTGGCAGCATCATGTTGTGGAACCGCTTTGCTGCAAGAGTGAAAAGAAAAAATTGACAGCATCGTGAGAAAGGAGGGATTATGCTCATTTCACTTTTTTGTATTGCCTAAATGCACAATATACTATATGTCATCTCAAGAAAACAAGTTCCACTGCAGTCCAATTATAGACCAACTAAATTGAATTCATTGTAATTCAGTATAATCCAATTAATCCTAATTGAATCTTGATTTAAAAGTCATATGAGAAGTTGTAAAAAATAGCCTTGGATAAGGAACCCAACAGATAACGCGATATGTTCACATCGGTGCAGTCCCATTGTGTTAATTATGTGGTTATAGTGAAGCAAGACTCCAGCTAAAAACCCAAAGCCTACAGTTGGGTAATCTAAATGGACAATGACTCCTAAGAACATCTCCAAATTAGTTGCCTAAGTGATTTAAAGACAACAAAGTGAAGGTATTGAAGTGGCCATCACAAAGCCCGTGACCTCTATCTGTCAGGCTGAGGTTTTAGGTTGGGTTCAGGTTTAATGACAAAAATTGAACCCACCGTGATCAAATTATTAACATGACGGAAGCTACATGAAGGGAGCAGAACAAACCATGACAACAAACCAGCAGAGGAGGGCAGAAAGGCGGGAACAATATAGACACAGGGGCTGATGAGATACTGGTGTGAACATTCGGGACAGAGAGGAACAGAAGGAAGTTAAAACTAAACCAACACACCTGGAATAACACTTTCAAAATAAGACAGGAAGTAAAGAAACTGGTTTAGACACAAAGGACCAGCTAAAGCAGAGTTAAAATAAAACTTGAAGGACAAGAGTTTTAATAAAGACATTAATAGTAAAACACAAAACAGAGGCCATAATGCACAGGAAAACCCAAACAAAACCTGGATCATAAAACCATCCTGTTGGAAATTTGTGGGCCGGACTGACAATGAGTGAGTGAGCAAAGCTTGTCTCAGTTCCACCAGTTCTGTCAGGAGGAATGGGTCACATTTCCAGCCAGATGTTGTGAGCTTGTAGATGCTTCTTGTAAACATTTGACCCAAATTAAACAATTTAAAGGCAATTCCACCAAATATCAACCAAGTGTATCTGACTTTAAAGACATCAGTTAAGAAAAAAAGGCAAAAAATAACTGCTAAAAATTGGATACTCATGAGTATCTCATGAGATTTACTTTTTACATCCAAATTAAACTCAAATGAAAACTGAAAGTATTCTCTCTGCTGAAGCTGCCCCCCCCCCCCCCCCCCAAAAAAAACCCCCCAAAGAGGAAGATAATGGATGGAAGGATGGATATGTCTATTTTAAGCTTTTGTTAAATTATTCAAAATTTTAAAAGATATTTCAGAGCAACATTTTATTTCAATAATATTTTATAACAAATAACTAGTAATGGTGATTTGAAATAAAAAGTCAAGAAATGATACAGGACTACATGATCAGTCTGGCTTGATGTAGTGCAGCTGTTCAAGTCTCTGAAATGCACGTATGGTTCAATCCTTGTTTTCTCACACAATGAGATCCAGCAGGATCTAGTCTAACAGCAATAAAGTAAAATTACTCACTTTTACAATCCCCCCCGCTCCAGCCTTGGCGACACTCAGTACAATACTTCCCATTGACGAAGAAGTCATCATTAGCTCTCCATGTTCCATTGTGGCAAGTTTTACAGTTCTCAAACAAACTGCAGCCTGGCAATGACAAACATAAAGGCGGAAACTATTGTCACGCAACAGTGATAAGTTTAAAAATGTTTTGGCTTATTAGGAGTTCTTGGTAACTGATTATGAAAGTCATATTCTCAAACAAAGTAATGAGTAGGAACCTTTTTGTGAAATAAACAACAGAGAGGAGGATGCAGGCAGGTAGCATAGATAGATAGATAGATAGATAGATAGATACTTTATTTATCCAGTAAGGGATATTTTAGTAAGCAGCAAACATCATACATTAGAAGCATCGGACAGAATTCTAACAATTATTAACATACTTGTGAGAGACAGCGAGATTATACCTGGGTGAATAATGCAGGGGTCACACTGATCCAGAGCATTACGGCAGCAGGGAACGGTATAGCCAACCTTTGACCCTTTAGAGGGACACCGACACTGGATCAGGTGGTACTCACAACATGGACGACACATGGCGTTCCACTTGGAGCTCGGGCAGTTGTCTCTTGTCAAAACTGTGGAATTTATACAAAAGACTCTGGTGGTCAGATCAAGGCTGAGTTACAGGTGACGAATAATAAATGAAGATTTGAACAAGGCAAATCTGCCCTCGAGCAGATGTTTATGTTATGTGATTATGCAGACCAGTTTTTTATTCAAAGGTGATGTGAAAATAAATCTTTGCTTGAAACCATGTGTTTCAGTAGCTGAAGTGACTACCAAAATCAAAAATCCCAGCATACTAAAACCATTGTCACCCAAGGGTCAATATCCATTTTTTGAAATACTGAGGAAGAAAAACTAAGAAAAAAATGTAGTTAATGTACCTCATCAGTGAAAATCAGTTATAATTTCACTGACACTAGTACTGTAGTATATATTGAAAGGCTAGGGGCCATCATTTTAGATTCTTGACTTCTGAACTGTGAATAAAGACATGACAGAGCCCAACTGTCCATAAATTATAGCTTGCGGTGCTATTGATTGTGCTAAGAGACCACCACAAAGGGTTTGGTGTTGCAGTGGAATGGTCCAGGAGCAGCCACCTTTACCCCCAGCCAAAGGCCACAAGCCAGTGGTAGCTGAATGATGACAGGCTTGTTGGCCACAAGCTCAGACAGCAGCTGGAGCAGCCAGCCTCACCTTTTCAGTCCAACATGGAAGGGTCCAGTGAATAACCCTTTCAGATTGACTTGCCAGAAGGCCTCAGCTACAACTAAGCAGCCATATGAGCACAGAAGCTCCAGTTGTCCTTGCTTCAAAACGTCACTAATGAAATGACATCTGAAACAAGGATGGATGGACAGATTAATTCAAGAAATATGTTAAATAACATTAGCTAGCATCACAGGTTAGTGTAAACTAAGCTAAGCTAAAACAGCAAGCTTGTGCTAACTAAGGAGAGATGGGTGTGTTCCAGTCAACTGGTTGCTTCTTCATTCTGCTCCATTTTGGCTCAACTGGGGTTGAGCAGAGTCAGCTCCAGCTAGCATCAACCCGAGCACTGAAGGATAGTTTGCACATCTTGCAGAGGAGAGGGGTGATGTTGTTCCGAGTGTCTGTCACCACCTCCTAAAGGTGGCTGCCATTAAAGGTGGGGTAGGTGTTCTTTGAAAAAACGGTTCCAGCAATCCAACTCAAGTGAGATTTTGAAAATATACACTCCCTCCCTCCTCCCAAAGGCTCCGCCTCCTCCTCTTCAGCCCACCCCTCGAAACCACGCCTTCACACGATTCACGACTACATGAACCACAGGGAGGGAGGGAGGGGTGGGTGGGAGTGCATTGATATTTGATGGACGTATTAGGCAGCCAATGAAAGTAATGATGATCACTATTTTGATTGGTCAGAGTTTTTCTCTGATTATACCCTCTAGACTGGACCGAAACGTTTCATTTTTTTTGCAAACATTTTATTCCGGTGGGTGCAATGGGAATGTGAAAAGGTTTTCAAGCAATATTGTAAAAAGTGCTGCAAAAAAAGAAACACCTATACCACCTTTAATAGAATAAATACATGTAAAAACATGTTGAAAAGGGAGCTTTTGCACTTTGTCTCTTTAGTATTTTTACCAAGGCAGATCACAAATATTTTATTAAGACTTTAGGAATATGTGTCAGCCTTTGAAAAATGGCTTAATATGTTTCCTTTAACAGCAGAAACATTTCATGATGACTGCATGATCATCTTTCTGGCAATTTAATCTATATTGCTCAAGCTAAGGTTTGAAAGTATGAATAAAACATTTTTTTTTTAATTCCACTGAAGATATTCAGATTCTGCTTATGTGACTGAATGCTACTACTGAATCTCATTAATATTCAGCGAAACTTAGAAAACTTCTAGAAAAAGGAAAAAAAGCAGATCCAGGTTGAAGCTCCCAAGAGTCTTGAGTCAACAGTCATTTTGCAGGTTTATTCTTCCCATGTACAACTCTATATCTGTTTTAGATAAAGCACAGCAGCGATATGTAACGCTGACTAATATCCCCGATATATGAGTTTGTATATTGCTTTTATTCAAGAGAGACCCGTGCTGTCTGTTTCATTCACTTAGGCATGTCTCAGACAAGCAGAAGAAGTGAGTCACTGTCATAAAAAAAGAACATAAAAAAAAAAAACTTCACAGTTGTGAAGAGACTGTAAAGTTAATGCGATTTATTTTACCTGCTTACCTGCTTAAGTCCAATAAATGGAATGCAAAGATTCTCAAAAGCTCCAAGGTTCAATCAAAACTTCAATAAAAATATTTTGCTTACCATGTTCCCATGCTGATACACTCACACAGAGATTTAGAAGGAGGTAGAAGAGTTTAGGCTCGGAAACAATGAGCGCAGGTATGTTCTTTGTCAGAAAAATGAGCATGTTGGCTTTCAGCTGTACATCGGTCTTCCAGTCTGTTTGAAATACACCCCAGCTATGGTGAAGGATTTTCCAATCTTAGCACAATGGATAAGGATCTTTAACCCATTCCTTTCTGCTTTATATGGTTCATCTGTAAATGCAGCTTCAAATTGTTTAGTACTGTTGAGAACTACTAGAGGTCTGCAGCTGACTTCTGTATCTCTCCTCTCATTCTGAGTTCAGAATCTGCGCTTAGCACCACGTTGCAACAGGGGAAAATACTGGCAGAGGAAGTGGAAAATGCATATGAGGTAAGGAGATGGCAATGATAAAAACAGAGAAGAAAGTATGGGGGGAAAAATGAAGTGAGAGAGGTTGCACAGAGCAGGAAAAGGGATTTTTAAAATGTGCATCAAGACACCATTGGCTGAAAGTCAATGGTTAAAGTTATTGTACTTGACTACTTTCTTGAAGTACCTGAAGTACATGAGTATTGTTTTCCCTTTGCTTTAAACTTCAACTCCAACAATTTACAGAAAAAAAGATATTGCACTCTTTACTTAAGATTTTTTAAAGTTTTAGTTATCACTTACTTTTAAAATGAAGATTTTAGAAAATCTTTTTTTCTTTTGGATTAAAATGCAACAACATTAAAGAATAAATCGCTGCTTTTCAACCTATTCATGTATTGTTGCAATGCTTTATAATAAGTCTGAATAACTTAGACTTAAGACTTCCTTTATTGTCATTGTACAAAAGAAAAAAAGAAAAAAGCATGTTAGTGTTTTTTTTTTTTCCTCCGCCAAGGAGGTTACGTTTTTGCTGGCATTTATTGAATTGAATTGAATTGAATTGAAAATACTTTAATAATCCCCGAGGGGAAATTGGCTTGTTGCAGCAGATATAAAAATATACATAAATAGACAGGACATTAAATAGACATTAAATAGGCAATAAATAGACAAAAAACAGTGTGCAAAACAAGACACTAAATAAAAAGTAAGTAGACAAAAAACAGTGTGCAAAAACAGACAAAAACAGTGTGCAAAACCAGTAATAATAAAACTGTAATAATGTAATAAGTGATAATGCGGCATTAACAGAAGGCAGTGGCAGAAGTATCTGTCTGTCTGTGTACAAGATAACTCAAAAAGTTATGGATGGATTTTGATGATTTTTTTTTTTCAGGAATTGTCAGAAATGTGAAAAGGAAGAACTGATTTCATTTTGGCTGTGATCCAGAACAAATCCTGGATTCTGCATCAGTTTCAAATTTTCGATAACATTGTGGTCAATGGGGCAGAAAATTTTATTTCTCAATATCTCAGTTAATTATTGCCCAAAACTCATGAAATTTGACTCAGGGATTGACAATGGGAACCTCTTAAAATTTCAAAGGCTGGTCTGGATCTGATCCAGAACGCAGATTTTATCGCAATCTGTAAATCGCTATATTGGAGAACTGTTGTGCTTGGCGGAGGTCTGCGCTCTCTGAGTGCTTTTCTAGTTTTAAAAATGAAATATCGTTTGCTTGGCTTCTGACATAAAGCTAAGTTGGGTTTGGAGATAGAATAAATAAAATAAGTAGGATTTAAAATATGTATATATTTACAAATATATATTGCACTGAAAAAGTATTGATTATATTGACAGTATAGACAGTATTAACAGCAGGGTAGAGATTGTCCATGGGGTCGGGGTGGTTATTCTGCATTCAGCAGTCTGATGGCCAGGGGGAAGTAACTGTTTCTGAATCTGGCTGTTCTGCAGCAGATGCTGCGAAACACTTCTGCCAGATGGTAGATGGGAGAACAGTCCATGGTGGGGGTGGGTGGGGTCGTCCAGGATCCGCTGGGTGAGCTCTGGATGAGCATCGGCTGTCTGCAGTGTCTTGGATGCGGGGAAGTGGGGTCCCGATGATCTTTTCCGCTGTCCTCACCACTCTCTGCAGAGTCTTCCAACCTGAGGCCCTGCAGCTTCCAGCCCAGATGGAGATGCAGTTGGTCAGCAGGCTCTCGATGGTCCCTCTGTGGAAGGTGGACGGGATGGAAGAAGGGAGGGAGGCTCTTTTCATCCACCGCAGGAAGTGCAGGCTCTGCTGTGCCTTCTCCATCAGAGAGGTGGTGTGGATCGACCAGTCAAGGTTGTATGTGATGCACACCCCCAAGAACTTGGTGCTTCCCACGACTTCCACAGCTGTGTCATTGATGAAGAGGGGTGTGTGGCTGGATCTGGATCTCCTGAAGTCAATGATGAGCTCCTTTGTTTTGTCGATGTTCAGGTCCAGGTAGTTCTTCTCACACCAGTCCACTAGATGTCTCACCTCCTCCCTATAAGCCAGTTCACTGTTTTCCTGAATGAGGCCCACAGCTGTTGTGTTGTCTGAGTAGGGTTAGGGTTGAAAAGGGAGGGTTAACTGTACAGGGGGTGATTTTTTTTTGTACTAGGTAAAATCATATAAAGCTACAAATTTATTTACAATTAGGAGTGTGGTCTTTTAATTTGTAGACGGCATAGCCTATGACTAGATGTCATCCCTTTAGCTACTTAGTGCTTAGCATTACATGGAGCTGTAAAAACCTAAAACCTAACAGAGCATCATCATATTTTAAAGAGATGTTTTGCTTTACTTGCGTGTTGTGTTAATTGTACTAACACACTGCTGTGACTGGTTGTAGGTTGACCTGAAAGGATATGAAGACAAAGCATAGCTAATCAGCAGGCAGCTTGTGCTAACTAAGCATTAGCTCCATGCAGTGCTCATTTCTGGTGTTGCCACTGAAAAGACATTTGAATTGGGAGGTCCCCCTGTGGATGCCCACCAGTAGCTCCACAACTCTTCCAGTGTGGCTGAAGGATCCACGAGCCACAAGGGGATCTTTTCAGGAACACTCCAAGGAAAGGTCTGCTGGGAGCCACAGTCAATCCTCCGACAAACTCGCAGGCTGACAGTAGTAGGACTTGCCTAGCTACACCGTCTATCCCAGGGAGGGTTGGCTGATCGACCGAAAAAAAAAAACATGTAAAAAGTTTATTTTTTCTATTGGTGTATATTCAGCACCAACTGAATAAAGTATACAGTGACAGGGGACATTAGTGACTTGTTGTTGGCTGGACCGTAAAGTAGAGGAGAGGGTCTGTTTTCAGATTGCAGAACAATGAAATGCTTTGTGAAAGCACACAGAGGAGAGGGAATATTTAGCTTTGTGGGACCACAGTGAACGCACAGCTGGCGGCTGGAGGAGGAATAAAAAGGGGATCTTCTGCCTGTCTTAAAACTGCGATCGCTGTGTGAAAGTGTCTACTGTATTGTCAGTGGCTGTTTTTGTCAGCTGGTCCATATGCCTCCATGTTGTCAGAAGTGGTAATGCTGCATAGAGTGTCTTTAATAACCCAGCCAACCACTGATTCCTCCTTCCACTTTGCCAAACACGGATGTTCACTGTGTTCATCACACACCAGCTGTCAAACTGGACACGATCATTTTACAGCACGTTTGACACATGACAGGAGTCCCTCTAATGATGTTGTGAAATGCCTGTCTGACTCCCTACATTTGTGCCTGAAGCAACAAGGTTGACGAGATCAGTGCATTTCACAACCAAGGTTTGTTTTCCATTACCTAAGCTTTTTCCTCTGTGTTTTCATGTTTCTGTTCTCATGTTCTCACTTTCCACAGTTTGCGAGCACAATCTCTGTGAAGGATGAACACATCAGACAAATATTTGCTTTTTATAGAGACAGGAGCATTTGTTATTAATAATAAATGTTATAAATTTTTTTTCTACAAAAAGGATCCAGATGCATAGTTGTTTGCTAATTTTATTTTAAAGCTCCTATTACAAAAAAAACTTGAACCCTAGTGTAAAATGCAAAAAAAACAGAATCCAAGGTTTTGTAAATCTCAAATGTATATTAGTAGGTGAGACACTTGACTAATACATGACAAATATTAGCTCATTTTGAATCTTATAGCAGGAGCATCTGAAAATAGTTGGGACATGTCCAACAAATGGCTAGAAAATTAAGTGACACATTAAAGAAGAAAACTTCTTGCAACTTATTTGGTTAACTGGAAACAGGTCAGTGACATGATTAACTATGAAGAGAGCATCTTAGTCTCTCAGAAATATAGATGAGCAGAGGTTCACCAATTTGTAAAAGAACTATCTGCAACTGCAGTTACAGTTTTATATAAAAGTACATGATGTCATGGATACACATGATCGTCAGCCCCTCAGATGGCACCGCATTAAAAAACAGGAATGATTCTCAAATAGAAATCACTGCATGGGCTCAGAGACACTTCCAGAAATCACTGTATTAGTATACAGGTGGCCTTGCCATTCACAAATGTCGCGGAAAGAAGCCATGTGTGATCATGATCCAGAAACACTGCCGTCTGCTCAGGATCAAAGCTAATTAAAATGGGACTGAGGCAAAGTGGAAAACCGTCCTGTGGTCAGACAAATCAAAAGTGGAAATTCTTATCAGCAACTGTGGATGCCACGTTCTCTGGACTAAAGAGGAGAGAGACTGTCTGGCTCGTTATCAGAGCTCAGTTCAAAAGCTGACATCTTTGACAGTATGGGGGTGCCTCTGGAACACATCTGGAAAGGAGACATCAAGGCTGAATGGCATATACCGGATTTAAAACAACACTCGTTCTCACCCGGACAACATCTTTTACAGGAAAGGCCTTGCAGGAGAATGCTAAACTGCATTACCAAAAGCATAGGAGGAGCCTAGGTGTTTAACTAGCCAGCTGGAGGTCCAGACCTTTCATCAATGGCAAACATTTGGCAGATCATGTAACCAAAAATATCACAAAGACAAACTAGGACTGTGGAGCAGCTTGAATCCTGTATCCCACGAGAATAAACAAAACAGCAGCGCTGGTCTCCCCAGTTCCTAAGCGTATATGAACTGTTGTTAAAAGAAGACGGGGTGATACACATTAGCAAATTCACTGTTTCAACCTTTTTTAGATAAATGGTAATATCATTTTCAAAATTGATCCTATTTTTTTTTTTTAAGAATGTACATTTCATCAGTGTAATCCTTCAAAATGTTTTCTGTGTTCTGTGTTAAATCCAGATTCCAAGGACTTGCAAATCATTGCAGTCTGCCATGGTTTTAGGTTTCTTGTTTTATAGTTTAATTGATTTTTTTTTGTTATTACTAATATTAATTTAGAGTTGTAATGAATTTAAATTCTGAACTTCAAGTTATGAAGTGGCTGAAAAGCATTCCTTTTGAACGATAACCTGTGTGTCTGTGTGAGCAGTCATCCTTTACGCTTTAAATTTCAGCAGAGACGCTGCAGCACCAGCGGTTTTTAAAACTGCCTTTGCTGCCCTCAAGTGGTCAAAAACCACAAAACGCCACTAATGACGAGGCCCAGGGCATTTAACTACATGAAATAATGCAACTAATAAAAACGCACAGTATGAAACCTTCATTACATGGTGAGAATGTGTTTCTACACAGCAGGGAAATAGTTTAGTCTCCACTGAAAACATTAAAGCAGTAATGAACTCTCTCACAGTTGTGACAGCCGTATCTATCCCATCACTTCGGGCAGACAGATGTATAGAAAAATGAGTGATCACTTATGATAGAGGCACTCTTTGAACTGTCAATCAAGACTGAAGATTTTTCCTTATCCTGTCAAACTGAAGCTGACAAAGTCAGCCATGAGAGAGAGAGAGAGAGAGAGAGAGAGATGAAGGGTAGGAAGAAGGAGGGGGGTTATTTAGTCCACATTATGGCACAGTTATAAAACTTTCATTGAGGTCACAGGGCCAGACTAACTGTCGAAATGAGTTCTTGACATCAGAGACCAATGTTTTTCGGTTCTTTATTACCAACAGTGCTCTGTCAACTATTTTTAGCTCTCACCCCAGTTGCTTAGAGAAATATTCCAATTGGAGCCGAAACTCTGACTGATCCAGCGCTGCTCCAACATTCGTGACCTTCCTCACCTCCATTCAGGGACAACAACCAGGCTGCCCTAGTTAAGTATAGAGAAGTGTTGAGGAGCAAACTCTCTTGTCATTTCTTGAAGTGACACGAGTCATATTTGGATCTGAAAAGCTGCTGCTGTGAACCCACATCGTGTAGTTAAAGGAGTTCTCAGCGTCAATGAAACAGGTCATCCTTTGGCCACATAAACAAAAGTATATTCATCAGAGATGGAAGGAACTTTAGGAAAGGCCAATTCAGTCTGATGTACTCTGACAGAAAAAGGACACATTGGTGAGCATGAAAATAAAACAAAATCAAAATACCTGGACATACAACAAGACTGGCAAATGAGCTCAGTATTTCTCTAAAATCAACAACAAAATTCACAAGAATGGTCAATGTTACTGTAAGTAAGAATATTTACACACAATGTAATGGGAAGTTGAGATACTGGGACTCCACAACTGTATAGCCTGTAAGAAAACCACTTATCAGAGAGGCTAATGGGGCAAAAGGCTTCAATTTGGTTTGGAGCATAAGGATCAGTGAAAAAAAAAAAAAATTGTTTTGATGAGTGGAGGTTTACCCAGTACCAGAGCGATAACTGCTGTGGGATCCAAGGATAAGTTCACTTTTGTCCTACACAGCTGCATATATTTTGCCTCATGTCCTCAAGTGTGTTCCTTAAAGCAATTGTTTTACTAATCCTTTTGATCATTTGTCATCGATCTGCAGAGATGCATAAATGGCCCCTTTGCGTGCAATGGTTATTAAAATTCACTGAAATATAGTCAGTGTCAAGTCTTTAATTTTAACTCTTTATTCTCAGTTTTACTACTTAGATATAATAGTCAACTGGTAGTAAAAAAATAAATAAATAAATAAATATAGTGGTATATATTATTTCTTCCATAACAGAGGACTTTACTCTGATTCTCCTATCACTGATGTTGGCAAAAAAAAAAAAAAAAAAAAAAAATGCAACCTTGGATGGAAGTAAATGTGGCAGTTAAAAAGGTTTATTGAAATTATACCATGTCAAATGTCTGTTATCAAAATTAATGTGGCCCAGCAAAATATTTCAGTGAGAGTTTTTGCCCAGCAGTGTAAATCAGGACTCCTGGAGAGGAAATATAAAGGGTTCACTGCAGAGTGCAAACATACAACCAACAAGATATGCAGTTGTGGCACATCTTAATAATCAAACGGCTCTCAATACAAGATCAATGAACATGATGAACAACTTGCCCAAGATCCACATATTGAGTTTCAGACTGTGCAGTACAATAGCCTCATGTACAAAGGCCATTTGTTATCATCATGCATTACTCTAAAATGCCCTAAGATATATTGTTCTCTAAAAACACCTCATAGACCTATTATCTCCATGGGTTAGCAACAAGTGGCTATGTGATAATATTTTTCCCACAAATGTACCCAGAGATAAAGGGTGCCAGATCTGTCACCTGGTTGACCAGAGGGCTGTACTACGAAGCAAGTTCGATACAGCCAGGCTTTCTTTGGGTGAGCTGGCTTAACAAACCTGAAACTCGCCATCAGAGATAACTGGTACCACGACGGTGGTTATCAACTATCTTTGTTAACCGCGGCTTTCTGCTTTCTGCTCTGTGCGCGTTCACATAAAAGGGGGCATTTGACGCGTCATTTGACGCCTCTTCCGGATCAAATGGATAGATGGCGGTCCGTATATTTCAGTCAGGAGGAGCAGGTTTTAATAATGCAGGGCTATGACGATTTCAAAGAAATCTTTACGGCCAAAAGCAACACTGTAGGTGCGAATAAAGCCAGAGAGGAGTGCTGGCAAAAAATTGCAGATCATGTAAATTCGTAAATTATATTTATTTCACCACTATATTTATTTCACCACCTTAATTAATCTCCCTCCCTCTTTTAGAGCGCTTAAACTTTAAACTTAATGCAGCAGATTTAAACATTATGTAGGTCTGACTGTCCTATTATGAATGATAAATGAAAATCACTTTAGTTTTTTGCTAAATCTATGTGAAATTAATTTAAGATTTAATATTATCTGTTATACATACTCACTGGCCACTTTAATAGGTACCCTATCACCCTGGGGAATCTTATGAATGAATTATATTAAAACATTTCACATTAAATTCCACGTCACACTGATTATCAATATAATGGACTATTAATTTATGTTACCTGCGATTTAGTAAAATGCTTCTTTTATTTGAAGAGTGGGCAGATGGCCAGGGAATACTACAAACATATTCAGCAGTTCAGTAAGAGCAAGTACAGTATTCCAGTATTCTGGCTCAGATTTTCTGCATCACCAACTGAATGCATGTAGGTTCCCGCGGCAAAGAAACGCAAAGAAACGCACACCGTTTCTGTGAGCGCACGGCTGCGTTTGGTGGCGCTGCCAATATCTGGCTCTAGCAGATTACAAATGTAACGTATTCCCTCAGCTGGAAATCTATAGCATTCATAGAGAATATGGTCATGGGAAGCCAGCGGATCAGTCCGGTCTCTGAATACTCTCCCTCCATTACACAATCCTGGCGCTCAGGTCAACGGGATTGGGTGAAAGTGAAAGGGCGGTGCTTTTTATTGCCGATTTGACCCTAAACTCTACTGCAGTCAAGCCAGCCCTCACTCCAAAAACCTTGGTCATTCTAGCCCCACTTGTTTTTGTGGTGCGCATATATAGTAGAGATTACGGTATGGCTGCATTAAGGACTGATTTCAAAAGAATAGAAACTCAGTCAGCCTATCTTTTCTTGTGTTTGTTAATCACTTAAAAGATGGATTGATAAAATGATTGATTAAGTATTTAAATAAAACCACGGGAGGAAATATAATTAAAATAAAAGTTTTTTCAGTATTTACACCTAAAATCATATTGATGTTAAAAGGAAACTCCCTGTTTCCACAGACTCATTCCACTTTTCACTAATAGTATCCCATCTGGGAATGCCACTCAACAAGTTGCAGCCCAATCTGATGTGGTATTTCAAAATAAAGTGACATCAAAATCATGAATAAATGCAGTATACTGCCACTATTTTGAAAAGGTCATAAAATAAAGAGTACTTGTTTCCACAGACTCATTCCACTTCACACTAATAGTATCCCATCTGGGAATGCCACTCAACAAGTTTCAGCCTAATCTGATGTGGTATTTCAAAATAAAGTGACATCAAAATCATGTATAATTGCAGTATACTGGCACTACTTTGAAATACTTATAAAAAAAAAAGTACTTGTTTCCACAGACTCATTCCACTTCTCACTAATAGTATCCCATCTGGGAATTACACTCAACAAGTTTCAGCTCAATCTGATGTGGAATTTCAAAATAAAGTGACATCAAAATCATGAATAAATGCAGTACACTACCACTACTTTGACAAGGTCATAAAATAAAAAGTACTTGTTTCCACAGACTCATTCCACTTCAGACCAATAGTATCCCATCTGGGAATGACACTCAACAAGTTGCAGCCCAATCTGATGTGGTATTTCAAAATAAAGTGACATCAAAATCATGAATAACTGCAGTACACTACCACTACTTTGACAAGGTCATAAAATAAAAAGTACTTGTTTCCACAGAGTCATTCCACTTGGGACCAATAGTATCCCATCTGGGAATGACACTCAACAAGTTTCAGACCAATCTGATGTAGAATTTCAAAATTAAAGCCCCAAGAAATGTCCAACATTTTCAGTATTTACACCCAAATTCACATTGATATTGAAAGGAAACCCCCTGTTTCTACAGAACAATTATGATTCAGAATGATAGTACATCACCCCAGAGTGTCTCTCACAAAATGTGGGGGAAGTCTGATGTAGCCTTTCAAAATTAAAGCCCCGAGAAATGTCCAATATTTTAAATATTTACACCTAAATTCAGATTGATTTTAAAAAGAAACCCCCTGTTTCCACAGACCAATTATGATTCAGAATGATAGTACACCACCCCAGAGTGTCACTCACACAATTTCAGGAAGTTCTGATGTAGAATTTCAAAGTTAAAGCCCCGATAAATGTCCAACATTTTCAGTATTTACACCTAAATTCACATTGATATTAAAAGGAAACCCCCTGTTTCCACAGACCAATTATGATTCAGAATGACAGTACACCACCCCAGAGTGTCACTCACACAATTTCAGGAAGTTCTGATGTAGAATTTCAAAGTTAAAGCCCCGATAAATGTCCAACATTTTCAGTATTTACACTTAAATTCACATTGACATTAAAAGGAAACTCCCTGTTTCCACAGACCAATTATGATTCAGAATGACAGTACACCACCCCAGAATGCCACTCACACAATTTCAGGAAGTTCTGATGTAGAATTTCACAATAAAAGCCCTGGGAAATGTCCAATATTTTAAGTATTTACACCTAAATTCAGATTGATATTAAAAGGAAACTCCCTGTTTCCACAGACCAATTATGATTCAAAATGATAGTACACCACCTCACAGTGTCTCCCACACAATATCAGGGAAGTCTGATGTGGAATTTCAAAATTAAAGAATGGTCATTTGCAGGGTAATTTCATAAAGAATCTGTTTATCATACTCTAATACTCTCTTTTACTAAAAGGGACACAGGTAGTGGGTTGAAAATGTCATAGTGGTGTGTCAGAACTACACATCACTAGATATTGATATTTATTAATAACACTTTTTAAGACAAGGATCCAAAATTATTCACACTTTAAAACACTGATATTGTCCCAATAAAACAAATAAAAAAAATACAAAATAAAATACAATTCCCAATAAATAATAGTTATTAGAAAAAAAAAAGATCTTTTTCACTTTTCAAATGTCTTTCTTTTACTGAACTGAGAATATGCAACAATTCCCTCATTGAGTCCTTAAAAAAAACAAAAAAAAAAAAAAAAAACAGACTCGACACACAACACAAAATGAAAATATTGGACATTTCTCGGGGCTTTAATTTTGAAATTCTACATCAGAACTTCCTGAAATTGTGTGAGTGACACTCTGGCGTGGTGTACTATCATTCTGAATCATAATTGTTCTGTGGAAACAGGGGGTTTCCTTTTAATATCAATCTGAATTTAGGTGTAAATATTTAAAATATTAGACATTTCTTGGGGCTTTAATTTTGAAAGGCTACATCAGACTTCCCTAAGATTTTGTGAGTGACACTCTGAGGTGGTGTACTGTCATTCTGAATCATAATTGTTCTGTGGAAACAGGGGGTTTCCTTTTAATATCAATCTGAATTTAGGTGTAAATATTTAAAATATTGGACATTTCTTGGGGCTTTAATTTTGAAAGGCTACATCAGACTTCCCTAAGATTTTGTGAGTGACACTGTGAGGTGGTGTACTATCATTCTGAATCATAATTGTTCTGTGGAAACAGGGGGTTTCTTTTTAATATCAATGTGAATTTAGGTGTAAATACTGGAAATATTGGACATTTCTCAGGGCTTTAATTTTGAAAGGCTACATCAGACTTCCCCTACATTTTGTGAGAGACACTCTGGGGTGGTGTACTATCATTCTGAATCATAATTGTTCTGTGGAAACAGGGGGTTTCTTTTTAATATCAATGTGAATTTAGGTGTAAATACTGGAAATATTGGACATTTCTCAGGGCTTTAATTTTGAAAGGCTACATCAGACTTCCCCTACATTTTGTGAGAGACACTCTGGGGTGGTGTACTATCATTCTGAATCATAATTGGTCTGTGGAAACAGGGGGTTTCCTTTTAATATCAATGTGAATTTAGGTGTAAATACTGAAAATATTGGACTTTACTCTGGGCTTTAATTTTGAAATTCTACATCAGATTGGTCTGAAACTTGTTGAGTGTCATTCCCAGATGGGATACTATTGGTCCGAAGTGGAATGAGTCTGTGGAAACAAGTACTTTTTATTTTATGACCTTGTCAAAGTAGTGGTAGTGTACTGCATTTATTCATGATTTTGATGTCACTTTATTTTGAAATTCCACATCAGATTGGGCTGAAACATGTTGAGTGTCATTCCCAGATGGGATACTATTAGTGAGAAGTGGAATGAGTCTGTGGAAACAAGTACTTTTTATTTTATAAGTCTTTCAATGTAGTGCCAGTATACTGCATTTATACATGATTTTGATGTCACTTTATTTTGAAATACCACATCAGATTGGGCTGAAACTTGTTGAGTGTCATTCCCAGATGGGATACTATTAGTGAGAAGTGGAATGAGTCTGTGGAAACAAATACTTTTTACTTTATAAGTATTTCAAAGTAGTGCCAGTATACTGCATTTATTCATGATTTTGATGTCACTTTATTTTGAAATTCCACATCAGATTGGGCTGAAACTTGAGTGTCATTCCCAGATGGGATACTATTAGTGAGAAGTAGAATGAGTCTGTGGAAACAGGGGGTTTCCTTTTAATATCAATGTGAATTTAGGTGTAAATACTGAAAATATTGGACTTTACTCTGGGCTTTAATTTTGAAATTCTACATCAGAAATTTCTGAAATTTTGTGAGTGACACTCTGGGGTGGTGTGCTATCATTCTGAATCATAATTGGTCTGTGGAAACAGGGAGTTTCCTTTTAACATCAATCTGATTTTAGGTGTAAATACTGAAAAAACCTTTAATTATATTTCCTCCCGTGGTTTTATTTAAATACTTAATCAATCATTTTATCAATCCATCTATTAATTGATTAACAAACACAAGAAAAGACACGCTGACTGAATTTCTTTTCTTTTGAAATCAGTCCTTAACGCAGCCATACCGTAATCTCTACTATATATGCGCACCACAAAAAAACAAGTGGGGGCTAGAATGACCAAGGTTTTTGGAGTGAGGGCTGACTTGACTGCAGTTAAACTCTGCACATAACCTGCTCCGGACCAGGTTAAGCCTGCAGAGTAAGTTACCATGGTGATCTAGCCAGGTTGAAAGAGAGCCACCTTCGTCGTACCGGAAATCCTGGTTTTAGACTCAACATACCTCGCTAACCCTCTAATCTCGCTTCGTAGTACACCCCTCAGGGGACCTGTGTATGGAGGCTATGGTCTTCTGTAATTAACCCAGGTTCAAATCTTCCTTCTCTTCTTATTCTGCCCTCATTTTCTGTCCAATTACTGCCAATAAAGGCCACTGAATCTGGAGACAACGTGATGGCACAGCTATCCATGACTTCAGTGACACTTCCACCCCCTGAAGTCAGCAAGACTCATAAAAAAATCACAATAAGTAACTGAAAACAGCTTCACAAAGGAGGGAATCCACTGATGACATCCACACGTGTCAGATTTCAGGCAGACATTGTTTTCTCCAAAACAGTTTAAAAAAAAAAAGTGTAATGTCATATTTGTTATTAAACTTTTTTTCTTTGTAAATTTCCCTGAGTTTTTGCAAATGATCTTAATAACTGATAAAATGACAAAATTGTATTCTTCCCTAAATTTATTGAGAAAAAATTTGCATAGACCTTACGTGTGTTGACCAGAGTATTATTTGAATTTGAGATTATCTGAGCAGTAAACTGAAGAGACCAGACTGTGCATCAGAAATGAGGATTGTGAAAGTCCTTGAGCATCTTTATGCTCAACGTGCAGCACTGACTTCATGACCGCCTGGTTTAATAATTTGCTGGGACATCCTCAGCATACCGGTAACGTACCAACATAGCTGCAATAAAACACGGACTTTACAATGCTTGTCCTACCTACGAATTATGACATTTAATAATTAACTAGTCTCTAGAGTTCAGCATCAATAAGGGAATGTCATTCGCCAGAAAATACGAAAAGAAAAAAAAAAAAGTCACAAGAATGCCACAATCTCTTTTATTTATAAAGAGAATATATTCAAATCGTCCCATTAACAATGAAACCATAGTGTTCCCTCATAAAAACCTCTCCTTTAAGTCGTCTAAAGAAGTTTAAAGAAGATTAAATGCACCCTAACCCTAACTCCCCTGTGATTTATAACCTTCTTTGTCACATGTAAGGGGTCAATGCTGTGCACTGCTAGATACTCAGCCCTGCTCTCCTTTAATCCGCTCTACTTTTTCTCTGAAATGCAACACACTTGGGACAAATACCCACTGCATATATGTTGTAAATCTGTCCTAATTCAAAAACGTTTACAGCAGTAACAGTTTAAAGACAGTGACGGAGTATCTACTTTGAAGAGAAAATCAAAATTGAAAAGTTTGTATTTTCCTAAAACAACATTTTCAATTTAAATGCATGATTCCAGGCAGTAAAAAAAGTTAACTATCAGTAGTTTCCTTTAAAAAGTAATGTAGAAAGACCTCCAAAAGGCATATAAATAGCGTTATACCACTTCAACAAACTCACACCACTTAAATTGGTCATTCTAGCTGCCAGTCTCTTACATTCTTATGCAGCAAACTAAAGCTTTCACACTTTACACTCCTCCGTCTTCCTTCTCCTCTGCTAAAAGTTTTTCCTTGGCCGGATCCTGAGGGTCTTTCTGGGGGGTCTTCTGCATCTCTAGACTTCTGACCCAGGTGTAAGCTGATGAGCCACCAAGAACCATCAAGTTACTGGTCCACCACAGCAGACTTTTACTGGATGAGTTGTACACCACTGCAATAACTGTCTGGGCACAAGCCTTTGCCGTTCCTGAGACGTTGTGCGTGAGCGGGCTGGTAAATTTGATCTGGAGGCCTGTGACGTAACCGATGGCGAAACCGAACACCCCTCCCAGCGTCATCATCCCCCAGAAGCCGGGGTCAGCCAGTCGGCTGAAGCTGAGCAGTCGGCCAAACTCCCCAAACACGAGGACCAGCGGGACAAAGAGGACGCACGCGTTGATGTTGTTGTAGTAGGACAGTTTCCAGATGCTCCCGTCCACAGCGGGCATCACCTTCTTTGTGTAGATGGCATTGAGAGAGACGCAGGCGCTTGCCACCACCCCGAAAAACACACCTGACCAGGAGAGGGAGCCTGCCACGCCTTCCTGGTCCACACCGAGCCAGAAGCCACCTAAAAGGGAACAGAACATGAAGGAAAATCACTTCTTTTCATACAGAAACACTGCTGTATAATAAAATATCACAGTATTTATCACACTAGAAATCTAAACCATGCAAGTGAATATTTGTCAGAATACAAGTGAATGTGTCAGGGAATCCTTTTTGGAAGTGAGCCTGTAAAATGTTATTTGTGCTCCTTTCAGACGGCGGGCAGAACTTACTTCTTTAGCGCTAAGGTGATCTACGCATCCTAAAAACTAAAGTGGGCACATCTTATGACCGGTTAGCCTCCCTTTGAAACACACTGAGCCTGAATCACAGCAGAGCGTGTAGCATGATGCGACTGCATGCTGCCGTAACTTCAATAAATAACAGTCACTGTGTAATGTATCAGTGACACAAATGAGGAGCACAAGTCAGAGCTTTTAGACAGGAATATAGAAAAAGAGATGACAGGACAGGACAAGGAACATTTTTCCATTTTTTTCTAAGATCACTTAGATATAAACTCTTTTATTAGTGAAATATCCTAGTGTTGATATTTATTTACAACAAAAACCTTGTTTGTGATCTATGAGGACAAAGTAATTAAGGGAAACTAAAATAATAACTCATGAATCCTTATCAAAGTAAAATATTCAAATATTATTCATGATACTAATTTCAGGTCACACCACCTAGCCCTAGTATATATATATATATATATATATATATATATATATATATAGATAGATATATATAGATATAGTATACATAGAGAGATAGATAGATAGATATACATAGATATATATATATATATAGATATATAGAGATATCAGATATATATATATATATATATATATATATATATATATATACATACACTACATACATACCACATATACACATATATACATACATACATACTACATACATATATAGATACATACATACATACATATACATATATATATATACATATACATATATATATACATATATATATATATATATATATACATATATATATATATATATATATATATATACTATATATATATATATATATATATATATATATATATATATATATATATACACAGTAGGGCTGCACGATTATGGAAAAAATGATAATCACTATTATTTGGATCAAAATCACGATTACGATTATTAATCAAGATTATTCAACAATAAAAAATATTTTTTGTTCAGAATGTTATTTAAAATTACGATATGAAATGTAACCAAGAAAGTATTGCATAAGGGATGGACAAATTATATAAAAGGCAATAGCATGAAACTTAGGCGGTCCTAGAGATTTTTGGCCATAAACACCAGCCTGTAAACATGTCTTAGCTTCAAGAACACCCAAAGGCAGGTCACTACATTGTCCCCTACACTACATTGTACATGGTCACGATTAATCACGATTTTCAACATTTTAATCGTGGCAACCAAAAATCACGATTTCGATTATTTTTCGATTAGTTGTGCAGCCCTAATATACAGTCATGGAAAAAATTATTAGACCACCATTTTTTCTTCACTTTCTTGTTCATTTTAGTACCTGGTACCACTAAACGTCATCATGTGACTAAAACAGACAGAAAAGAAAACACTGAATGCATAAAAGCAGTGTTTTTGGCAGTACAACGCCATAGCTATTGATGTAAAAACTTAAGTGATTTAGGTTATAATCAACAAAACCATGGAAAATGGTAAGATATCAGCTCTTACATAAAACTCTTATGAGCAATCTTTGTGGTTATCGTTATGTTTGTCCAAACAAATGTACCTTTAGTTGTACCAGGCATTAAAATGAACAAGAAACTGAAGAAAACAAGGGTGGTCTAATAATTTTTTTCCATGACTGTATATATTTATAATTTATGGTGTGAAGAAAAAGAGGAAAGTTGACCAACCCAGAATGATGCCACAGCACATCAGAGCTTGCAGTGACGTGGTTTGCTTCAATATAGCAAAGGACAGCAACACATTGAAAACTGTGCTGAGAGAGCGGCCGATGGTGTAGAAAGCCACTCCCACGTATTTCAAGCACAGGTTGTTGAAGGTGATCATTCCGATGAAGACGATGGACAGCGGCAGGACTTCCCGAGACGTCTTCACGTCAAACTTGACCGATGGGAAGTCGATGATTCCCGGGTAGACCCTGGACAGAATCTGCATGACCCAGCACAGTCCGACACTCACCATGCACTGGTAGAAAGTGATAAACAACGGAGCGTCCAAGTCCCGGTTGTCCAGTAGATAGTTATTGAGGAACACCATCGTTATTGAAACAAACCAGTACAGCGCGACCACAGCGGCTATCCTGCCAGCTCGGACTATGAAAGTCTGTCCCTGCTCGTCGTGGTTCATCGTTTCCGATCCGGTCAGAGCCATCCTCAAAATACTGGACCGCTTTAGCTGCGTCCTGTTCATGGTCACAGAAAAAGAACAGTTTGGATAAAAATCGGTGCATTTACGGGGTCTGAAATAGGAACACAAACCAGACAAACATGACACTCGAGTTCCGTTACGTCGAAACGGAGAGTTCCGGTCTATCTCTTTCAAAATAAGAGCACGCTAACCAAATTCTTCAAAGTAAATATGTAAATAATTAATTTAAAATGTAATTAAATAATTCTTATATAATGGTTTCTGATTAAAGTGTCACACGTGTGACAAGTGTCACACGTTATTTGTGCAGTTCAGATTACGCTTCGTTTCGATGAAAATTTTCCTTGCAGCTAATTTTCTTTTTTTCTGGAGCTGGATAGCAGTGTCATTAGTGTCGTTATTGATCCCGGAAGTCGGAATCCGTGAATATTAGTGAAACTTGACCAAACTGTGACGCATCTACTTCCTTGTTTGGACGAGCTCTTTTTCGTGTTATCGTTGTTAAAACTTCTTTTTAAATAATTAAAAAGAAAACATATATTACAAAAATAAATATCTACGTGCAGGTTTCAAATTCATTTCAGTACATAGAGTCGCATTGCTTCGGTGAAATTTAACAGTTCGTTCATCACTTCAGATGTCGTTTTCTTTAAAAATAAAAATAAAAAGAGTAATAACAATTTAAATAAATTAAAAGATTTTCTCACCTGAGGTTGCTCTGCAACTTTGAAATGGAGAAAAAGCAAAAACGTTTTATTTTCAGTGGCAAATATGTATCTAGATGTGCCTAATTTAAGTTCTACCCGGCATAGTTCACAACTAAAGGGTTAGCGTTTCTTTTGACCACTGCCAGCACTCTCTTCTCAAACGACTGTCACGCCAGCCCTCTTTTAAATATTTCTGCCGTTTTGCTGTTGAAATTACGGTAATCGCTATGGATAACGTAAAAATCCACTATACTAAATCTACAAGTACTTTACAAGTACTTCTCCAAGCCCTCTTGAAATTATTATTTGTCCTACCTGTGCTGCTGTAACGACTAAATTTCCCCGGTGACGGATTAATAAAGTACTACTCTGTTCTATCCCATCTGGGAATGTCACTGAACAAGTTTCAGCCCAGTCTGATGTGGTATTTCAAAATAAAGTGACATTAAAATCTATAAAATCGTATAAAACACGTATGACACTTGTTGAATGACATTCCCAGATGGGATACTATTAGTGAAAAGTGGAATGAGTCTGTGGAAACAAGTACTTTTTATTTTATAACCTTGTCAAAGTAGTGGTAGTATACTGCATTTATACATGATTTTGATGTCACTTTATTTTGAAATACCACATCAGATTGGGCTAAAACCTGTTGAGTGACATTCCCAGATGGGATAGAATAGAATAGTACTTTATTAATCCGTCACCGGGGAAATTCAGTCGTTACAGCGGCACGGGTTGGACAAATAATAATTTCAACAGGGCTTGGAGAAGTACTTGTAAAAAAAAAAAAAAAAAAGGCAAAAAATATATAGCTCTCAAAAAAAAATTCTAAAAAAAAAATTAAATTGTTAAACATAAGCTATATACACACTACTATTGGTCTGAAGTGGAATGAGTCTGTGGAAACTAGGATATTTTATTTTTTAACCTCGTAAAGTAGTCTTAGTATAGTGGATTTTTACGCTATTCATAGTGATTAGGGGAGAGTGGGGTAATATGAGACATTTTTTACTTATGTTGTCCTGGTGGTAAGGAAAAATGACACAGAAATAGAACTGAAACATATAACTTTATTTCAGGATGTCTCCTATCAAATGAAATGATCAAAATGCATCTCTGACAAAGCTGCCCAAAATAACGACTTCTCAAAAAAAAGTGCTCCTGTGGCTCAACTTGCCCCAGGTAAGGGGTAAGTTGAACCATGTCAGTGGGTAAATTGAGCCATCTGGGGGTAAATTGACCATCTGAGTTTTAAACCTGAGCATATTGTGCTAACAACAGGTTTTAACAGGTTTGAACTTGTGAGAACAAAAGATTTTAGCAGTTTTGAACTTATCAGAACAAATCACCAGTTCCTTTCAAAACAAACCACCAGTTAGTCTCTATACCATTTAACCATTTAATCAAAACAACTATTCAATGTTCCAACTGTCAAGGTTGCAGGGGAAAATGAACTGTTCCTCCAGCCGTTTGAGGTTGTGGTAGCCTTTTCAGCACATCACTCCGTGGGAAAGATGCCTCATCCTTTTCCTTGAATGCAAAGGTGGGTTTCTTATTGCCTGTGATCACTCGGATTCTTCAGAGAAATCTGGCACTCACTTCGTTGCCCTCAAGGCTGTCAACCAAGCCAATGTAATGGTGGATCATGCATTTGGATACAAATTTTACGATAACAAAGTCACCAACTACCAGATGTGAGACATCTGGTTCACTTCTTTCATCACTTGAGCTCTCATGCTCGGAAGTGTCATCAAATGGGATGGCAACATCACTCTCTTCAGAGCTGCTTTCCACTACGTTTTTTGTCTGGCTTCGTTTCTTCTTCAGCTTTCCTTGCTCTTTGATGGTTCTTTCGGTTTTGCCTTTCTGTTTATTTTGCCTCTGTTTATTTTGCCTCTCTTTATGGGCACGTTCAATTTCCTGCTTTTCAGGTTTATCAGTCAGGACTCTTGTCTTCACACGCTTTCGGTTTGTTTGTTTCCTGGGCTGCTGACTTTTGGGAAAGGGTAGAATCACAAAAGGAGACACATATTCAGCAGGGCTTGGTTGTGAATTTGTGTCACTTTGTGAAGAACATGGCTGTGCAGGGCCTGGTGAAGGTAGCTCGGCAGAAAGAGAGGTTGAAACTATGGGTGCATCATCTGCAGCTGCAGCCTGCTGCTTCAGGTTGGGCCTGTCTGACACCATGGATGGCTCAAACTCTGCATCGGAGAAGACATCTCTGTTGTAAGGCAAGATCCCAGTGGATCTGAATCCAGATGCAATATTCCGTGGTGTCATCGCTGACATGAAAGCTTCATTTACACAGCCAGGGATTTGGTATATACTTGCTGTTTTGCCTGGGTTGGATCTCATCCAACCATCCAGAGTTCTGTTGTAATAGGTCTTAAATGGACCATACACACTCTTATCCAGAGGCTGCAGCCGATGGGATGTATGGGGTGGAATTGTCATCATAACAATACCGTTTGTTTTTGCTGTGTCCACAGCTTTCAGTGAAATGTGGGCTTCATGGTTATCCAAGATCAGCAGCAGTGGGTGATCAGGGGAGCACTTGGTATGCTGAACCAGATGTTCAAGGAACTCAACAAAGGTACTTTCATTGATCCAGCCTGATCTAGTTGAGGTACCAATTGATCCTGGAGGTGCTCTAGCAATGAAGTGGTCTTTGTATCTGACCCTTGGGAAGATAAACATTGGGGGGACTGAATTACCAGTCGCATTGATGGCACAGACCACAGTCACTAGTTCGCCTCTTTCAGCAGATGTGATGGCGCCCACCTGCTTCTTTCTTTTTTCGGCCACTACCTGCTTTGGTGATTGTACAGTTGTAACACCTGTTTCGTCTACATTATATATCATATTCGGAGGGAACTTGTGCCTGTTGAACAAAGAAAAGAACAATGATGATAATCAGAATAGTTTATAGATAAGTTATCATGTGTCAGTTTGTTGTTGATTTGCTTAACTGTTGTATGTAATTGTCATAATCAGTTGTTAATGTTTTTAAATATATGAAGTTTGCTACCTGTCCATCACGTTGGCCAGGTTATCAAAGAACTCCCCAACTGTAGTTCTGTTGAAGGCTGTAGCTCTTCCCAAAGATGTTGCCTCAGGCATACGGATGGAGAGATGGTGGCGTGACAAAAAACTCTTGAACCAATCTTTACCTAAAAAAGTAATGGTACCATATTGAACTGCACAAAATAGATGAATCTATGCCAACTTACAGAGTAATGTTGTTTCTTGCACATCCTACCAGCTACACCTTTCTCTGTCCAGTTGTTGGGGGTAGGAACGTTGTTTCTTTCTGCCAGTTCTGATGCCAGTTCACGGCATTTCTTTTGCGTGAGGCCATGAAACTGCTCCGCCAGCTTTTTTATATGGTCTGCTAGCTCCTTCTCCAACTCCAATGGGAAGATTCTGTTTGCTTCTGCTGTTCCCATGTAACCTGTCATTTTCACTCTCTTTTCCTCACTCTTTTTGATGTACCTCTGCAGTGTTTACCTGTCAATAGGACTTTCCACCCTTGACATCACTGACTGCCCTCTTCATCTCTTCAATGGGTGTTAAAGGAGCTGTATGTAAGAAGATTAATAAAACGAATCATAAAATGACCCTGATATGTCAAAAGACATTTCAAAATCATGTTCATTTCAAATACTTATGTCACTGACAACAGCACTCAAGCCAGGATATTCCCTTTTAAAAAGAGGACTTGAGGGCTGCAAGTCTTGTTTTTGTTGTAATTTTTTGTTTTGGCCTGAAGCGCCACCCTCCACCTATCTCCCAATCAGGAAGTCAGTAGTGTTTCTACATCCGGGTTGCCAGTTCGGCTCTATTTATCGCAGCAGCCGCTACGAACGTGTTGGATGTGAAAATGGCTAGTTTACCAAAACAAAAAAGACCTCGTTATGAATCCGAGTTACGTCGTGACAAGGTCCGAAATAAAACAAGGATTTGTATAGGAGATGCTTTTGATAGATGGAGACGGCTGAAAGCGGAGAAGAATTTGAAGACAGACGCCAACGTTGCTGATTTTCTCCTGGACAGGTAAGATTCATAGCTAAATGTTTGGCTAACGCTAATTTACTTGGACAAGGTAACAGAACAAGGTAACAAAGAAATTTCAGTATTCACTACGTCGGAGTATTCACTAGTTAAACAAAGTTATGCATGTTCGTGCACAGTAACGCTAGCGCATAACGTTATGGAGCAGGTGGGTCATCGAATTGAAAAGGTAAATAATTATTATTTAGAATATAAAAAACGGTGACTGATATTGCTAACAAAAAGCAATGTAACGTTAGGCTAATAAGCGGAGCCCGTCAGTCGTCGTGCCGTGGAAAACATTAGCATGGCCATGGTAATGTGAAACCTCATTGAGACAGTAGCCTAACGTTACCACGGTAAAACCATTTCTTATTCATTCTTTGCATATATTGTGTATTACACGTGCTGCAAATTGACCCATCTGACCATTGCTAACGTTAGTTATTAGTGTCAGTCTTTTCTGATGGAACTAATAAAAAACGTTAGCCATTGATGACGAATGCAGACGTAACTTTCCCCGCATTATCTTTGGTTAGACGCTAGTCTGTGGTAAATGTGTTGGTTGTTGCATATTATGGTAAATGTGTAGAGTGTTCCATAATTATGACAAAAACGCTTGTCTCTTCAGCTATTATGGCCCAAGCACTTCAACCCCAAGTAAAAGACAGTGGAAGAAGCAGCACCTGACTGCACCATCACTCTCCAGTATTGAACATGCATCGTCTGAAACGCTTTCAAATCGGTCAGTGATCAGTGCCACGTTGTTTTCATTTTCATTTCATATTTGGAAGCATTTTTTGTCTAAAACAACTAAACTATTTATAGAGAAGACCTGCCACCTACAGAGGAAGCATTGGAAGATGAGGAGTGCACCATGGATGCCTCAGACGTTCTAGAGGAGAGGTATATAAATACTCTCAAGCTTTCGAATTTGTCTAAATATAAGAAATTATGTTGAACATGTACATTGTGACCGCATCGTGATTGTTTTCTTTTATTCTACAGAACATGAGCATCCAGGATGCTGAAACCCCGCTCATGAATGAACAGGAGATAAATGACCTAATGAACAGTGTGTAAGTTCAACTGGGTTTGACTGTATAGTGTGTAACAAGATGTTCTGCTGTGTATTAACCATTATAATTTTCTATCAAATTTGACAGAATTGATTGGGGTGACAGTGAAGGTGTTAGCAGGGATGAGGAGATTGAAGCAGATGACAGTGAAGATGAAGACTATGTCCCTCGTATTTGTATTCGGTATGTTAACAATGGATTCTCATAGAAAGTGCCACACAAATTATTCATATTACATCCTCAGACATTCATTCAATGAAATACGTAAACACAAAAGATGAGTGCTTTATAGAATTCCTGGTCTCCGTAGTACAGCCATGAATGCTGACCTCAACGATAACCACCTCTCTGCATTTGCTGTTTTTGTTTTATTAGGTTTTATTATTATTTGTTTATTAGGCTCCATCTTGGGGCCACTGCTGTTCAACATCTACATGCTCCCACTGGCTCAAATTATGAAAAACAACAAAATATGTTACCACAATTATGCTGATGACACACAAATCTACATAACCATCTCACCAGGAGACTACAGTCCAATCCAAACACTGATCAGATGCATTGATCAAATTAGAGATTGGATGTGTCAGAACTTCCTTCAGTTAAATGAAGACAAAACTGAAATAATAGTTTTTGGAGCCAAGGAAGAAAGATTAAAAGTCAGCACTCAGCTTCAAAGAGCGAAGTTAGAAACCAAAAACAAAGCCAGAAATCTGGGTGTAGTCATGGAGTCAGACCTGAGCTTCAGTAGTCACATCAAGACAGTTGTGAAGTCGACCTATTATCACTTAAAGAACATATCCAGGATTAAAGGACTGATGTTGCTGCAGGATTTAGAGAAACTTGTCCATGCATTTATCTTCAGTAGACTAGACTACTGTAACGCTGTCCTGACAGGTCTCCCTAAAAAGACCATCAGACAGCTGCAGTTAGTCCAGAACCTGCTGCTCCTGTCCTCACTAACACCAGGAAAGTGGATCCTATAACTCCAGTCCTCAGGTCTTTACACTGGCTTCCTGTTTGTAAAAGAATTGACTTCAAAATCCTGCTGTTAGTTTACAAAGCACTGAATGGTTTAGGGCCAAAATACATTCAGGATCCCTGGTTGGTTCTGAACCCACCAGATTCCTCAGGTCATCAGGGTCAAGTCTACTTTCTGTTCCCAGAGTCAGAAATAAACACGGAGAGGCAGCGTTTAGTTTTTATGCTCCTCAAATGTGGAAAAAACTCCCAGAAACCTGCAGGTCTGCTGACACTCTCAGCAGTTTTAAATCAAGGTTAAAAACTTTTTTATTTGCCACATTTTATCATAATAATTAACTTTTATTTCATGCATTTTATCTGCATTTTTAGTTCCTAAATCAAAAATAACTGTTGATTAACTTTTTGCATTTTTATTATTATTTTATCTTTTTATTTCCTCCTGTTTTAATGTAATGCTTATGTACAGCACCTTGAATTGTCTTGTACACGAAATGTGCTATACAAATAAACTTGCCTTGCCTTGCCTATTCATCCGATTGTCTTTCTATCTGCAATTGACAAATATGTCTTTAGGTTGGGTGGAGCATTGCAGGCACCTCCCTGCCTTGCCGGTGATAGATGCCAGTGAGACTGTTCATGACATCCCGGATGTAGAGCCTCCATCAGTCGCCTTACCTCCTCTTCAACTTAACTCCTGCGCACCCAAGTCAGGAGAGGTCTTGGTTGGTAGAATACCAGTTTATTTCTTTTGCATCTGCGGCTACATACCACACACCAAGTTAGATGTAATGCATATTACATTTAATTTTAAAATAATCTAATTTCTGTTTTTATTTTGCTCTCCTCAGTGTCAGCATTCCAGAGTGAAGACCAGTGAAACCCGTTTCCAGAGCCTCTCAGCCCTTGTCATTTCCATTTTCTGCCACAAGCTGCTTTTAAACCATTTCATAAAGTTTTCACAGTACAGAGCAGCTAATTGTTAAATAGTTATTTATACTATTTATACTGTTTATCCCTCGTTTTATTTATTTATTTATTTTTTACTGTTCCTCTATATCGTAAAAAGGAAAGCATTGTTATTATAAATAAACTTTTTTTATTGAACAAGGAAGAAGGCTCTTTACAAACTTGGAACAAAACAAACAATTTGTAAAAACAAAGTATATACAACAAGTAACTTCAAGTAAACTGGAGTCGGTAAAGTTTGTTCAAATTGTGGGTAAAAGCCAGTGTACTGGCCTTGAGGGTCAGGGTATTTGTCCCTTATTCTCCAAATGCAGCAGCTGGGGATAACACGACGGTGGCCCAGTGATCCATGCTGCCAAAAGGTGTACTGGCGATAAGCAGCATATCTAAACTGCCTATTATCATCAGCTGGCTCTGTAACTTCTGCTACCACCAACACATCATTCCTGTAGTCTCTGTGTATACGCAAATAGCCATCTTCCAAGCAGTAAAGCTCGAAATGAGGCAATTTGCTTATGCAGTGCTCAGGCCCCTGGCCACAGCATTTCCTTTCTGCATCTGTGGCCATCTCCCTGCAGTTCCCACAGGTACACTATGGAAGAGCAGCTGCAGGTGGGAGAGTGGTGCTATCCAATGGAGGCAGGGCATCAAAAACCAATCCAGGGTTCCGGGAGAAGATCCGGGTTGCTAGTGCTCGTAGCCCCATTTCACTCATGTTTTGAATGAGTTCCTAAGTAAACAAACCACAAAATAGCATTTGGAATTTACATTTGATTAAAACTACATAAGATGCTGACATAGATACAGATGGTGATATTACAAGTCATAATTTTACTCCCCAGCTCTCATCAGCCTCAAGAGAGGGTACCTCAAAAGTGAGGTCTAAATCAGGCTGAAACAAGTGAGAGCAGTACAAGCAAAGATCATCTGGTACAAGTGCTAGGCTACCTTGACATAAACGTGTGTTCTAAGCATATTCTATCTTTTAGCCTGTGCAATAATTTAGTGTTAGTTTGGAAGTATCAGGCGTAATTCCACGGCAACATCCTCAATACCAAAAACGCATAATTTTGTCAACATACATGGAACTTTTGGACGTGTTTTTGATTCAAATTCTACACGTCATGTAATTTTTCATATAGCCTGATGTATTTTAGGAAAATTACCCTCGACTTTACATGTTGTATTGTCGACGTTACAACAAGTTACCATCGATATGAGCCTATAGTGTTCCCAACCAAACAATAAATTACTGCATAGCCCAAAATTAGAATTTGCATAGATTTTTCAAATGCGTTCATAAAAAGCTTTACATCGCAACACTAGCCTAATAAAGACATTTTTAACAGGGTAACTAAGTGAAAATAAGTGAAAACGTATGCTCCGACTGAAATGTGGTAACATTTACGATTCTATTAGGCTAATCGCCATTACTAAATTTTGCAGTACATTATTACTTCGCAAAAGATCTTTCATAAAGCATTAAATATAATTAACAGAAAATAAACTTACTGTGTAGGACTCATCCAATCCAATCCAATCCAATCCAACTTTATTTGTTAAGCACTTTAAAACAACCACAGTTGACCAAAGTACTGTACAAAAGAATAAATAAAAGACATAATAAATAAAAGACAAAATGGCTCAAATATTCTAAATAAAATAAATTAAATAAATTAAAAACATAAAAACATGAGTAAAAGCAAAAGCCATACAATCAAAGCAATAAAAATAAGATAAAATAAAATAAAATCCAATGTCTAGCTAAGTGTTAAAAGCCAAGGAGAAGAGGTAGGTTTTGACAAGCGATTTAAAAACAGACAGAGAAGAGGCCTGTCTGATTTGCTGAGGCAGATCATCGCTTGCCATGACAGCCTACGTTCCTGCTGCATTCTGCAGCCGACCTGGCAACCTCTGGTCAGGGAGGAGGGGGAGGGTACACGCCGCTCAACAGTATTTTGAAAGTGACTGCAGTACCAGTTTTGGCCATAATCTTACAAACGGCTCCTTTAAACCCCACCTTGTTTTCCTTGTGTAGTTTCTCGGCATGATATCTTTTCTACAGTAGTTAACATATGAAAAACACACCAAACCAGTGAGTATACTCAAATGAAATACCATTTCACATGTCAGACACTTAACTGGATTTCAGTGCCCTATGGTGGGGTAAGTTGAACCATTGGCTCAATTCACCCCATAGCCTTTGGCTCACTTTACCCCATAGCCACCATTTTGGAAAAAATAGGCTAGCTTAGAAATTAAGGCTAATCTTTAGCGAAGTGATTAGCATGATTTCATATGTTAGTAAATCGCTAACATGTATAATATATCATTTTAGACCAAGATATATTTGCTTTGACATAACAGTCATTTTCCCTAATATGCAGAAAATGGCGACCTGTCCAGGGTGTACCCCTGCCTTTCGCCCGTAGACAGCTGGGATAGGCTCCAGCAGATCCCCGTGACCCTTCAAGGATGAAACGGGTATAGAAAATGGATGGATGGATGGATGCAGAAAATTTACTTTGACTAGCAAAAATCACTTTTTGGTGTGAAAAAATACTTACCCTTTCTCCCATGTGCTTCTCTGCTTCACAGCAAGATGGAATTGATGGGTGCTTCCTGAATTAATGGTCACATGACAAAACATGTGCACGGTTACCTAGATACAAGGGGTGGGTCAATTTACCCACTGGCTCATCTCACCCCACTCTCCCCTACCGCAATTTCAACAGCAAAACGGCACAAATATTTAAAAGAGGGCTGGCGTGACAGTCATTTGAGAAGAGAGTGCTGGCGTGACGGCAGTGTTTGACATACACTTCTGGTTCCTCATTTCACCTGTTATCAGTAAAATCTGTGTGAACGAGACCATTCTCGATCACGAACATCCGGGCCACTGGCCTCCGCGGCCCATAGCAACCAGTCCGTGGGGGCAAACAATCGCTCACTGTTGCTAGGGAAGCCGATGCATTTTGCATTTTGTGCCTGTTTTTTCTGATTTCGTGCAGTTTACGATAGGGGGAAAGATGGTGAAGAACTGTTGTGTGTTCAACTGCACCAACAATGTTGCTCGCCAGTCACTTTTGTCATTTTTTATGATTCCTAGCGAGGCTACTGAGCCTGAAAGAAGAAAATAGCTGCTCGCTATTAACAGAGCAGACGAAAATACTCCAGGGAAATTATGGTGCCCAAATCAGACTACGCGTATGTTTGTTCAGAACACTTTGTAACAGGTAAGAAATCGGATTTTTCAAGATATTTTAGTTTTTAATTTCTATGTTTAGATCTAATATTTTGACGTGTTTGGGGAGACCCCATTATAGATCGTTGAGGTCCGGTAAAAAAAAAAAAATAAAAATGCTACTAGGGACCTGCAACAGTGACTCGAAGTGTCCAGAACATTTGGAGGGGGCATTTTTTATTCCCTTTCCCCATGGAAAGGGAATAATTTAGTAAAAGTAATATGATTTAGCAGCAGGGAGGGTGATGAATGAAAACATATCTCCGTTAGCATTAGCTCTGGTCCACAGTGTCAATGATTTCTCTACTATGGACCAGAGCTCACTAGCCAGCTATTAGCCTACCTCGTTGTCTACCAATATATATGGCCCCGGATATTTATTTTGTTAGGTATAAGGTGAGGCTAGTGATGCTAACGTCACTTTATTAATTATATTAATACAATGCTGCAACTGTCTGATTAACATAGCTCTGGTGTTGGACCGGAGCTAATGCTAACAGAGAACTCATCACTCTCCCTGCTGCTAAATCATATAATTATTTTTACTAAACGGTGGTTAAATCAGTCATCTAATAAACAAAGTAAACTTACCTTTGAGCAAAAGTAGGTGTGCTTTGAAACTTTTCCCACGTTCAGTTGATTGTGTGGACGAACACATAACTGAACATACAGCCTGCATTCTCCAGCATTTGTTTTGGTTTGGGAAAGGAAATAAAAATGTCTCCTCCAAACGTTCTGGACACCTCGAGTCACTGTTGCAGGTCACCAGCAGCAATATTTCACCACGGAGTTATTATAGTATAATATTAACACTGATTATACACATCGGAAAAATAGCGAATTAGTGAATCCAATTTGGCTTTAATACCTCGCTAAAGCCTCTGGCTTCAACTCATTCTGATATAGGTAAGCCATGCTCGCCACCACAGGCACCCGTGACTATCGCCAAACAAAGTTTAAAAAAAAAAAAAAAAAAAAAAAAAAAAAAAAACAATAAAGACGCGAAATAGCAAAAGAAACTGCGAGCGAATACAAGCTGGAGCGAGCTGGATCCAATGTTGTTTGCCCCTTCGCGCTGTAACCTAGGCCGATCTCATGGTTCGTGACGTCACGCCGTTATCGAGAATGACGACGTGGACAAATGACGTCACCACTCAACATAAACTGATCTTTATATCCTGTTTCCTGATGCACAATACCTCCAGTCTGACATTACTTGTTGTAGAATATAAAGCCAGTCTGTACAGACATTAAAATAGTTGGAGGTTGTTTTGCATAGGCCATACTTTTGACATGATGTAAAAAACTGATACACAAAATGTTTTACCTTGTATGATTACTGCCCCGGCAAATCATGAAAAATGCAAATCACTAGCAACATCATAGTTCCCTGAATAGTGATTAAGCAAGTAGTTCCTACTTTGTCCAAGCTTGGTCAGTGGTTATCAAAGTCATGTCAACCACATGTTACAGTGGATTTTATTGTTTCTTTTTCTTCGCCACACGGAGCTAAGCATCATGGGAACTCAACCAATTTAGAGTCCCCTATCAAGGTGCAAACAGAAACAGTAGCCACTTTAAGTGCTACCAGATGACTACTGCTTTTAACATGCTAATTTAATAGTAACTATGTGTGCAATAATTGTATATAACTGCAAGGAGTTTTGAATTCCGTGGTGTTGATTTTCAGTTATGCAAGAAACATTTTCTTTTGTAGAAGAACTCAACATGTTCAAATGTAGTTGAATTTTTTTCCCATATTGACTTTAATTGGCAACTTTAAACGAGAAACCTTTGAATAAAAGCAAAATAACTTTTTTAAAAATCCACAGCCAAGTACTGCTGTTCTTTTGACCTGTGGCCAAAGAAAGGCAAAGAAAATAAAATGCGGTGAATGTCACGTCTCTCACTTGTGGATATTCAAAAAACAGATTTGTGCACAACAAAAGTGAAGAAAATAAATAAGGAGCTGTGACTGTTTGTAAAGTTTTAACACGAGGTGTGTTAGACAGAAGTAAGGTTATCATGCCCAAATGTCAGCTCTTTTAATGTGTAGTTCCAATTACTTCATCTTGTTTGCAACCACTATTTTTGATAAATGTTCATTTTGTTTACTTTGTTTTCACTTGATTTTATTTTTATATCAGGTATGACTTTGGCATAGTTGTGTAATAGATGCAGGGACTTTTTATTTCTCTTATCTCTTTCACCTCAAATCTGGGGGCTATCTAACTCCTCACAGTTAAAAATAAAATATAATAAAATAAGGCGAAGAATTGTCCAGGGTGTATCCTGCCATTCGCCCAAAGACAGCTGGGATAGGCTAAAGCAGATCCCTGTAATCCTGCACAGGAATAAGCCGGTATAGATAATGGGTGGATAAAATAAAATAACATAAAAATATGACTTCATCAGTTGAGTGTCTTAATTTGAGAAAAGAGGAGGGAAAGAGTTTATTGCTGTGGTTAATTATGCACGCAGTTGATTTCATCAACTCACATCATCACAAAACTTCATCATCATTATTTATTCATTTCATCCTAGAAATGAATTTATGTTTCTTTTGGGTCAGCAGTTATAAAATGAAATAAAAGCAACACAGATCCTTAATAACAGACTCTCCACAGAAAGCAGCGGGAGTTTGTAGTTTCAGACAGTAGAGGGCAGCAAATTATCATCCATCTTGTTTTCTGTGGCATTCAGCAGCATTAATTGTGTGCACACAAATTACATTGTGGTAGTTTGAATTATTGATGTTGAAAATCAGCTACTTTAGGTATACTGGTGAGTAGTGCATAACAAAGATCACATGATGGCAACCATATATGACAAGCACAGTGACAATTATCTGAGCATGGTATAGTCTTATAAAAAAGAGAGTATATCGTCTTTCAGAACCAATGTGTGGGAAAATAAGCTCACCCTCATGATTCAATAGCTTGTACATCCACCTTTGAAAAGAAGGAACTTGAAGCAATCATTTTTCTGTAGGGAGTGATCAGCCTCTCACATCGTTGTGGAGGAATTAGAACCCATTCTTCTTTACAACGTTGCTTCAGTTGATTGAGGTGTGCCGGCACTTGTTTATGCACAGATCTTTAAAGGGGTCAGCACAGCGTTTCAGTCATTTTGAGGATTAGACTTTGCTTGGGTCTTTGCATCACATAGATTCTTTTCTTTCACAGCCATCCATTTTGTTTGCCGGTGTGTTTATTATCACTATTCCTGCAGCTTGACCCAACTTTAGCCAACCTTCCAGGAGTGGACAGATGGCCTCCCTTTTACTCAAGAACACTTTGGTTTTCAGAGTCGTTTATGGTTAAAAGACACTTGTAGGTCTGCATTTTTGTTTTAAGACCAAAATAGAAAAAGATAGATTTAGATCAGTTTATTAGTAGAAAGTCCCAGTGTGTTTGGCACTTACATTTATTATATTGTATGAAGTGTTTGCACAAAAAAACATGGTGCTGTGAATTATAGTTAATAATATCCACTTTGGTCTCATTCATTTGAAGGATATTGTCTCACAAGTCTTGTGGCTTGTTCAGATGCAAGCTTTGCCAATCTAAGACATGACGTCATGCTCATATTAGAAAGGAGTGTTTCTCCTGGCAACCCTTCCAAACATTCTTCTGTCTTTTTTCTAATGATACTGTCATGAAGTTTAACATTAAAATGTAAATTGAGATCTGTAGAGTCAGAGGTGTAACTCTGATAATTAAAATTATTCACCATCTGACCTCAGGATCAAACAGGGATGTCTTGCCTTTTCAAATGTACTCTCACACCCTTGATGAAGATGAAGTAAAACACACAGTATACCCATCCCCATTCACGGTTCACGATCCCGCATACTCGCAGATTTTGCTCTAAATTTTTTTTTTCCATAATTTATTTGAATTTGTGGTAGCCCCCAACAATTTCATGAATTTTTGTTTTGCAGAAAATGCTTGCATTCACCCTAACTAGTATTATATGGAATGAAATGAAATGAAAAATACTTTATTTATCCCATAAAGGGAAATTCAATACTGTAGCAAGGGCTCTCTTTTTTTTTTTTTTAATAAACAATAGACAAACGACAGCAATGATAATAAAATTACAGCAAAAATAATAATAATATTAATTGATAATAATAATAATAATAATAATAATAATAATAATAATAATAGGTTTTATGTCTTGTTGTGGAGGCTGATGGCTGCTGGCAGGAATGATCTTCTGTATCTGTATTTATGTATATATATTAATTGTTATCAATAAATAAATATGTTTTTAATGTATCATTACTACATTATTATTATTACTGTATTAATGAGTAAGAATGTCTTTAGAATGTGTTTGGGAAGCATATTTTAGCATATATAATATTTTTGGATTTTTGGGATTAGAACATAACCCCTGGGATTTCAGGGTATACTGTAAAAATCTCCATGTCTTCCTGCTTCATTGATCTCTTCTTCCTCAGCTGTAAGCTTGTTCAGTTGCCGGAAAAATGTGTGTGCTGTTTGTTGGTTTTATATCTTTGCTACAGTACAGAGCAAGTAACTTGGCTGGCATGCTGCTGTTGCAACTGAGCTAGTTAACTATGCCCATGGGTCCATACATGCTCTCAGCAGGGATAAGACCCAATCTTATTTCAAGAACACATGGGAGGTATTTCTGTAGCCTGATTCAGCTTATACAACATGTACACCAGTGGGGGTTCAGCCTCTCACTGTGCTCTTTTATACACCACTTTCAAAAGAGATGAAATGCCTTGTTGTTGTCAATCCAGTGTTGACAGAATGATCTTCCTCAGTGACCCTGGTCAACACGTGAGATTTCCACATTTCATTATCGAAAAAAAAGAAAGAAAGAAATGCCTGCAACAGTTGCAGACACAAGATCATGTCATGAAATTATTATTATTATTGAGTTTACTGAAGATTATTATTGACACTGCTCGCCATTGTTAGCAATACTAACTCACAACAATGCTGAGCAAAGTATTTTGCACACACAAACATCATAGCAACACACCCACTGATAAAAAGCAAACAGTACCGTGTCTGACTTAATGTGAATAAAATAAAACAACTGTAATAAAGAGCAAACTTAGCTCAATGTTGACTTTGTTGGTGCAAATAGCAGTCATGTTGGATTCTGAAATGGGGCTACACGAGGTCAGACATTCAAGGATGAAATTCCAAGTTTAGAGGGGGTTTCAGTTGAAACTTCCAAATATGAATTTGGAAATTCTGACTTCTGAATACAACTGGAACGCACCATTAGAGACAAACAAATCTTTTTACAGTTGTTGGAGTTTCTTCCTGACATCAGCTTTGAGCTTTGAGTAAAAAATAAGTAGTGTTTTACTGTCTGTGAAGAGTCCAACTGGCCAGCAGTGTGACATAAAAGAAATCAATGAAAGCTGTCTTGACTGAGAGATGGTGACAAAGGGAAGTGACTTTCATGTGTATAAATGCACCTTCAAAGGAGACATGCTTCCAGTATACGTGCAATGAATTATATGCTGCAACAAACATGTCAGACATTTGTTCTTGGTAAAATTGCCTTTTTAGCAGATGTACACAAGCTTCCACTCTGTTATTTGTTAAAGCTTGCTTATCAAGCTCCTCTCTCTGTCCTGTCTCCCCTCTTTTTCTTTCTCTACCCGGCTGGCCTTCGGCAGGAAGGTCCCCCCATATGAGCCAGGTCCTGCTCAAGGTTTCTTCCTCTTAAAGTGGAGTTTTTCCTTGCCACTGTTTGGTATAAAGGTTTTTTTTTCTCCCTACGTGGGAGTTTTTTACCTGCCATTATCATTGATTGGATTTAATTATATAATCTTAGTTGATGATATTTGCTCGGGGGTCATGCTCTGGGTCTCTGTAAAGCGCCTAGAGACAATTGTCATTGTAACAGACGCTATATAAATAAAATTGAATTGAATTGAATCAATGATTAACTGGCATGGGGGGGGGGGGGGGGGGGGGGGGGGGGGATCCAATACTCCTTCCACAATCTGTTTCACCTGGACCATATGGTTGTATTATTAAAAAAAAACTAAAATGAAGCTGCTAAGAATCCAGTTTGATGTCTAACCCAGTGACAGTAGTGTGCTGGTCTATGGAAATTGCTGTTCATAATGAATCTCCCTGAAAATAAGGTTAATAGACATTAGACTGGCAAGGATAAGCTGTGTGGTACAGTCCAGAGGGCAGCTTAATTTCCAGCACATAATACTCCCTTTTGGACCAAAGTTAGTCTCCCAGCTACACTTCTTTTACGACTTTGATCTTCCTGTGGTTGTAGCAAACTCTTTTTCCCTGTCTAGAAAAAAGAAGGGGCGAGCGGTCTGGCTTACGAAGCCTCTGTAAAATTGGAGTGTTAGGAGGAACAAAATCCATGAAAGTGTAAGACTGAGTAATAAGATTGTGCTATGTGCTATAGGGGATCAAAATCGGGTTTTGAATGGTTGCTGTGAGTTTACAGTGGTCTAGTGTGTGTATTTCAAGTCCAATACAATTCCTGCAACTTGTGCTTCACAAACTGTAAACTAGGTCAAAGCAGGATCAAATAATACACATCACGTCCCTAAAAAGATCTGCTGAAAACAAATTAGGGATTAAAGAGACTCAGATTTGAAAGCTGAAAATCTCATCTGAGAAACTATCTATTTCATTATTAACTTGAAAGTCACTAACCTTTAGACTTCAGAAAAAGGTGATCCAAGAGTTTTTGATAAGACCATTGAGTCATATCCAATTATCTGTTAGGGCTTTCTTTGTACTCTGGTAGTTCTCATGTATAAAAGACATAGCAACCACAACTTTTAGTCAGTGACTGAAGAGATAGACCACCTATCAGGATATGGGTGGGTCAATTGTTGCCACTTCAGTTTACTTGTGAAAGTGCCCTTGGGCAAGATACTAAAGCCCACATTGTATAAATGTGTGATATGCGTGCATGATAGAGAAAAATGCACTCCATGCAAAGACTTAAAGGCACTTTATAAACGTGTGTGTGGGAATGCACGAATGTGGCCAGTATTGTGAAGTACCTTGAGGTGTGAACTTGAGATGGATGCTTCAGCTTAAGAATTGATGTGGCTGAAGCTGGCCAGCATTTCAAGGATGTCTGCTGTGTGCACTTAAAGCTGTTCCCTGAGGTGAGAACCAAAGGGAAAGGCCTTTAATTAAAGGGATACTTCTCTGGTCATTGCGGCACATAAAACATCCCAACCTTGTAAGACTTTTAGCGTCCTATTAAGAGAACATCCTGAAGAGCTAAGACCATAAAAAAAACGAACGAGTGATCCTCTCAGAATTTAACAGCACCATAGATCTATAAAGAATCCCTTTAAGTATTCACCATATACTGTCAACTGTCTTGTTAGCTTAGCCTCATAAAATACACCCAGAGTATATATGCATATGTAATGTTTATCTGTGTCAGACCAGCATAGTTCACTCAGTAGGCTGCAGAAGAATCCAAATCCCTGTTGTTTGGGACTGAAGTGATTCTGATGACTTGTCCTTTTGTAGGAATAAACAGTTGCACTATGGAGCAGCATAATGAGTGTGGGGCTGCCATCCATTTGGTCGCATCTTTTCAGTGGGCCCCAGTTAAACTCAGTTCTTGGGTCCTTGTTAACCCACAAGGAAAAGACTCCAAAAAGCATAAAAAACACATTAAGGTATGTGTCTAAATAAAATAGAGTGTGTCGTGTTATGCCCAGCCTGTGGCCGTCACAGTAGAGACTCTATATTCTCTATACCAGTGATTCCCAAAGTGTGGGCCGCGGCCCCCTGGTAGGCCATCATGGTACTGCAGGTGGGCCATGAGAGGTAATTAAAATTAAACAAATATTTTAAATCCTCGATATTTTTAAATGTTTTTAATTACTGTAAAATATTCATGACATCATTAAAAAAAACATTAAGAAATAAAACAAACCAGTTAAGTGTTATTCTATTGTCATCTTAACTTAACCCTTGTGTGATGTTAGGGTCTTTTGGACCCATTTTCAATCTTTACTAAAATAAAAATCATACAAGTAATACTTTTTTCAACTTGAAACTCATTGTCCTTGGCTTATTTTATGTGAGGGGCATGGAGGATAACTTTTTTTGGGGGGAGCTCCCACTCTACACCCCCCCTTCACATTTACATCACACAGAGGGTGTTTGGGTCCAAAGGACCCCAATGTAAAACAATAGGGCAGTAGTCTACTCTACAGCTTTAGTGTGAACATTGGAATAGGACCATATAGATTGTTGCATACCTTTACTTGCCTTCCTTCTACCAGAGACTAGAATACCTGAACAGGGGGTGGAGTGGGGGATATATTTTTCCCAATCAAACTTGACCCAAGGGGGCGGGGCTTCGCTACAGCGCCATTATGCAACAGGAATCCTACATCCCAGTCCCTGTGTGTGCTAGACATGATGCATGCACCAGGGGGTCAACAGGGACAGCCCTGAGTGCACCTTACTGTCCCACAACCACCCTTGATCAAAGGGGGCGGGGTTTCGCTACCACGCCACCCACAACACAAATCCCACAAACCCTGTGTGAAATCAATTCCATGCAATAAATATCAATAGTACTGAAGGCCTGCTTTCCTTTATTTATAAGCAAGTTGACTGCAGTATTGATCATAACTGTTTTACTGTATGTGATGTATTTATAGATAATATAGAAGAGGTCAAGGTACATGGTCCCTGATATGGTCTAATAATAGTATCAATAGTGGCATGGAGGTCAGACTCCACCCCCTTGGACCAATGTAGATTGGGGACTGGTCAGAAACCACCCACAAGCAACACCCTGGTGAAGACAGTGTGTCTTTGGCCCTCACAAGGGCTAAGTTGTGGGATTCGTCACATGCATGTTGGCAAAACTCCGCCCCCCAAGGTGACAGTCAGTACAGGGAAGGTCAGTGACATCACAGCAATGCACCAGTAACCCTCCCGTGAAGACAGCGTGTCTCTAGCCCACACAGAGGTTGAGAAGTGGGATTTGTGGCATGCGTGATGGCGAAACTCCGACCCCAAAGGTCGAGGTCATCATAGGGAGGGTCAGTGATGTCACAGCTACCCGCCAGTAACCCTCCAGTGAAGACAGTGTGTCTCTAGCCCACACAGAGGCTGAGAAGTGGGGCTGGTGGCGTGGAAAAAAGTGCTTTGAATAGGCTCCGCCCCCTCAGGTTGGAGAAACCTAGTGGTAGGTCAGTGACCTAAAGGGCATCCTCAAGTTTCTTCCGGTGAAAACAGAATGTCTCTAGCCTGCACAGGGGCTGAGTTATGGTATGAAACCCCAAGGGGTCCAAAGGACCCCTTAACACCCTGAGAATGCAGAAAATCCTAACACCACACAAGGGTTAATATGACAAGTGTCACCTTATTTGTTGACCCCTCACATTAATAGTGAATCATAGCATCCAGTCCTGTATGTTGATTACAGTTGTGATTAAAGGTTTGTGTGGGCCGCAGAGATTTTTCACATTTCAAATTGGGCCATGGTATTCTGAAGTTTGGGAATGGCTGCTTTATACCATGCTTATCTAGTTATGTTCTAATTAGGGCTGTCAAAGTTAACGCGTTAACGCGTGATTAACGCAAAATAATTTTAACGCAACTAATTTTATTAACACGCGATTAACGCGGGCCGGCCATTGATGTACAATAGAGATGCGCGGATGACGTATATTTTTAACCCGCAACCGCTTCTTAAAATCTCTATCCGCCCGCTATCCATTTGCAGGAACGTTTTTTCACCAATTTTCAAAACCGAACCGACCCGCCATCCTTTTTAATAATATGTAAAATATTTTTTCTTATTATTATTATTTGAGTGCTTCAACCGCAACCCGCCCAAATTTAATGAAAGTATTATTTTTTGACGAGTCATCCGCCCGATATGCGGATTATCCGCTCCGCCCGCGGGTGCGCGGTTCAACCGCGCATCTCTACTGTACAATAGTAGAGGAGAGTACGTTGCCTCCAGGCTTTATGACCCTCGGGCCCCGCCGTAGTTGTAGTCCTGTAGTCCTCCGTTTGTCAAAACAGGAAGCCATGCACTGAGGTCGATGTCCATGCCGCAGACAGGGGATAAAAAGATACTATTTTGAATGGTAAGTTTAGCTTCAAAACCTTGCCTGATGGCTAACTCCACAAGATAAATGTTGTTTGTGTGTTTACTGTCGATGTGAATTTAGTTAACACCGGAGTCCAACCACTCTCACTCGACTAATGAGAGCGCTGATGCAGAGCCCCCCCCCCCCCCCCACCCCCCCCCCCCCCCCCCCCCCCCCCCCCCCCCCCCCCCCCGTTGAAGCAAACCGCGAAAATATTTTGTATGAAGAACATAAGAGAAAATATTGAGTATATATATATATATATACACAATATATAATGGATTTGGCATTGTAGCAATAAATAAACATGCATTTGTTTTGCATAAGGCGAGCATTTGTGTACTCTCATATTAGACAAGGCAACTTTATTTGTAGAACACAATTCGTACACAAGGCAATTCAAAGTGCTTTACAGATGCATAAAATCACAAGAAGGCAAATAGAATCATTCCATACAAGCATAAAAATAATCAATAATAAACAAAATTAATTAATAAAAAAAATCATTAATTGAATTAAAAATTAAGAGTGTAGATAAAATCCTTCCAGTCATCATCTAAACAGAACTGTTTTCAGTCTGGATCTGAACATTGTCAGAGTTCAGGTCTGTCTCACATCTTCTGGAAGACTGTTCCAGATTTTAGGAGCATAAAACTAAATTGCAGCTTCACCTTGTTTAGTCCTGACTCTGGACACCAGCAGGAGACCACTACCTGAGGTTCTCAGAGTCCAGGTTGGTTCATATGGATCTAACATGTCAGAGATGGACTTTGGGGACATGAAGAGACTTGAACACAAGTAGAGCTGTTTTAAAGTCTATTCTCTGAGGGACAGGAAGCCAGAGACCTCAGAACTGGTCTAATATGGTCATATTTCCTGGTTCTAGTCAGGACTCGTATTAATAAGAGTAATACAACTTGAAAAAGATCTGTATAAGGTAGATTTAGAACAGATAAAAATATGCGATTAATTTGCGATTAATCATGATTAATTATTGACAGTCATGCGATTAATCTGATTAATTATTTTGAGACATTGACAGCCCTAGTTCTAATGTTTTCTTCATTGTACAGCTGTTTAAAGTTTTATAAGTACGCAAAATATTTAAGCAGCATGTTAACATATGCATTATACTAAACTAACAGACCTGAATTTGAGCTTATGCTTAATCCCTTTTTTCTACCAGAAATAAAGTGTCAGTCCTCTCTACGGCATATTCATGTTGAACAACTACTGCCACACTTCTCTCATTTGAAAATCTACATGCTTCTTCCTCTATCTTTTTTTTTTATTTTTTTATTGAAAACGGTTTCATTTTTATTATTTGTGTACTGCACTGCATTAGGGGCATAGGCAGACATTGTAAACATTGGAGGCTTGTAAATGAAATTTAGGCTCATATATCATAAATGCAGCTAACCTCATATAACCTTCTTCTGACCTCATATAACCTTTTATACTCATCTGCACATCAGCTTATGTTCGTGTGCTATTGTATCTTTGCAACTGAAAGAGCACCCTGTTCTTGCAGGCAGCTGCATGGTCAAATAATAGATATGAAACTAACAAGAATGTAGAGACAATCAGTAATACAACATGACCATATATGGACTTCTGGTGCCTCAGTTTATAAGGTGTGTGTCTCTCTGCCTGAGTCAGAGAGAAATCTTTTAAGCTCTCTCTCCATGCGCATGACAATTTATTCCTGACTTGACTTAATTAAAACATTGTGAACGCAGTTGTTATCTTTGTCATTCTGTTTGGATTCTTCTTCAGATAAATTTCCACAACAATCTTGGTGTCAGAAGGTGGGATTCGGAGTGTGTCCGTCAGAACCTGAGACCGGAGTGGAGTGCTAGCCTAACCCAACAGTTGGGTTATCCTCAAAACCTCATGTAGAACAGAGTGGAGGACTACGGTCAACGGTTCTGATCGACCACAACTGAATCTTCAAACTTCAAGTGAAGAAAGAATCCGGTGAGAGGTTTTTAATTTAAATTTTAGACCAATCTGGACTCATTTGAAGAGTCATTTCATGCAAAAATTTAGAATTAATTCATAAGTTTAAAGAAAAAGGGATTTTAATTTTCCTAATTCTTTGGTCAACTGCTTTCATTTTGTGTGTGGTCATTGTCCTGTATTTTCTCTTTAATATAGAAAAAAGTCCAAGATCGGGTGAGAGTCCTGTGCGGATTTCTGTAAACAAGAACGGGTTACAAAGAAGCCCCGTGAGTTCAGAATAAAACTCCTGTGAGTTATTTAAACAAGATCAGGTTAAAGTCCTGTGAGTTTACCTAACAAGATCAGACTATTTTAAGTCCTGTGAGTCAATTTAGCAAGATCAGGTTATTGTTTTAAGTTCTGTGAGCTACATAGCAAGATCAGACTATTTTAAAGTCCTGTGAGTTAAATTGACAAGATCAGGTTATTTTAAATCCTGTGCGTGAAAACAAGATCAGGTATAATGGGGAATAATACAGGAAAAGGACAACGACCACCACAACCTGACTCAAACCTGACTTAAATAATGAAAGACAAATACGGTTATGAAGTGTGTGAATTTTTGCCTTACTGGTGTGAAAACTTTGGGTTTCCCGAAGGTGGATCACTGAGTCAGAATCAGATGGAAAAACTGGAAAGGCTTTGGTTGAAAAGAGAGATGCAATGTTTGAAAAGAAAAAAACCCTCAAGGATGAAGAAGCACTTGTATGTTGAGAATGGAAGAATGTTTGAAGAAATGGGAAGCAGAATGTGATAGGCGAGATAAGCATGAAAAAACTGAACGAGAAAAGAAGGGAAAACAGCAATGTCAAAAAAACTCTAACAGCCTTACACAGCAAGGAAAACACAGGAAGTGATGAAAATCTGAAAAAGAAAGCAGAAACTGCATCTTTTTCTTGGTATCCTTCTCTGAGCGGATGGGGAGCCAGAGCTGATGGACCAGAGGTACTCACACTTTTTCAGCATGCGAGCTACTAATGAAATGACCAAGTCAAAATGATCTACCCATATATTTATTGAGAAATATATTGAGGATTCTTACAACTTATGTTGATGTATGTTGCATAACCACATATGTTGCACAACATAATTAACTATGTACATTTTTTGCCATTACTCAAGTTCACTCTGATAACTTGCACTGAATTGAATCAGCCAGGGAAGCATAGTCCGGACAGTAGCTGCTGACAGCCAGCCTCAAGCACATTTCCAAATGCTCATCAGTCATAGTGGAGCAGTACTTTGACTTAATTATCTTCATGTGGGAAAAGGCTGACTCACATAAATAAGTGGAGCCAAATAATGCAGTCAAGGAGGTAGCACATTTCCTCATTTGGGGGTACTTTCCCTCTGCTAGCAAGTTCCAGAATTGTCCGTGAGCTCTGGACTTCAGCTCAATGTCAGTTTGTAGTGTTAGAATCTCATCTTCTCACCTGAACTCCAGAAGAGTTCAGGTGAAATAGTGTTGCAATTTTTGATAAGAGTGAATCAATCTCCACATCTTCCCGAAAAGGATAGCACGTGAATGTAGTGACTGGCTCGAGCAAAAGAAAAGTTTTGAAAGCGTTTGTCAAACTCTGACAGGCAGTTGTTAATCTGCTCTGTGTAGCGTGTACTGTCAAGTTGCACACAGGCCTTCCCTTGCATCCCCAGCTCTGACGCCAGGCTCTGGAAGTTTGCCAAATCATGGCGCTGCAGCTTGGAGGACAGGTGCTTTCGTTTGAAAGCATTTACTGAGCTGATCGTATTGACTACTGTTTTGTCTTTTCCTTGCAGCTCAAGATTGAAGTAATTCAACATGTTTGTCAGATCAGTTAAAAATGCTAAGTCTAACAGCCACTCACCGTCATTTAATTGCGTGTATTCTGCATGTCCAATTACATGGAAAAACTCTTTAATCTCCGGACAGAGCTCTCGAAATCTTTGCAGGAATTTCCCCCGGCTAAGCCACCAGTCAGTGTGTAGCAACAAGTCAGAGAGGTTGCAGTCAGCTTGCTCCAGATATGCAGGGAATAACCATCTTTAAAGATATCGGGCTCGTATGGAACAGGCGACCTTCGTTGCGACATCCATGATCTCTTTCATGTTGAGCATTTTAGCGCATAGCGCTTGTTGGTGGATAATGCAATGGTAGTTCAGAAAGTCTTGGAAAGCATCATCCTGCCTACACTTGGCAATAAATCCATTCACGTGGCCAACCACTGCAGGTGCTCCAGCTGTGGTGATGGACACCAATTTGTACACTGGGAACTGGGTTTTCTCAATAAAGTTTTTGAATGATTGAAATATGTCCTCTCCTCATGTTTTTTCTTTCATGGGTAGTACTGTTAACAGTTCCTCTTTTGCAGTCATATCAGGAAACTATACAAATGAAAACGTACATCTGGGCTGGGTCACTCATGTCCGTAGATTAATCTAACTGCAATGAGAAACACTCACAATCTCCGATGTCCTTCAACATTTGTTGGGTTAAATCCTCAGCCATGGCTTCACAGCGCCGTGTAACTGTAATTCTTGACAGGCAGTCAGCCTGCTCCAGATGTGCACAGAATAACCATCTCAGATCAAAGCACGGATCAAATCTCTCAAAGCTGGAGAGCTTTGATCGAAGACAATATTTCTGTTTTATTTTTAAAGTCCCGGAACAATGGATCAGCTGCTTCAGTAAAGGCCTCTTTTACCATCTCTCCGTCTTGGAAGGGATTCTTGTTCTTAACGATGACGTGACTTACTCGGAATGATGCTTCGGTGGCAGCTTTCGCTTTTGAAGTAGCTTGTGTGAAAAATGACTGCTGTCCCAACAACTGGGATTTTAGCTCCTTCACCTTTGTCTTTCTCAGCTCGCTTTTTGGTGGGAATTCAATGTCGTATTTCCAATGAAGAGTCCGAAAACGCCGCTACACATTTCCCTTCTTTGTCATTGCGATGGTAGACTGGCAGATGAGACAAACGCACTTTAAAAAAGTCATCGTAAAAAAAAATTCCTCCTCCCACTACGTATGAAAGTGATGTGTTTTTTTTCTTCTTACTTGGTCCAGCTCCCCCACTCATCTTTATACCCTATCTTACTGCAAGTTTAAAACCAAAGCGAAAAAAATTTAAGGTAACTCACTGATTAGCTTGTTAGCTTTGCTGCACTTAGCACCAACCAACAGACTGGATCAAATCCTATGGTCATGCGATCTACCAATAGTACCTTGGCGATCCGACTGGTAGATCGCGATCGATTGGTAGATCACGATCAATGTATTGAGCACCCCTGTGCCGGAGAGTACACCCCCGCCCTAGGTGCCTCAACTGCAAGCTTTGCCTCAAACCTGTCCCCCCTGCCACTGCCTTTGCTCCCCCGCCATCACCGGCTTCCAATGCGAGCAGAGCAACAACAGCCTGACCAATCTGGATTCTCTGGTCAGGATGACTGTGGAGGGAACCAAAATGGACTGATTGCCTGGGAAAACACACGTGAGGAAGGCCCAGACGAAAAAGGAGGGGTGTCTTTCTCCACTCTTGTTTATACAGGTACCCGAGCCCGCACACAAGCAGCTCCTCAACTCCCTAAGGTGCCGGTGGCAGGACTCAATGGACCCCCAGCTTATGTCTGACACCCCTGGACTGCTGAAAATATCCTGAAAGCGGCCCAACACCTCCCTAAGCCTGAAAAAGAAGGTGTAGCCTTGGCTAAGGATGTTCGTGAGTTTGTGAGAGACTTTACTCCAATGTCATCTGAAATGGCTCGTGTCATGATTAATTTAATGACTCCTGCTCAGTTTGCTCTCATCCGTGACTGTTTTTCAGCACATCGTCAGCCCACTTTACCTCACTGGTTAATTTTGTATTTATTAAACAATGCGCTGGACAACGACGGAGGTGCAAAGCAAATTTTATTCTCCAAGTCGCATACAATTCAGAGAGGTCATTCAACTTACATCACAGAACGAAGGATGATCATAAAATGACAAATGGCAAACGGCGAACAGTCATCTTAAGCAACAGTGAAAAACAAGGGGACCTTGAGACACTGTCTAGACGCCTACGTGTCAAAACTTAGCTACTTGATGGAGCCAGAACAATAACAAAACTATGGCCTACGACAGACAGGAATCGAGATCAGAAGTCATGGACTCATGACACAGCAATTAAAGCCTCAAAGTGCAGTTTTAATATTACAATGGGCCAACTGGATCACCACTCCAGTCCACTAATAAGGATCTTCAAAAAGAAGAGGGAGCAGCAAGACACAGTATTAGCCTGATCAACATTAGCCTGTGACAAGGTTTATGTTTTTCATGGTTTTCAGTGTTTCTGCTGCTATTTTTGTACGTTTCTGTGTGCGTTTTTATTTATATATGAAAGGTCTATCATGTTAAATTCAGTTCACGATTACAACACTTCCTGCATTGGTGGACTGAGCCTTTATTTATCTCAGCAGCATAGGAAACAAGCTGATCATTGCAGACAAGCTTTTATAAACGATTCCACCTGTTTTATTTCTGGCACAAAGCCCACTTTCTTGGGTTGTTGTCATATAGTCTTGGTGCTTCTTATCCTGAATTGTCTGGCTCATGGAACCTGTACATTAACGCACATTACAGTGACATGCACCACTTTTGTTTAATTCCTAGCTGGTATTCCAGGCCAGTCTTTATCTATAAGTTAACAAGGACGACTATTTCAGGACATATGGTACCCTACACAAGTTCATCTCATAGTCACTTGTTATCTCTTTAAGAAGTTAAAAAGAAACACAAATCTGGAACCATTAGTAGATTTATCAGGACTTGAAAAAATGTGTTTTTTTTTCTACCACAGAATCCCAGCATGAAAGCAAGATGGGAACGCATACAAGAGGCATTATACATCTTCTTGAATGAGTATTCCGCAAGCCTTATGAAGGAGTACTTGGCATGTTCTGACTTTTCTTTTTTAAAGTATTATATTTTTTTACAAAAAATGTATTGATGTACAGAACTGGCATTTGCACGAGTAAATGTCAATGTTGAAATTTGCAGAACCAAATTATCCTGAAATAAAATATTTTGAATCAATACTGCTACCTGATCCAACCTTCTACAACCTCCCAAACCACAAATAAGAGCAGACTGTCTCTCCATTAAAACTTAGCTACTGGGGATAGCTAAACCTCCAGCTGAAACAGGTTAACCCAACAACACATAAGGGGCTAGAACTCACATTCATACGGGGCTTTCCAGACACACATCTTTCTCTCCGTTGTGGCTTCCTCCAGTTCTTCCAGAGAAAAATAGACAGGATCATCATTCATCTTGCAGCCAGTGCTGATCTGTTCCTTGCAAACTGATGGGAACATAGCCTGGAATTTCTTCTGTGTTTTAGGTGATTGATATTCTTCCTGTTTTGTTCTTACTCTGGTGCTAAATCAGTGCTTCTGAATTAGTCGAGTTCACAGTCGCTTCAAAACCAGAAGTTTTGACCAACAGCCCAAATGCAGTAGTAAAGACCAATTTCAACCAGTCCAGCGCTCCCAACCAGTGGATACCATTTTTGTGGTACTTGAATTTCCCCCATTCAACAAAACCAGACTCTTTTCGGGAGAGCTGGCTATAGAAACAGGAAAGCCAGGAACAGAAACAATTTTAACTACGATGATGAATATCAACAGGATAATAAGGCCCAGTTTTCCACTCCAGATACTGTGCACACACACACAAAAGCTGCACGACATGCCTTGCTTGATTGTTTTTCCACACAATTTGCTAGACGTGCTTTAGGGCAAACAGTGCAAGTACAACTGAGTAAAAACAAATCACTCTGCTCTTGAAAAATCAATTCAGTCATGTGACATAAGCCTTTTTGATAGTAAAACAAAGGATATGCCTCCTTTATGCATGTGGTATTTGTCTGGGTAAGATATTTATTTCTGGTGATGAAGTTAAACTACCTCATTGCCACAGGGCCTTTATAAAACTGGCAGGCAAATACACATCACAATGGTCACCAGCACACCACCTCACTGAGCGACTCACTGTTTTCAACATTGCTAATGAAGCTTAAGTGGTTAAGTGTACCACACATTTGTGTTTCCACTCCCCTGCACTGCTGTGGAAGGTCTGAGTTAATTATCACCTTTGTTTGAAACTGTTCTCATACCAGCCTAGAATGTGCTTTTAGTGGGTTGAATGAACTATTCAAGCTTGATCAATAAAAAGTGTAGCAACAAAGAATCCCACTGTTGTGTTTGTTTCGAGATTACGTCTCCTGCATTTAGGTCAGCAGGAGTTTCAGTTCAAAAGTTTTTTTATTCAAACAAAAGGTTCTGCTACTGCAGGATATCAAAAAAATAAAAACAAAAAAAACAAATTAAAACAAATACTGAGGCAAAGAACAGCAGCCTGGAGAATGGTGAGAAATTTGAAAACCAACACATAAAGTGACAAAAAACACTTGCTGGGAAGCATGGCAAACAAATTTGGCAAGCATAAGTGGAAACAAAGGAGCTATGAACATATTAACACAGTAAAACAGGGGCTAATCCACAATGAGCACCGAGCAGTAAAACGTAGTTTGGGTTAGTATGCAATCTCGCGCAATAGGCCTTGATCTAGCTTATATTTCAACTGCCTTATTTGATGCCTGTCGTTTTGGAATCTTTCCTCAAAGACTTTGGCTGCGTATTCCTTGTTCGGAAAGGAGAATTTTGGTCGGCTAAGTCAGGGGCGTAGCTTCTTGGGGGCTGGGGGGACAGTACTCCCCGGCCCGGGCTAAGGACGAGGAAGCAGGACCTTTACAAGACAGAGTCGGGAAAGTCCATTATGTCTAATGCGCTTTTGGCTGCTGTTCCATATACGTAAATACCATACCATACGAATGAGGTTATACAGGACTGTCTCAGAAAATTAGAATATTGTGATAAAGTTCTTTATTTTCTGTAATGCAATTAAAAAACATGAAATGTCATACATTCTGGATTCATTACAAATCAACTGAAATATTGCAAGCCTTTTATTGTTTTAATATCACTGATTATGGCCTACAGCTTAAGAAAACTCAAAAATCCTATCTCGAAATATTAGAATATGTCCTCAGACCAAGTAAAAAAAATAAATTAATAACAGCAAAACAAAATCAAACATTTGAAAATGTCCATTAATTCACTCAGTACTTGGTTGGGAATTATTTTGCATGGATTACTGCATCAATGCGACATGGCATGGAGGCAATCAGCCTGTGGCATTGCTGAAGTGTTATGGATGCCCAGGATGCTTCAATAGCAGCCTTTAGCTCATTTGCATTGTTGGGTCTGGTGTCTTTCAGCTTCTTCTTCACAATACCCCACAAATTCTCTATGTGATTCAAGTCAGGGAAATTGGCAGGCCAATCGAGGACAGTAATGCCATGGTCAGTACACCAGTTACTGGTGGTTTTGGCACTGTGGGCAGGTGCCAAATCATGCTGGAAAATGAAATCATCATCTCCATAGAGCTTTTCAGCAGACGGAAGCATGTAGTGCTCTAAAATCTCTTGGTACACAGCTGCATTTACTCTGGACTTGATGAAACACAGTGGTCCAACACCAGCAGCTGCCATGGCTGCCCAAACCATCGCTGACTGTGGAAACTTCACACTGGATTTCAAGCAACTTGGATTTTGCACCTCTCCAGCCTTTCTCCAGACTCTGGCGCCTTGACTTCCAAATGAAATACAAAACTTGCTTTCGCCTGAAAAGAGGACTTTGACCACTCTGCAACTGTCCAGTGCTTCTTTTCCATAGCCCAAGTCAGACGCTTCTTCCATTGTCTTGAGTTCAGAAGTGCCTTGACCATGGGAATACGGCTATTGTAGCCCGTTTCCCAGACACGTCTGTGAACAGTGGCTTTTGATACCTGGACTCGAGCTTCAGTCCACTGTCTTTGAAGCTCCCCCAAATTCTGGAAGCGGCTCTTCTTCACAATGCTGTTCAGGCTGCGGTCATCTCTCTTGGTTGTGCAGCGTTTCCTGCCACATTTCCCCCTTCCAACAAACTTTTTGCGAATGTGCTTTGAAACTGCACTCTGTGAACAGCCTGCTCTTTGAGAAATTTCTTTTTGTGTCTTACCCTCCTGATGGAGGGTGTCAATGATGGTCCTCTGGACAGCAGTCAGATCAGCAGTCTTCCCCATACTTGTGATTTAGTTTACTGAACCAAGCTGAGTGTTTTTCAAGGCTCAGGAAACCCTTGCAGGTGTTTCAAGTTAATTAGACGATTCAAGTGATTAGTTGAATAGCCTGCTAGTATACTTTTTCATGATATTCTAATATTTTGAGATAGGATATTTGGATTTTCTTCAGCTGTAGGCCATAATCAGCTATATTGAAACAATAAAAGGCTTCCAATATTTCAGTTGATTTGTAATGAATCCAGAATGTATGACATTTCATGTTTTTTAATTGCATTACAGAAAATAAAGAACTTTATCACAATATTCTAATTTTATGAGACAGTCCTGTATATTGGTTGCCCCAGCTAGGATGAGTGATGGTTAGTCAAAACAATGTAAGACTGACTTTGGTCATGTAGGTTTATTCAAAACAGTGAATTAAATGTTGTGCTCCATGGTTGGCTTCATGTTCACTCTCACAGTTAACTTTATAATGTGCAAATTTACAAGTGGATCTTCAGTAAGGTCTCCATATGTATTGTGGGTAAAATTGTCATCAACAGCCGTCCATCACCGTCATCATCAGTCACTTGTCAACAGAGTGTATGTGATGCAGACGAGGAGCATCACGGACTAATCTAATCATGAGTCGTAGTTCACATAAACATAAAAGTGGAGCAAAAAAACGCAAAGAAAAGGCAAAAAGAGCACAGGAAAAGACTAAACTAAAAAAGCTGGACACGTATTTTGTTCGTCCCAATCCTTCTGGAGATGAACCTGACATTGCTGGCCGCAAGTCAAGCCCACCAAAACCAGTAGCACGGTCAGGGAGCCAGATTTACAGGTACAATTTCTCACAATCACTGACACTGAAAACAATATGCGAGTTAGTTGTAAACTGTTGATGCGGTTGTTATCGGAGTAGCCCGGCCGCCTAACGTTATTATTGTGGCCTAACGTTATTTTTAGGGCCCAGGTAGCCTAATGTTTTTGTTGTTCTCATGGTTTGTTAGACTTCATGTCGGTTTTGTCGGGTTACTCTTGCAAAAAGGCTCGTACAACGACACGCTCAGAGTTGGTATTTATTAACAGTAATGGAAACACATCGGGTGAGATCGGCACTTGGTACCGAGCAGAATAAATGAATGAATGCCTGTAGCTACTACAACAATAACAGGGATGTGTCTCCCGCGTGACGTCACATCCGCATACCGCCGAATACATTCTAAACAATATATATTGTTCCATAATACCACAGGTTTGATTGATTTAAAAATGACATAGGTGCTCTTCGTGGTGTTGAACTCTTACTATCAAATGCTTTAAGCTATGTGTCAAAAATGTAGTAAAGCTTGTAAGCCCCACTGTTGCAGGCATGTGTATTGGGTTTAAAGGGCCCGGTCATGTGCCCCCCCCCCGCCCGGCAGTGACATGTTCTGCTGCTGGGCTAAGTACAACACAGATGTTTAATTGCAATAAACGGCTTCTTAGTAGTCTATAGCAAGAAGGAGCACAGACGAAACAATACATTTATACAGAAATGTGCATCGCTAGAGGAGCTGAGGTTTAGACTTGGCTCTCCCATTGCCCAATCTGATCCTCCACTCGTTTGTCTGATCTGCTGCTGCCACGTCATCTTCTTCTGGTCCAATCCACTGCCAGCGTTCCCTGGAAAAGAAGAAAAACTACACCTCCTGTCCAACCACTTTGTGTACCTGTTCAGGTTCTTTGTCTCCCCCACGTATTTTTTAGATGACTATAACTAGGCTAATTTGCTTCATTTCTAATAATAAGTGAAGAAAAACATACGCTGTACACCAATCTAAGACACTGCAATATGAACATAGGGTTCAATAAACAAAATAGTATGATAAAAACAATGAACACTAATAAAAAAGTATGATATAAAGTAAAAGGTAATGTTCATACTTCCAACACCAGAAGATTAATAATGTTATTGATAATGCTAATACCAAGATGTTACCAATGTGTAACTGTAGAAAATGAGAACCACTAACTGCACGAATTCTGGATCTGGAAAGTAAAAAATTTCCAACCTAACAGTCGCTACCTTTGCTATGCAACAGCTCAACATTATACACATTTGCAATGCAGTGTCTCAAGTCAACAGAATCCAGGAAGAAAAACACAACTTAGTTAAGAAAGTGGACAACAGTGGAGGACATCTAGCACATCTTTCTCTTTGGTAAGAAGCTGAGCTTTGAACAAAAACTTTAAAATGGTGCATTTTGTGTTTATTTCCGTGTCAAACTGAAGAGACCAATCAACTCTGTAGACCAGGGGTATCAAAATCAATTTCACAGGGGGCCAAACTTCAAAACACGCTTTAGGTTGGGGGTCGAACAGGATAAACATTTATTGAACACACTAAAATGAAATGTTTTTGGAACATAAATATGAATGCAACAGACAGAAATATTATTCTGTTATAAACTTAAATCCTAAATAACTTATATTTAATATTTTGCTCTCCATAAAAACATCCTGTTAAATGATATGAGCAACTTAACATTAAAATAACATTTAAAATCCTTTGCTCTTATGTCAATGTATATAAAATATAAACTTTTAAATATCCCAAAAGATTTTCTTCTCCTTAAAAATATCTCCTGTCACGTTTGCAGCGGGCTGAAGGAGGACCAAAGAGCAGGTGATCTCAAAAACAAAAGGGATTTATTAACAAACACAAAGTCCAAGTAAACAAAAACACAAAAAGTCCGAAATGATCAAAAACACAAAAATCCAAAAACATAACTAATCATAATCCAGGAGACAAGAGGGAAACATACAGGACTGCAAAACACAGACACACAACAATGGACCCACAGAGAACAGGGAGAAAATGACAGGACTTAAATACACAGAGGAATAAACGAGAGGCAGGTGCAGGGAATCAGTGGTAACGAGGGGAAGGAAGCAAAGCAGAGAACAATAGAGACAAGACAGACCTTCAAAGTAAAACAGGAACCACTAAAGACAGGGAGAGACGCCAACTTGACAGACACAGACACACACAGGGCTGCCATGGCCTAACCCTAACCCTAACCCTAACCCAGGCCATGACAATCTCCTGTCAAAATTATACAAGTTAGAAATATGAACTTGCTAGAAAACCTAGAAATATACATAAAATGTGTGCTTTTCAGCAATAACAATTCAAATCATTCAGTTTTCTTTGCTCTAATGACATCTGATCGCTGCTGGACACCTGGCATCTTTTTTGGCAACTGGTTGGTTTATGTTTGGTGTGAAGTCCTGTGTTGTGGAGATTCTCAGGATGGACTGCAGGTGCTCATCACTGAGACGACTCCTATGTGCTGTTTTGTTAATCTTCATCACTGAGAAGAGCTTCTCACACAGATATGTGCTACCAAACATGCACAAGGTTCGGGCAGCGTGAAGACAGAGCTGGGGCATTGCTGCAGGGATGGAGTGAATGAACTGTGAAGGCCCTGCAGTGTCCTACTTTGCCTTCAGTGTCCCATTACACTGCAGCTCAATCACCTCCATCTGAATCTGCACAGGTGCAGTTTCAACATCAATGGCAAATGGGTTGCGAAGCAACTCAAAACTCTTTTTTTGTGCTTCAAAATCACTTAAGCGCCGTGCGAACTCAACGCGTAGTGTGCTAAGTTTATCAGCAAAGTGCGTTTTGGGGAACACAGTTGTGCCGACTTGGTTCAACATTAGTTGGCAACAGGGAAAGTGAGGCACCGTTGCATTTGTGTCTCCCATAAAAGCAGCTTGACTGCGTCATACATGTCAGTGATCATGTGGCGATGTCCCTGGAGCTGCAGATTTAAGGCGTTAAGATGAGCTGTTATGTCAGCCAGGAACTCCAACTCACACTTCCACTTTTCATCCCTCAAAACATCGGAGTCTTTTTCTTTACTGTCCATGAACTGACAGATTTCGTTGCTGAGCTCAAAAACTCTGTTGAGAACTTTCCCCCGATTGAGCCAACACACCTCTGTATGATCAGGACTGTCGGCAAACTCTGAATCTATCTGCCGCATAAAGGAACCAAACTGCTGGTGATTTAACGCTTTAGCTCAGATAAAGTTTACGGTTTGTGTTACAGTGCTCATTACATGGTCAGTCTTCAGGACTTTGCCACATAGAGCTTCCTGGTGTCTGAAGATGCAGGAGAGGAACTGTACTGGTGAGTCAACAGCACATCACTGCATCACTCGCATCCTTCCCACTAGTTCACTTTTTTACTGCACATAGATGCTGCTCCATCTGTCTTAAGTCCAAAAAGTTTGTCCCAGGGCAGTTTCATGTCTGTTACACTTTGACATAAATTTTCAAAAATGTCTTTTTCAGTCGTTGTCCCGTGCATCGATTTAATGTCCAATACGTCTTCTGTTACGTGCAAATTGGAGTCCACTCCGTGGATGAAGCTTGAAACTAGACTTGATTGATGCAGGAAGGCCACTGAAGCATTGCATTTTGGGATCTGTAGTTCTGTGCAATATTGTTTTAATCAGCGCTTCATATCAACGGGCCATTAATAACGATAATGTAAAATGATCTCGGATATGAAGCCGGATATGATTACACGGCGGGTCGGATGTGGCCCACGGGCCTTGAGTGAATGTGCTGTAGACTAATCAAGTGACTTCAGTGTTTCGAGCTTCACCTTAATTTTACCATACAACTGATTTTGGTACTCTAACAAAAGGGTGCCAAAAACCATTAATGTACTGTACACTTATTTTGATATCCATCCATCTATTATCTATACCTGCTTAATCCTCTGCAGGGTCACAGGGAACTGCTGGAGCCTAACCCAGCTCTCTTCAGGTGAGGCAGGGGTACACCATGGACAGGTCACCACTCCATCACAGGGCCACATATAGACGAACAACCACAACACGTACAATCACTCCTACAAGCAATTTAGAACCACCAATTAACCTGACGTGCATGTCTTTGGACTGTGGGAGGAAGCTGGAGTACCTGGAGGAAAGCCCACCCAAGCACGGGGACAACATGCAAACTCCACACAGAAAGGCCCCTCCCGAGGTTTGAACCAAGAACCTTCTTGCTGTGAGGCAACAGTGCTAACCACCAAGCCACCAAGCTGCCCCCACTTATTTTGATATTATCCTCAAATTTAATGATTATTAACCCTATTTTTTTTGTGGGCCCATGGCATCTAAAGAATTGTTGTGGCTTTTATTCTAAAAAAATTAGGGAAATTTTCAAGTTCAAAAAATCATTTTTTAGGGTAATAACTAGTGAGAGCATAAATCCAATTCTGGAGGCTCATTTATGAGGTGCCGTGAGGGACATTATTCTGAAATAGCATTTACATACACATATAACTGTAAAGGCGGGGAATTTGCGGTGTCATGTCAGCAGCCAAAAAGCAATCTGACTGAAGCAACGGACTGAATTAATAGGATACAGCAGTGGTCCCCCCCTCATACCCACTGGTCAATGTTTTGATTCAAAATATGGACTCCACCTTTTAAATGCTGCATCATGCATGAAACTCAGTCTCCAAGGAAGAGAAGTTATCCCTATTAAAACACCAGCACACAAGTGGAGCAAACATGCATCTTCATGTGTACTTGCATTAGTGAGCACAAATATATGTGTACTGTATTGGACCACGATTGGGAGGTTGATGCTTGCTGCTATAAAAAAAAAAAACTGTACTTCTCATTCTCTCATGGCCCAGGCATTGTTTCTGCTGACATGCTGAGATATGGATGTAGAAGAAATTCCCATCTAATTAGAGTGGATGAATAAATCTGGAAGCATTTAATTAGCAGAGTTTTCTTTTCAGTTGATGGCAGGTTTTGATTTGAGCCATATGGCTGCTCTCTCCAATGTGCTGTGGTTTACAGGCTTATATCTATGAACTACTTCTGTTAGAAGCTTCAATGAAAAGGATTTTTTGTGACAGAACATAAATTGCATAATAAAGCATCACAAAAAAAACAAACTATACAGCAGTCTCAACATGCATAAAAAAACAAACTATTTTTAAATTTTGAAAACATTCAAAATAGTTTCCAAGTTGAATTTCTGTACTCAGCTGATAAAGCTAACAATGCTCCAGAGATACACAGGCTTGGTGTGTCACTTGGTGGTTTTCACTGCTGCATCACAGGTAGAAGGTTCCTGGTTTGAATCCCACCAGGGACCTTTCTATGCTAATAGGTAATTCCAAATTGAAAACTTTTGCCTGAAGGCAGCTGGAATAGGCTCCAGTCTAACTTAAAGAGAAATTGTCAACTATAATTCAACCAAAGCAAGTGGTGGTGTAGGTTGAGACAGTTGCCATTTCTCAATTGGGGCTACCTGGGTACCACAACATTATGCTATTTCTAGCCTCTAGGTCAGCTTTTCTCAACCGGGGTGTCGCAGCACACTGGGGTGTGGGGTTCTTCTGGATCACACCCATTTTGGCTGTGATCCAGAAGAAATCCTGGATTCTGGATCACTTTCAAATTTTCGATAATTGTTGGAGGTCTGCGCTCTTTAAGTGCTTTTCTAGTTCTAACATGTATTTCTTACAAGTTTTTATTTCATTTCATGTATTATTTATAATTTATTTAAAAAAAATAATGTTCGAATTTTTGGGGGCTTGGAACGGATTAGCGCATTTACATGAAAAAACGCGTCTCTACTTAAGAAATTTTCAGGTTACGAAACTACTTCCAGAACCAATTAATTTTGTAAGTAGAGGTAGCACTGTATAAATAAATAAATGCATACATAAATACATACTTTTTGCCTATGAATGAATGAATAAATAAATAAATAAGATACATAATTGGACATGAAATGAATAATAAGAATATGTCTCACATGCCAATTTCCCAATGCTAACAACGTCAGTACGGGGTCAGCGTAAGGTCAACGTGACTGCCCAGTTAGCTTACCTACCTGCATCATTCCCTGCTCCACCTTCCCCAGAGATACTCACCAGTTCACCATCAGCTCCAGTTTCCCTTCAGACCTTCCTGTAAGCTTCAATAAACCTTCTGACTCCACCTCCTCTGGCAGTCATTTTGAGCCCAGCCACAACACAAATCATTACAGTGATCTCTGGGAATTTCTTGCTTGTCCCCTGCTCTTGGCAGTTCTTGGAACACGGCAAGCTGTGGTTACACTGGAGATCTGGAAATATCTAAATGAAAAAAAAAGATGTATGAGATTTCAGTTATGCTATACATCTCTTGTCTTTATTATTTGTGAGTGTACGAATGTCAATCATAACTGGCCGTCCAGTTGGGTCTGGGCATACTGACAGCCCATCTCCATTGCTGTAGGCTTGATCATTATATTGAAAAGTGAAAATGATAACACCAATCTGTATTGATATATCTAAACCACATTTGTTTTCTTTTTAAAAAAAAAAACTTGGCTCTTGGAATGTTATCGTTTAATACAACCAGTAACACTTAACCAATTTGTGGATTGGAGTACTGTAACCTACCTGCACATCCTCCTGACAGAGCCACTCTGGGGAACCCACTCCACCATTACTATTTTCATGGGCAAGTTGATCAGCTGCTGGTGATATAGAAAAGTTAAAAAATTGTCCACGTCCCAGGTTTTAAACAGATTTAATTCCTTTTTTTTTTTCATAAGGCAGGTTGTGAACTGTACTTGTATATTCACTACCATGAAGGACAACTGATGAGTGCTCTCCTTCACTGTCTAGACTGTTTCATCCTTCATCTCACTCCACACTAATTTTCCTCCTCTCATTATTCGGGGCTCACAACTAATAAAGTATATTAAGTTGTTTTTTTTTTTTTTTTGTCTTTCAGGTGAAAAAAGAAAATATGGCAGCCTTAACATTATGAGCAAACATTTCAAGGATATTCTTTTGCATTGCTTTATCATTGCTGGAAATCCTCTCATATACAACTGAAATTTCCAGTTGTATATATAAAAGGATTTTCAGTTGTATGTATGAGAGGATTTCACATGTATGTGTGAGAGGAAATTTCAGTGGAAACGGAAGTTGGTTGGTTGGTAAGTAGCGCCACTTCAGAAAACAGATAAGGGCCGGGAATTTGCGATATTACTGTTTGATTTATTATCTGAGTCAAACATGTTTTATTTTGATTAATTACTGGATTCTCGCCATTACATCCGTCTATGACATCGACACATAAGACTTCAAGACCCGTGTCTCGGTCACTTGGCAAAATGAGTAAAACAAATGTCTTTCCAAAGAATGTTCCCGATGTTTTGTTGTTGGCGCAATGTTACGAGTGTCATGTTATGGAGCACTAAGGAAAAAATCTAACATTGGTGGAGATGGAGCAAAATGCATGCCAAAATATATATTTGGAATCATTACCGTTTTTAAATGAGAAGACTTGGAAGAGACTTGAGATCAGCAATGAATGGGTCAAAGGAACATTAAAAATTTGGACTATGGTGTGAAAAAAGTTGAAACTTTCAAATTCTATAAGCAGGGCTACTAAGATCACAAAAAAATTCAGATTTTGCACCATCTACCATGAACGCAGGGTTTAGCAAATGGGCTAACAAGGGGCTAATGTATATTGACCAAATGTTTAAGGGACAAATATTAAAATCATTTTCACAACTTCAAAGGGAATTTAACTTACCATCTAAATTAGAGGAAGTATTATGGTCATTTTCAGTGGGAAGAACAAAGAGGGGAGTAATATCAAAAATATATAAAGCACTTACAATGGAAGCAAATATCATAATATCAGAAGAAGAATGGAAGGAAACCTTTAAAGAGGGACATAAAATAACTAACAGCCCAACCTGGAGGGAATTTGAGTGGAAAGTGAAAATGTGTTACTTCTACACTCCATTTATTACATCAAAATACAGATATAAAACTAATTTATGCTGAAGAGAATGTGGGTGGCATAGTAGGTGATTACACCTTATTAAACACAATTGTTTAATAAGAAATGGTCTTTACTATAGTAAAGGCAATGCCAGAACTCTAGTAAGCTCTGATTTTTTTTTAATTATTATTTTTTTCTCTTAATGTTACCATTTTTTTTTTTCCTCTCTCTTTTTTAGTTTATGACAAGACTGATCTATCTTATTTTTTTTTTCCTGTATGGCTGCTGTCTCCACTTGTAGGGGTTTCAGATTTTGTATCATTGTGCTACTTGTATAAACAATAATGACAGTTTGTATTATATTCTTCTACATTTCAAAAGTATTGTTTTCGTTAGAAATTTACATAGGCAGAGTCAACAATTTGGAGAGGAAAGGACATTTCAAAGACATACTTTTATTTAATATACATTTTCTTTCTGTATGTTCAAGTTTACAAGCATGTATGTGAATGCAATTGCTGAATAAAAAATAAGTAAAAAAAAAAAGAACTATATTTTCACATGAAAACATCTGAAAACTACCTTCCTTTACACAACAACAAAGTAAAAATTTGTCAGTATTGTTAGCTAGCTAGATGGAATGATGGATAGATAGGTAGGCAGATAGATAGACTTTATTGATCCCAAGTATAGAAATTCAGTTGACAATAGTAAATTTAAAGCACAACTTACTAAAATATAAGAAAATATGTATAAGAGAACATCCATCCATCCATTTTCTATACCCGTTTTATCCTTGAAGGGTCACGGGGATCTGCTGGAGCCTATCCCAGCCGTCTACGGGCGAAAGGCAGGGGTACACCCTTGACAGGTCGCCAGTCCATCACAGTGTATAAGAGAACAAACTGTACAAATTATGTAACTAAAAAAAACTAAAATATACTAAATACACTAGAATATGACATATAGTGGTTCTGAATATGAAAACTACAGGTTTTCAAATGTACAAGCTATGTTACAAATACATATTAGACAAAACTGTCTAATGCCCAGGCTATGAAATCTACAGGCTAAAAAAAATAGGATGAAACCAACTGTGCAGGCTGTAAAGGTGCAGATTATGTTGCATATGAAAAACAGGCAAAAGGTGAAATTTACAGGATAAGACTTTCTTACATAGTTAACAAGTTATAAGTTAAACTTTTGAATGTACATACTGGAGTGCAGGTCATCTGGAATATGTAGTATATGAAAAGAGTCCTGAAGTATTTTAATATAAAATATTCCACATTATCCAATGCTGAAATACAAACTAAAATTCTATATTTTATTTGATTTGTTTTTTTAAATACATGTATTATTGCCTATCCGTGGTTGCCAGGAAAACTGTTGTGATTAACAGAAACTGTGTGTCAGGATATTAGCTTATTTTGCCTGTCTCTTGTGTTTCTTTTAATATTAACATGTCTTTAGTTTATGTAAACTAAAGTTTTGGACTTACTCTCTTTGTCTTGCACAAAAAAGCAGGGCAAAAAGATTCACGGAGAAGCTCGAGGAGAAGTGCTAGACAAAAAAGAAGAAAAAAATACATTGCTCCGAGCAACCTTACTTTCATGCTCACCATGAAGCTGCCCACATGCTGATGTAAGCAGGTGTAGTTGGCTTTCATGGTAATATCATAAGGTTTGCAGATACAGCTACTGCTGATACAGTGAGGAAGATATAGGGGGAAGAAAGGGAAAATGAAAGCTTAAATGAAAAAGCTAAGAGATAGCTTTTCTATGGGGGAGCATAAATGTCTGAGTCTCCTTTGGAAGCTGCCCATGAAACATTTGACATACTTCAATGACAAACTCCTTGTGGGGCTGGAAGAAGAGTTATTTCATCATTAATTCTTTAACTTTCTTCTTCCAACTTTCATCTGTCCCGCATATGTGGTTACTTTCTGTCGGTCCAAAAGACCTGATTGGACAAATTGTCCATCCATCTATTATCTACGCCAGCTTAATCCTACGCAGGGCAGTACCTCTGGAAGTGAGGGTGCTGGGGGTGCTGCAGCACCCCCTGTTGGTGGGGCTGCAGCAAGTAGTGATATATTGTCATTGTCATAACAACATCCACACATATGAACTATTTATGACTGTTTATTCAAGAGCTCAAGAACACTAATATTAAAGAATAAGTAAACATCACTTGCATCTCCTAAACAAAAATGGACATAAACACTGTCTTTTATACTGCTATTTTACAGTTACTTATATGCTTGCATTTTAAACAGAAAAAAATCCATATCTAGATCATTTGTAACTGACTTTGCCAACAATAATTACACTGAGCAGTCATTCAGAATGTTGGCTCGTAAAGGTTGGCGCTGGTAAAGGTTGGCGAAATTAGCGCTGAGGGAGAAGAAATTTCCTCAGAAGATCACTGCCACTCTGCCACTCTGTCAGTTATACTGTCACTGTCACAGAGGTGGCAAAAGTATATTTATTCTGTACTTAAGTAGAAGTACAGCTACTTGTGTAAAAAAAATATTCTGGTAAAAGTAGAAGTACTGATTCAACTCCTTTACTCAAGTAAAAGTAAGAAAGTACAGGCTCTGAAAAGTAAAAAAGTAATTATTGTAATTTTTGTAAAAATGAAAAAAGTCAGAAGACAAGTCAGAAAACGTAATAGTTATGACCAGTAAGCCAAATTGGATGTTTACACGGAAATAAAAGATTGTCATTTTCTACCTTTTTCCTTTTTCTCTGTATTGAAAACACACTGAACTATGGTCCCCAAAACACATATGTAATGGTTACAAGCATTATACACACAAGGCAATGAATGCATCCAAAGTGGATTAGGACTTTAAAGTCAACAATACGTATTTTAGTTTAAAGCCTGATTTATACTCGAACGTCAGGTCGTCTGCGTCACCTACGCAGACAACGCAGAGGTGCCCCCCCAACCTACGCAGAGACTACGCAGAGACTCCCGTGCACCTCTCCAAAAAAGTAACTCGACGCAGACACTATGCAGAGAGTGTGAAGAGGGGGAGGAGAGAGGAGCGAAAGGAGGCCTCTGATTGGTCAATTCTACATCCGCATAGAAAAGAGCGCGTCATTGAGGAAATGAGGAAGTACCCACATCTGTACGATTCTGGTTCTCCACACCACAAAGACAGCACATATTCTAGTAATTCATGGAGGGAGATTGCGATGAATGTGGGTCTAGATACGGCCGAGACGGTGAGGAAGTGGAAAAACACAAGAGATAAGTTTAGTAAGTTTAGTTCGTTGATTGTCGCTCTCGCGTTGTGGGTTGAAATAACACAGTGGAGACCGTGTTTGGGCATAAATCCAAAATAACTGCAGCATACCGGCGACAAGATAACTACGACACATTGCTGCGAGAGTATACACAACCCTTAAGAAGCATGATGAATTAGGCCCCAAAAAAGTACGGCAAACCGATCGTATAAGTATAAATCAAAAGTGTCTGCGGCATCTCTGCGACAAGCTGACGGCGACACATTGACGCGAGAGTATACAAGGCCCTTAACATGTAACAGATTAATCAGGTTCTCCTGTTTTGCTCTGTTGTTTACAATAAAGCGAATCAACTGCTTCTGTCATATATCTCTACAACAGATGCAACCAAGGAATGAATATGAACCTATGGAATTTCTTACACTGTTATCACACTGTGAATTTATGTTAGCTGTATGTAACACAAGTCTTAGGGCCTGATTTACTAAAGGTTTGCGTGCGTAAAAACGTGTGCAAACTTGACACCACCCGCAAACCAATGTGCAAGCTGATTTACTAACAGCGTGCAAAGAGGACTGCGCCTCTCAAATGAGCAAAATAGCACACGCTGTTCATTTAGTACTTTTGCCCTGATGAATAATCAATATGGGGCGTACCCGCCAGAAAGCGCTAAATACTGGGAGGGGAAAATGCAAATAGGTTCATTTACCACACGCAATGAGATTTACCAACCCTGAAAGTAATTGCGGGGATTGTGATTGCGTCTGTATTTAATACGTTCGAAAGGAAGGTGCTAATCTGCCCAGCATTACGCACCGATGGCTGCTGTTATTGTGGCAAGGAGGCGACATCGCCAAAATCAAAGAATACGCAGAGAGAGAGTCTTTCGGACTCGTGTAAATTTGTTTGGAATGAATGAAAACCAGATAGTTGAAACTTAAGGGCTGATTTGGAGCCGGTCACAAGCACATGCAAAAGGAGAAATATTTTATTTGAATGTTAAATCGAGTATTATTCAGCAAAAGGTTGCCACAGGAGGCACATTCATTTTTTTATTTGTGATAATAAATAAATCACGTGTTTTCATGGAGAAAAAAGTGTTTCTTATTGTGCGCCTACCTTGTTCTGCAGTTGGCTCTAGCGTGTCAGACCCCAGTATCCCAGTTATCTGCTCCTCGCAGAAGGTGAGCTGCACCTGCTGCTCAATGCTGGTTAGAGGCATCTCCTCCGCAGGCCCTCCACCTGTCTTGTTTGCCGAAGTTTTATTAAAGGCCACTTTTTCTTTAGTTCTTTGCCTTATATCTTGCCACCTTCTTTTAACCTCATCTGCCGTTCTTTTTGTTTTACCAACTGCATTTATTCTATCGCAGATTTTCTCCCATATTGCGTTTCTTTTGGTGATGTTTAAATTTCTTTGCTGTAGTTCATGAATGTGTTTATTTGCCTCTTCCACTAATATCTCTAACTCCAACTCGTCAAATTTCATTTTGCGCTTGCGTCTATCCTGCTTTCCATCCAGACTCTCCATGGCGCAAACCGTAAGACACGCAACACCTCATTTAAATACTGCGGTTTGCACCTGTTATCAATTGCGCGAGCATTCTTAGTTGATCACCCGCAAAACACACAACAACAGCACGCGCAAACTTTTTCAGTGCACACGCAATTTAGTACTCTTTATTTAGGATCTTAGTAAATCAGGCCCTCAGAGTACTCACCGAACCATGAGTTACTTTTAACAGAAATGTATCTTTTACTTTATATTGAAAAACTAGCAGTTTTATGCCTTACTTTACAGGAATATGCAAACCCAGACTTCGATTTAACCAAAAGAGCTTGAAACATTATGATCAACATGGAAACTTTGAGTCTAATCAAGTCTATTTTTCTCTTGTGAGAAATTCACTCATCTCTACAAGACTACCAAAATCTTTTATTCAGCCTCAGCAGAAGCTGGTTCTCAAAGTTCTTTGAATCAAGCCGTGCCCTTTTGGGTCTGAAAATCAGTCCTGCGGTGCTAAAAAGTAGAGCTGGGCGATACTGAGAACTTGGGTATCGATCCGATACCAAGTAAACACAGGGCCAGTACCGATATCAATACCGATACTTTTTCATATTAAGCTTGATCTATCATGAAACTGCTGATCTTTTGGTGTCTTTGTGATTTTTGTCTTTAGATTTTTTTGTTAAAACCTAGGATAGAATTTCAGCAAACTTTATAGGTGACTTCAAAATACTTTATCACTGTTAACATTTTTGTGTAAAAATTCCTTGGAGTTGAATTATTCTGTTCATAATTTTTTTTTTTTTAGTCCACCTCTTATGATATTATATCTTTCAACACTTTTACTGTGTGCCCTTTCCTGTTGCTTTAACTCGATAGATTTCTCCATTGTGGGATAAATAAAGGATTATTTAATGTTATTTTATCTTAGATAACACCTTTCAGTGGGATACATGACATGCACTGGGTTATTTCAAGGTCTTAATGATATTTTTTGAGTTGGCTCTAGTAACATGACTTAAGTAACATGTACTTTGAAAGTTAATATGAATTGATGCTAAAGATGACCACTCTTATCTACCTGGATACTCTCTGTTGGACTGAGAGGCGTCGGCCAATGACGTCTGTCTCAGGCTTGGCAGTCTGTCAAGGAATGGAGGATGTCTCTCCTCCTCTATCTGTTTCTGCAGCTCTTTGTTTTCTTGCGCATGGTTTTTCATGTGCTTAAATACATTTGTTGTGTTTCCACTGTATTTTACAGCCTTTTTACAAATTACACAACTTGCCGTTGTTTCGTTTTCGGGATTAAAATACAGCGGGGCTAGGGGGAGGGGCCAGGCTGAGTCTACCTGCATGCTTGTTTGGTTGCTGCAGCTGAACCAAGTGACGGTGCAACGTCAAAAGACGAGACGAGACGGGAGGGGGGAGGAGGACACAGCGACAGCGTGTCAGAAACAGACTTCAATGAATTCGCACTTCACATCAGTCAGTGCTTGTGGGAGAGATAAATAAAGCTTGAGGATCGATCTTTTTACGCGAGTATCATTCAATACCAATACCAAAGTTGGTATCGATATTATCGATATTTGGATTGATCCACCAACCTCTAATCCCGCCCTCATTTCCACTTAACTAAAACAGTTTGAAACAAGACAACCTTAGCATATTTTTCGTTCAAACCAACTCTAAGTGCATTATTTCAGATTAGAGACCACTGCAAAATTAATGAAAATATGATGGAATGAGACCTTTAAGACACTTAAATCATGACAACAACTGCAATAATAAAGTTTTTTGAATTGAATTGAATTTTACATTTCAGTAAATCATTAATATTATTATTATTTTAATATAGGAGCTCTCCAGGGTCTTCTTCGATCCCATTCTTGTTAGAGGATGGTTTAAACAGTGACCTTGGAGTCCACCATGAATGTCTTTGCAAGGTTTTGTCGACAATCCGCACAATCCTTTTGATCAACCTAAGGTTGCATTTCCTTTTGTGCCCACATCCCATTCTTGGCTACAGTCCCTCTGACCTCATACATCTTAGTAACATTTAAAACTCTAGTCACATGAATAAGAAGCTGCAAATAAGAACAAGTCTGTTCAAATGCACTCTTCACTCAGATGAGAGACCAGATTGATGAAAAATTCCCCACATAAAACTGTGAAATGCTTTCCTGCAACAAACAGCTACTTGTGAACCGTATTGCACATGGCCCTTAATGTGCAAACTCATAAAATATGGGTGTTAGATCATCTTATCAATCAGAATCACAGAAGAGCAATCTGCCCTGGTATCATCAGCCCATCAGTGATGAGTGGGGTGAAGGCAATAAAGATGGGAGAGTAGTCACTGATGAGGTTTGGATGCATCTTTGAAGATGCAGATGCATACAGATGTCCGTAACAAACTGAAATATGAAAAAAAAGGGGACAGTTGGTTGAAAAAGTTGATTTTAATATGATGTGATTTCCTTGACACTGGTTTAGTGTTTTTGTTTTTCAATTGAAACTTGGGTAATGTATACAATCCCAAATCAGTAAAACTTGGAATAATAGGAACAATCCAAATATATTTAGATTAAAAAAATAAAGATGTTAATACACGCACTTTGAATTGAATTTGGTCCTAGTAAGGAAGTGAAACAAAACTATATACCCCCACCCCCCACCCTCTAAGCAAGCTAAATTGATGTGTCTATAAAATTAACACATTTTTCTTTTTTCTGTGATCGTTTTAAAAAAAGTGGTCAAGTGTCTCATTTTACACCAGCTACAGGCTAAACTGAGACAAAGCCCAGATTTCAAGGGGGTAAAGTGACCCTGCTTGGGGTAAAATGATCCACTTACTTTTTTTTCCACCACTGTGGAGGTGACTGAACAAACACAAATACAGCAAACTATCATTCAAAAAAGTTTTATTCACCATTCAAATTAGAGAAAGGAACCACTTCCACAGTAGGGGAAACTCAGATTATGACCCCCGTCATTCCATAGTGAGTCCTTGGGATTGACTCTGATTTTTAGCCCCTCTTTAGCACTTTCTCGTCAGTCTCTTTCGTCTCTTTTCAAAAGCTCTGGATCGGCTCACCTTTTTCTCCCCTCTTTTGCACTTTCTCTGCAGTCTCCTCTGTCTTTCTTCAAAAGCCCTTTCGAGTGCCTGCATCTCAGGAGTGTCGGTGAGGATAGCGGTCTTCAGGCGCATCCGTTTGGTTTGTTTTCTGGGGGTGAACTTTGGAAGTGCGATGATTTCCTGTGGAGGGACATATCCAGGTTGGCTAGTTATTTGTCCCGCATCCGTGTCATGTGGAGCGGGCGAATTCGTGGGATTCGTGCGGGAGGTTCATCTTCAGGCGGATCATCTGCAGGGTGCAGGCCTTCAATAACTTCTCCTGGAGGTGGAGCATCAGCGGCGGCAGGCTGTAGTTCAGGGTTTGGCTGGTCTGATGGAACGGATGGTTCAAACGCTTCATCGGGGAAAATGTCGCAATTGTATGGGAAAATCCCAGTGGACCTAAACCCAGAAGTCACGTTTTGTGCTGTCACGGTTGTCATGAAGGCTTGACTCACAACTCCTGCAACCTGGTAGATGGTGACTGTTTTGCCAGGATTCGATCGCTTCCACATATCGAGAGCTCAGCTGTATTGGGCTTTGAACGGACCGTACACGGCCACATCCAGAGGCTGCATGCGATGGGATGTGTGAGGTGGGAGAGTGAGCATAATGATACCATTGCTCCTCGCAAGTTCTACTGTCCTGAGTGATATGTGAGCTTTAAGATTGTCCATGATTTGCAGCGTGGGGTAGTCAGGGGCGCAGTAAGTGTGGTTTATCAGGTGGCCGAGGAACTTGCCCCAGCTATCTTCATTCATCCATCCTGTTCTGGTGGATGTACCTTTTGCTCCTGGAGGTGCATTGATCATGAAGCAGTCTTTAAACTTTACTCTGGGAAAGACAAGCATTGGAGGTGCAGCGTCCCCAGCAGCATTGACCGCACACACCAGAATTACCAGCTCCCCTCTCTCAGACGATGAGATGGAACCAACTTGCCTTTTCCCTCTTTGTGTCACCACCTGAAACACATGGAAAGTTCAGAATTAATGGCATGTTTGATCTATAGGTTACATACAGAGCTCCAGGATGATTCTGGATGTGGATCAGAGGCCACTGGAGGTGGTCAGGGGCTGCTGCAGGGGGTCAGAGGCACCCAGACTGGAGCTCCAGCAGGGTCCTGGATGTGGACCGGTTGCTCCAGGAGGGGGATTGGAGGCTCCATCGCCTATCCGATTTTGGAGTGCTATTCTTGGCCAAGCTGCACATGTCAGCCTTGTGTGTGTGTCGTGTATCTCACCTGGTGAGGCCTTTGTACCGTATGGAGACCTGTTTCATCCACATTAAAAATCATGTGTGGGGGGGAATTTATGCCTGTTAAAGATAAGGAGAAAAGGAATCTAAACTACTTAATTTTAGAGAATAAAACACACGCATTGGAAGAATCAATTCTCCCACCTGTCCATGACTACTGCCAGATTATCAAAGAACTCCCCAACAATCGTTCTATTGAAGGCAGTGGCCCTTCCAAGGGATGTGGCTTCTTGAGTTCGGACAGAAAGCCGGTGACGTGCTAGGAAGTTGTGGAACCACTCTTGACCTGCATACTGTGTCTCCTTCCAATTGGCAGACATGAGGACATGGTTCTTGTCTGCATACTCAAATGCCAGTGTGCGGGACTTAGCTGGAGAGAGTTCTTTCAGGTGTTTGGAAAGTTCTTCCTCCATATCATCTGTGAAAATTCTCTTTGCCTGGGCCACCGAACCCCAGCCCACAGTGAGAAGGTCCCCCCGCTGCTTTTTTCTTATAAATCTTAGGAGGCTTGACTTGTCAATCTTTCGCTCCTTTGAAACACATCTTAAGGACCTCTTTTGCTCCATGACCTCAGTGGCTGCACTTTCCATCTTTCAACTTTTCTGCGGAATTCAGGCCAATCTTTGGCTCACAGCACTGCTTATTTTAAAAGGCGATAGTTCGACAATATTCTTGTCTTCAAATGTATATTTCTTAATTAGACATATTTAAGATAAATTGTGTGTTTTCTGTACATGAAGTGTCACTACCTGACATAGTTTGCTCTCTTCTGTTCCAGAACTTACACCAACACCAACTGTGGGAGGATTACATATACTTGAAAATTTAGTGCCAAGGCTGTCGGAGAAGACTGTCATGTACATTAATATGTACTCAAGATATTTATTTTATATGTGCGTCACATATACTGGGCTTATTAACTGGAACTATCAAAATTCAGAGTGTAATTTCCTTCCGGTTTCCATAGCTGATCCTGTTGCCAACAGACAGCAGACCTTCTGTCCTGTAAATAGATCATTCTGAGCCTGCATGACTCACATAAGGTAGTGACTCACATCAGGTAGTGACACTCAGACCTCTGTTTAAGGTTGTCGCCTTCCAAGCAGAAAAATATAGGACACTGCTTGCAGTAAAGGTTTTTTTTTTGTTTTGTTTTGTTTCCCCTTTCCTCAGGTTGGTGAAGATGGGGTTGCCAATTCCATAATTTACATTACATTATCATATACATTATTGTCTAGAGCAGGGGTGGGCAAATCAGTCCTGGAGGGCCGCTGTCCTGCAAGTCTTAGATGTTTCCCTCCTTCAGCACAACTGATTCAAATGAATGGATCACCATCAGCTTGTCATCAAGGTCTGTTAACAAGCCATCTACTGTTAGGAATTGATCAAAACTGTCATTTTGATTTTTTTATTGGGGCTGACAGTTTTTCCATTGCAATGAAGTCGATTAACACATTTTTCCAGAGAGTAATATTGAGTTTTTTGTTTTCCAATTTACAGGGATTGTTTTTTTTTTTTTTTTTTTTTTTTTTTTTTTTTTTTTTGCAATGATTAAGGCGATAAAGAGAGTTTTCTTGGAGTTATCATCTAGGGTGGTCATGGAGGAGTCTCCCAGTAAACAAAGGGAAGGTGATACTGGGATGCTATAGTCCAGAAGTTGGTAGAGAGTTTTGATAATATTGAGCCAGAATGTTTTAACTGGTGTACATTCCCACATGGCATGAAAGTAGGAGTCAACAGCTTTCTGTGTACGATGTGAGCATATTTTTGTGTCTTTAAAGCCCATTTTAAACATTTTTCCCCAGTAAAGTGCACTCTGTGGATAATTTTATATTGTATGAGTTGTAAATTTGCATTAGCAGCTCAATAAAATATATTTTTACAAATTTGAGGCCAGAATTCTTCATTGGGGATGAGTTCTAAGTCCTGCTCCCATTTAATTGAAGGGACTGAAATTGTACACTCAATTGTTGAAATTAGTTTATTAATTTTACACAAGCTTTTTTGGTGGCTAGAGATTCTAGTAAATTCTAGGATCAATGGTGGAAGACTGAGGTTAGGTGTTTTATTCATTTTAGCCTGTATGGTAGTTTTAACCTGAAGATATTCTAAGAATTGCTTTTTTCCAATGTATTTCTGCACAAGATGGGCAAATGTGACCATAGAATTATTTTCATAGCTATGATTGAGATGGGTGATGCCCTTGTTAGTCCATGACATGAAATTTAGGGGTTTCCAGTTTATTTGAAAGTCAGGATTATTCCAAATAGGTATGTATTTACTCAGTGAGACAATGGTATTAGCTATCTGGTGAAAATCCCACCAGGCTGTCAAGGTTGTAGCTATAATTGGGTTTTTAAAACAGGAATAGCGAGTAATTGACTTATGAAAGGCAAATCAGTAATGTTGATTTCTTTGCAAAAGGATTGTTCTAGATCCATCCAAGAAGAGTCACATTGCTTAGGTTTTATCCATTTATAAATAATTAAAGGAGCCGTTTGTAAGATTATGGCCAAAACTGGTACTGCAGTCATTTTCAAAATACTGTTGAGCGGCGTGTACCCTCCCCCTCCTCCCCGACCAGAGGTTGCCAGGTCGGCTGCAGAATGCAGCAGGAACGTAGGCTGCCATGGCAAGCGATGAGTCCTACACAGTAAGTTTATTTCTGTTAATTATATTTATTGCTTTATGAAACATCTTTTGCGAAGTAATAATGTACTGCAAAATTTACTAATGGCGATTAGCCAAATAGAATCGTAAATGTTACCACATTTCAGTCGGAGCATAAGTTTTCAGTTAGTTACCCTGTTAAAAATGTCTTTATTAGGCTAGTGTTGCGATGTAAAGCTTTTTATGAACGCATTTGAGAAATCCATGCAAATTCTAATTTTGGGCTATGCAGTAATTTATTGTTTGGTTGGAAACACTATAGGCTCATATCGATGGTAACTTTTTGTAACGTCGACAATACCACATGTAAAGTCGAGGGCAATTTTCCTAAAATACATCAGGCTATATGAAAAATTACATGACGTGTAGAATTTAAATCAAAAACATGTCCAAAAGTTCTATGTATGTGGACCAAATTATGCGCTTTTGGTATTGAGGATGTTGCCGTGGAATTACGCCTGATACTTCCAAACTAACACTAAATTATTGCACAGGCTAAAAGATAGAATATGCTTAGAATACACGTTTATGTCAAGGTAGCCTAGCACTTGTACCAGATGATCTTTGCTTGTACTGCTCTCACTTGTTTCAGCCTGATTTAGACCTCACTTTTGAGGTACCCTCTCTTGAGGCTGATGAGAGCTGGGCAGTAAAATTATGACTTGTAATATCATCATCTGTATCTATGTCAGCATCTTATGTAGTTTTAATCAAATGTAAATGCCAAATGCTATTTTTGTGGTTTGTTTTTTACTTAGGAACTCATTCAAAACATGAGTGAAATGGGGCTACGAGCACTAGCAACCCGGATCTTCTCCCGGAACCCTGGATTGGTTTTTGCTGCCCTGCCTCCATTGGACAGCACCGCTCTCCCACCTGCAGCTGCTCTTCCATGGTGTACCTGTGGGAACTGCAGGGAGATGGCCACACATGCAGAAAGGAAATGCTGTGGCCAGGGGCCTGAGCACTGCATAAGCAAATTGCCTCATTTCGAGCTTTGCTGCTTGGAAGATGGCTATTTGCATCTACACAGAGACTACAGGAATGATGTGTTGGTGGTAGCAGAAGTTACAGAGCCAGGTGATGATAATAGGCAGTTTAGATATGCTGCTTATCACCAGTACACCTTTTGGCAGCATGGATCACTGGGCCAGGGTAACCGTCGTGTTATCCCCAGCTGCTGCATTTGGAGAATAAGGGACAAATACCCTGACCCTCAAGGCCAGTACACTGGCTTTCTACCCACAATTTGAACAAACTTTACCGACTCCAGTTTACTTGAAGTTACTTGTTGTATATACTTTGTTTTTACAAATTGTTTGTTTTGTTCCAAGTTTGTAAAGAGCCTACTTCCTTGTTCAATAAAAAAAGTTTATTTATAATAACAATGCTTTCCTATTTACGATATAGAGGAACAGTAAAAAATAAATAAATAACTAAAACGAGGGATAAACAGTATAAATTGTATAAATAACTATTGAACAATTAACTGCTCTGTACTGTGGAAACTTTATGAAATGGTTTAAAAGCAGCTTGTGGCAGAAAATGGAAATGACAAGGGCTGAGAGGCTCTGGAAACGGGTTTCACTGGTCTTCACTCTGGAATGCTGACACTGAGGAGAGCAAAATAAAAACAGAAATTAGATTATTTTAAAATTAAATGTAATATGCATTACATCTAACTTGGGTGTGTGGTATGTAGCCGCAGATGCAAAAGAAATAAACTGGTATTCTACCTACCAAGACCTCTCCTGACTTGGGTGCGCAGGAGTTCCTCCTTGGTTGGTGCCGGCACAGGGGGAAGAGGGCCGTACTTTCTGGGGTCATCTGGCCGAAGACTCCTCCGCCTGGGCGTTCCCTTACCAGCTAGCCTCTTTTGCAGAATCTTTGTTTGCAGTTCTGGGATGTAGCCATAGGTCTTCGATGTCTTCTTAGTGTACAGCATATACCTTTGGGCATTTTTCTTGTACAGCCTCCTGTACCTAAAATAAAAGCAGAGAAAATAGATTGTTTTACAGTACAGTGTTTTATATAGAGTTTCAATGGTGTAATCAGGTAAAATGGTTCCCAACATCCAACATGTAGAAATGAGCATGTCACTTACTGCTTGCTTCCATCAGACTTGCACAACTCTGGGCGGTCCTTGTGGTAGTTGTAATCCATCGCTGCGAGGAGCATCCTGGCCTCAAAGACAGGAGGGCTAAATGCTGAGTGCTTGCTGGCATACATTAAAATATGGTTTTGGAAGGACTCCAGATCAGCAGTGGACCTGTGGGGGTGGGACATAGAGACATTTTTTTGATTTTTTTGAAAATCACTTTCTAGGTACAGTATGTGTACACACTCATTAAATTACCTGAAGTTCAGGTATTTGTGAACTTTGTTGAGCCATCACTTGTTTCGCACAATACTCTTCAGGGCTTCGTGTGCCATGGAGCCTCGCTCAAGCCACTCTTGAGTTCCCCCTGATTCCAAGTCTGCATGCTGGCAGCCTCCCTGTACCCACCTGTGTTCATTTGTGACATGGTGTAGGAGCCCAAGCCACAGCTCCTACAAATAATACAGAAATATAATGGACAGACACAAAAAGCATGGCAATTGAACATTATTCACTGCTAATGATGATGATTGTTAGTAATGTAAGTGGGTCATCTGATTGACCACAATGACACCTCTGGATAGGTACTTCTGGTAATCAATAAGCTAATATCCAACATCAAGGTAACATCTTGCATGTTAGTTTCATACATTATTGACATCTATTTTTCAAACTATAACAACTTACAAGAAACTCTTGGCAGGAATCAGCTGTTTTGCAGCACCACCAAAATTATTTCTTATATTTAGACAAATTCGAAAGCTTGAGAGTATTTATATACCTCTCCTCTAGAACTTCTGAGGCATCCACAGTGCACTCCTCATCTTCCAATGCTTCCTCTGTAGGTGGCAGGTCTTCTCTATAAATAGTTTAGTTGTTTTAGACAAAAATGCTTCCAAATATGAAATGAAAATGAAAACAACGTGGCACTGATCACTGACCGATTTGAAAGCGTTTCAGACGATGCATGTCCAATACTGGAAAGTGATGGTGCAGTCAGGTGGTGCTTCTTCCACTGTCTTTTACTTGGGGTTGAAGTGCTTGGGCCATAATAGCTGAAGAGACAAGCGTTTTTGTCATAATTATGGAACACTCTACACATTTACCATAATATGCAACAACCAACACATTTACCACAGACTAGCGTCTAACCAAAGATAATGCGGGGAAAATTACGTCTGCATTCGTCATCAATGGCTAACGTTTTTTATCAGTTCCATCAGAAAAGACTGACACTAATAACTAACGTTAGCAATGGTCAGATGGGTCAATTTGCAGCACGTGTAATACACAATATATGTGAAGAACGAATAAGAAATCGTTTTACCGTGGTAACGTTAGGCTTCTGTCTCAATGAGGTTTCACATTACCATGGCCATGCTAATGTTTTCCACGGCACGATGACTGACGGGCTCCGCTTATTAGCCTAACGTTACATTGCTATTGTTAGCAATATCAGTCACCGTTTTTATATTCTAAATAATAATTATTTACCTTTTCAATTCGATGACCCACCTGCTCCATAACGTTATGCGCTAGCGTTACTGTGCACGAACATGCATAACTTTGTTTAACTAGTGAATACTCCGACGTAGTGAATACTGAAATTTCTTTGTTACCTTGTTCTGTTACCTTGCCCAAGTAAATTAGCGTTAGCCAAACATTTAGCTATGAATCTTACCTGTCCAGGAGAAAATCAGCAACGTTGGCGTCTGTCTTCAAATTCTTCTCCGCTTTCAGCCGTCTCCATCTATCAAAAGCACCTCCTATACAAATCCTTGTTTTATTTTGGACCTTGTCACGACGTAACTCGGATTCATAACGAGGTCTTTTTTGTTTTGGTAAACTAGCCATTTTTTCATCCAACACGTTCGTAGCGGCTGCTGCGATAATGAGAGCGGAGCTGGCAACCCGGATGCCGAAACACTACTGACTTCCTGATTGGGAGATAGGTGGAGGGTGGCGCTTCAGGCCAAAACACGAAATGACAACAAAAACAAGACTTGCAGCCCTCAAGTCCTCTTTTTAAAAGGGAATATCCTGGCTTGAGTGCTGTTGTCAGTGACATAAGTATTTGAAATGAACATGATTTTTAAATGTCTTTTGACATATCAGGGTCATTTTATGATTCGTTTTATTAATCTTCTTACATACAGCTCCTTTAAATAAATATATTGGATTTTGTTTGCAAGGAAATAATAAGAGAAATTTGGAGCTTCCAGGGCACCTTTAGATTTCTGTAGTGTGGATAATTTAATTCGAGCCTTCTTGTTTTTCCAATAACATTGTGAGACTATAGAGACTAGAGATTTAGACCAAGAGCTTGGAGGTTTAATTGGGATCATTAAGAAAAGATAGTTAATCATAGGAAGGATGGTCATTTTAACTGTGGCAATTCTGCCTATTAGGTTTATTAGTAGGTTCATCCAACGTTTAAGGTTTCCTTCTACTGTTTTTAATAGAGGATTATAGTTAAGGCCAACTAATTCTGACAGCTTGGGGAAATATTTAATCCTAGATATTTAATATTGTCTGTTTTAAATGATAAAAGTACTGTTTGGGCAGCCACATCCCAACTACTGAGGTTTAGTGGTAGGATGGTGGATTTAGATCTGAAATCTGAGATCTTGGAGAAGGAATTTATTAGAGTGATAGTTTGGGGGAGGGATGTTGATAGATTTTGTAGGTATAAAAGAATGTCATCTGCATATAAACTAATCTTATGTGTTGCATTTCCTGTCTAAGTAGCACTAATGAATGGATCTCTATTCAACACCAAAAGCAATCATACGATGTGTAATAGGAAACTTTAAAGTATGTTATTTCTATTACTACATATTGTTATCTAATGCTTATGAGTTCTCCTTTCTAGTGTTCTTAGCATGTTTATGAGTTTGTGTGTCTTCTTGAATAAAATGCTGACTCATGGGGGTGAGTGGTCTGGTCTAAAGTCCAGTCCATAAACAGGTCATGCACAGTTCATAAGTCATAGACCCGGTCAAAATTAATAAAAGTCCAATAAGGAAGTTAAGATGTTGTAAATGGTCTCTGATTATTCTCTAATGCAGTCATTCCCAAACTTCAGAATACCAAGGCCCAATTTGAAATATGAAAAATCTCCGCGGCCCACCGAAACCTTTAATCACAACTGTGATCAACATACAGGACTAGAAACTATGTTCTGACATTAATGTAAGGGGTCAACAAATAAGGTGACACTTGTCACGATCCAAGGGTTGCAATTCGTGACTACAGTGTGGTTGAAATGTAAGAAGGATAATGCCATTTTCTTTGTCAACATAAGGGGACGGTTTTTAAGAACTGTTACAACCATCCCCGACCCAGGCAGCCATTAAAAAGCTAACCATTTTTAGCATTTAGCTTCAAAGCTAGCACTAATGCAACACATCAAATGAAACTAGAGAAACTACTAATTGCACTTATATAAGTGAAACAACTGTATCTGCAAGACAATGGACACTATGCAAAAAATATTCATGGTGAAAATTCTTACTTGCTTACCTGAAAAATAGTTTTTCTTCTTTTACCCTAGGGACATGCGGCTTCACCTGTGAGCTCACTTTGGAAGTGGCCATGCACTATATTGATGACATCACCACAGCTCCTTCCTGATTGGTCAAACTGAGAGTGTTACAACCATCCCTGTGTTACAACTGTCCCCGGTCTCCCCTATATATGAAAATTAAAACTACTCCGTGAAGTAAAATTATGCCTGTCAGTGTTTTATTTTATCTTATACATTACATGTATAACTATTACAAAAAAAAAAAAAAAAAAACGCTCTCCCGATGTTTTGGGCTAACATCGACTCGGCCATGTTAGCACAGCATGTATCACCAACAGCACACTGCACCGAGTATTTCATTCAAAGTGCGCCCCCTTGTGACTGACTGCAGTAGCTACAGGTTATAAGCAGTAGTCGAGTTGTAAAAAAAATTCAGAGGGGATGGTCAATGTTTTTCACTTAAAAAAAAAAAAAGTAGCAGGGGCAGGGCTGTAAATTCATTATCAAAACAAAACACTGTAAATAAGACTTCTGAATCCTCTCAAATCAAGTCAAGCCAAGTTTATTTTAAGTGCAAAATCTTTTTTGTGTTATTAAAGACAGTACAGAAGTACAGAAAAACTCTCTCAACATTTTACAATACTTTTCCTTTTCTCCCCTCTGGTGCACAGTTTTTAGTTTCTCAGTTTCAAGTCTCAGTATCTCATAGCAGTTTCCAAAGACTGTCGTAATCATGTTTTTTGTTGACAATTTTTCGTGTTCTTGCTGATTGTTAGCTAAGCAGTGACTGAAGATTAATAGATTAATGTGCCTTATAGCCACTGAAATAATGAGCTACATACTAATAGGCCTACGTATGAATTGAAAAGGGTAAGTGTGTAAACTAGAGGTTGCACTAGACTTTTTTTGCAATTGGTCATTTTGACAGTCATGAAATATGAAAACAGTCTTCAGATTTTTCAATTATTGTGAGGGGAAAAAATGTCAATTACAGGGAACCCCCAGTTAAAATAACCCCTGGTCTAAACCCTAAAGGTTTAATAATCAAACCTGTACCTTCTGCTCTTGATCCTCCTGCTTCCTGGCCATGGCTTTCCTCTATGTGAAGAAAATAACATTATAGGGTTTGATATAATGAGCAGACATGTCATGCTAAAAGCACATGACCTTGCTCTTGGATAATAGACAGAAAGTACAGTATAGGTTAAAATCACATTTATCATATTCACTGTAATATTAAATTACAGGCCACAGCAACAGGCCCCAGGAGGGGGGGAAACTCTTTAATGTCACCTGCCTTGAACATCTGAATTTTAGCTAACATCTTCACTTATTTTTGTTGCCTGATGAGTCCTATTGATGAAAATAATATAGCCGTGTGAAGAATATTTCATCATTAATTCTGGTCAAATATTTGAGACAAACTCTCGTCTAACGCTAACAGTAAATATCTGTTTTACGTTTGCCACGCTCATAAACCAGAATCTAACGTGACTGAATGACAAGTCCTGTGTTTCATCAAACTAGTTAACAAGAGAGATGAATGTTAACATGAGATCATCTCAGCTAGTTTGCAGGCTACAACAGCAAGCTTGGAAAACTAGCTGTGTTGTTATTGTGCAACCTGTGGCGAGTCTGGCGACTTTTGTATAGATTAATAAAAAGTAATGATTGAGATTCTTGATTTATAGCTCACCTGTCATTTGAGTCTTTTTAAAAAAAACTCCCTGACATCTTGTTGTCCAGCCGCTCGTTTCCTCATGCTCACATTGCAGTGCAGTCAATCCTCAATATGTCACTCTGCAGCAGCTCGTGCCGCTCCTTCAGGCATCAATTAACCAATTGAAAATAACAATCATGTTGTGTCATTGCATGTTCGCGTGCCCCTGTGCCCTCAGATTTTATTATTTCTTTTGCTCAACATGCAAACTACTTTCTAATAATGAAATAATTATAAGTTATATTCCCAACATTTACTGTAAAAAGGCGAGGGATGGAAAGGGGGGATGGCAGTTTTACAGGGGGGATGATTTTAATCGTTTTTGTTTCAGGGGGGATGCCATTCGCCCTCATCCCCCCTCAACTCGAGTACTGGTTATAAGTCCTGCAAAAAAGTGACACTAAAACCTCAAGGTACTCGTAAAATATAGTTTTATAGTTATTTTTGGTGGTTATTATCACTTTAATCTATGTCCAAGAGTCAATTTCTCCAGAAAAGATTGCTCTTTTATTTGACACTACGAACAGATTTTGACTTCCTCGAGCTTTTATTTTGGTACTTCCGGTTACCGGCAGCTTGAATTTGCATGTTAGCTAAATATTTAGTTTCATTCAGAACATTTAGATTTAACATTTAACATTTAGATTTAGATTTAACATTTAGATTTAGATTCAATATTCAGATTCAACATTTAGATTTAGATTTAACATTTAGATTTAACATTTAGATTTAACTTTTTGATTTAGATTTAACATTTAGATTTATATCTAACATTTAGATTAAATATTAAGGTTAAACATTTAGATTTAGATTTAACATTTAGGCATAACATTTAGATTTAACTTTTAGATTAAACATTTAGATTCAACATTTATATTTAGATTTAAATATTGACTAAATTTTAAAATTAACAAACATTGTGTTAAATGTGCTAAAAAGTGACTTTCAAAAAATTCCCACCACTTTTTAAAACATGATTTGAAGCTAAATGTGACAAAATGTTGCTGTTATTTTCAGGATGACCAACTTTACAAATGGCGCCCCATAAAAATGGGCATCCCTGCCTTGTACCCCTCTGTAAAGTGAAATGCTGTGACATTATGCCGTTTGTGACTTTGTGACCTTCTGATTTTTCATGCACGGAAAATTTTTCAAGTGCTTTTTTTCCAGTTTTGAAATCCAGTATTGACAAAAGCTGGATCTATGCTCTTGGCTTGTGCTGGTTTCCCTGTTTTAAAGTATTTTAAGCAGTGAAAACACAGAACACCCTCAGTACCCACACTAACATATAGCCATGGATACTTCTCATACCATGCTTTCTAGAAAGTTAGTCTTCAATCTTTGAGCACTTGTCTTTGCATGACTTTTGGGTCAGGCTGATTTGGCTCTGTGTATGTCATTATTATCATGTCATCGTCTCCCTCTGTACCACCTCTTTTCCCTCCATGTTCTCTCCCTGCATCTTCTGTCTGTATTCTTTCTGTCTTGCCTTCCTCATGCTGTCTTTTTCCACTGTAGCTGCTCTCTGGTAGATCCTCTCTCGACTGACTAGGGCCTGCCTCACTGTCATTAGGAATTGTCTGCAGGCCATGAAGACAGTGTTAACATTTTTAATCTTTCAATTTGAGTTAAAAGTTGCTTACTAAAATAACAATGATAACATTAATAAAGCCTAAAAAGCTTGTTATTAGCCATTCAGCCTATTTCAAGTAAGTGCAAATGTCTTTTTATTATTTTCAGACTAGCTACTCGACATTATAAAAAAGAATGTATGCCACATCTGGGAAAGTTAACAGGCAATATGATACTTACATGACTCAGCTTTTGAAAAAGCACTGTAATTGTTTTTTGTTTTTTCATTGTTGACACCATCAGGGATTGCCGCAGGCCAAGAGGACTATGTTAACATCTTAACTCTCATAATTTCAGTTAACAGTTATTGCTTACTGAAATACAGTAATAAAAATAGCAAGATTAAAGGATATACACCTACAGCCGAGAATGCTGTTATTTTACATTTAGCCTACTTCAAGTAAGTCCAATTGACTAGCTACTCAACATTACAAAACAAGTATTTTTCACACCTGAGAAACAGGCAAAGGATATCTTTTGGTTTTTGAAATAAACATGATTTTTCTCCTCCCTCTTCTCTGGTTTAATGTGGCACAAAAATCACCAGCTCAGTCATTAGACAGTTGTTTATGATCACCATGGTTACCGCTACAGGCAAAGACAAAGCACCCCTTAGGACCCCGGGGTCGAAATGGTGCGTTGCATTTACATTGGAAATCAGAACTTGAAGCTCCAAACAACATAACCTCAGAACTGAGCGCTCCCCAGTTTATAAACTGGCACGTCATGGAACGTGGAATTTGAAAAACAAACAAACAAAAAACGAACAGCTAATGAAATGAAATAAAAACCCCTGGTAGATGCTATTTCAATGCTTTTCTGACTTCAAAATTGCAATTTGCAAAGTACAGCTAAACGTACCATTAGTCGATTCTTTATCATTGTGAGGAAAGCCAAGACGAGCTGCCTGGCAGAGGTCTGCGCTCTCCGAGTGCTTTTCTAGTTCTACCTATGTTTAATGCCTAACATAGGGACGGTGGGAGCAGACAGATAACCCAAATTTATCAAGAGGTTGTTGGATACACTCCCAGTCGTGTTTCTGATCGCAGTAGCAGAATAATCAGAATTCTGTCTAAAATACATTATCTATGACCCTGTTTTCTGATCTCAAACACTGTACCGGGGGGGTACACATCATTCTGTACCCACTATCTGGTGCATCGACAACCATATGGGGCATCAGGAGCACCTGGAGTTTCCAGGTGGCCTGTCCTGCTAATTAGCACATCTCCCACACGTTCCCATGAGAGAATATCATGGAGAATGAATGGTGGGGCTCTGGCCAAGAAAAGGAAAGGTGGAACAGACAGGGAGAGATAGAAAAGAAAGAATTAAATTCTTTAAATTCATCCAAACCTGCAGTTTGCTGTTTGAGCATGGCTGTTTGAGCATGCTCAGTGTGTAAGGCTGTCTGAGCATGCTCAGTCTGTAAGGCTGTCTGAGCATGCTCAGTCTGTAAGGCTGTCTGAGCATGTTCAGTCTTTAAGGCTTACTGAGCATGCTCAGTCTGTAAGGCTGTCTGAGCATGCTCAGTTGTAAGGTGTATGAGTGCTCAGGCTGTCTGAGCATGCTCAGTCTGTAAGGCTGTCTGAGCATGCTCAGTCTGTAAGGGTCTGAGCATGCTCAGTCTGTAAGGCTTACTGAGCATGCTCAGTCTGTAAGGCTGTCTGAGCATGCTCAGTGTAAGCCTGACTGAGCTGCTCAGTCTGTAAGGCTGTCTGAGCATGCTCAGTCTGCAAGGCTGACTGAGCATGCTCAGTGTGTAAGGCTTTCTGAGCATGCTCAGTGTGTAAGGCTGTCTGAGCATGCTCAGTCTGTAAGGCTGTCTGAGCATGCTCAGTCTGTAAGGCTGTCTGAGCATGCTCAGTCTGTAAGGCTGACTGAGCATGCTCAGTCTGTAGGCTGTCTGAGCATGCTCAGTCTGTAAGGCTGTCTGAGCATGCTCAGTCTGTACAGACTGAGCATGCTCAGTCTGTAAGGCTGAGCATGCTCAGTCTGTAAGGCTGACTGAGCATGCTCAGTGTGTAAGGCTGTCTGAGCATGCTCAGTGTGTAAGGCTGTCTGAGCATGCTCAGTGTCTGTAAGGCTGTCTGAGCATGCTCAGTCTGTAAGGCTGTCTGAGCATGCTCAGTGCCTGTACAGGCTACTGAGCATGCTCAGTCTGTAAGGCTGTCTGAGCATGCTCAGTGTGTACAGGCTGTCTGAGCATGCTCAGTGTGTAAGGCTGTCTGAGCATGCTCAGGTGTTACAGGCTGTCTGCATGCTCAGTGTGTAAGGCTGTCTGAGCATGCTCAGTGCCTGTAAGGCTGTCTGAGCATGCTCAGTCTGTAAGGCTGACTGAGCATGCTCAGTGCTGTAAGGCTGACTGAGCATGCTCAGTGTGTAAGGCTGTCTGAGCATGCTCAGTCTGTAAGGCTGTCTGAGCATGCTCAGTGTGTGAGGCTACTGAGCATGCTCAGTCTGTAAGGCTGTCTGAGCATGCTCAGTCTGTAAGGCTGTCTGAGCATGCTCAGTCTGTAAGGCTGACTGAGCATGCTCAGTGTGTAAGGCTGTCTGAGCATGCTCAGTGTGTGAGGCTGTCTGAGCATGCTCAGTGTGTGAGGCTGTCTGAGCATGCTCAGTGTGTAAGGCTGTCTGAGCATGCTCAGTGTGTAAGGCTGTCTGAGCATGCTCAGTGCCTGTAAGACTGAGCATGCTCAGTGTGTAAGGCTGTCTGAGCATGCTCAGTCTGTAAGGCACTGAGCATGCTCAGTTGTAGGCTTACTGAGCATGCTCAGTCTGTAAGGCTGTCTGAGCATGCTCTGCCTGTAAGGCACTGAGCATGCTCAGTGTGTACAGACTGAGCATGCTCAGGTGTAAGGCTTCTGAGCATGCTCAGTGTAAGGCTGTCTGACATGCTCAGTCTGTAACTGTCTGAGCATGCTCAGCATGCTGTAAGGCTGTCTCTGTGTGAGCAGGCTCAGTGTGTAAGGCTGTCTGAGCATGCTCAGTATGTAAGGCTGTCTGAGCATGCTCAGTCTGTAAGAATGTCCTAGCATGCTCAGTCTGTAAGGCTGTCTGAGCATGCTCAGTGTGTAAGGCTGTCTGAGCATGCTCAGTGTGTAAGGCTGTCAGGGTTCCATTTTAGGCCCAACGCTGTTCTCCATCTACATCAATGACGTTACCAAAAATGCTGGCAATTCCAAGATCCACCTCTACGCCGACGACACCATCCTGTACTCTGAGGGCCCCTCTCTCCACTCCGCAGCAGCCACACTTCAAACCAGTCTCACCTCTGTCGAACAGCACTTCCACAACCTCCACCTCCGCCTAAACACCACAAAAACCAAATGCATAATTTTTGACCGGAAACACGCTCTCTCCTCCTCTGCCCCTAAAATTTTCTGTGCTGACGGCTCAGAGTTGGAGTTTGTGTCATGCTACAAGTACCTCGGCCTCTGGTTGGACTCCTCACTCTCATTCACCACTCACATTAAGCACCTGCAGTCCAAAGTCAAAGCTCATCTAAGCTTTTTATACAGAAATAAGTCCTCCTTCACCCGTGCAGCCAAACACACACTCGTGAAACTGACCATTCTGCCCATTTTTGATTACGGCGACACTATCTACAGATCAGCTTCTCAGTCCACTCTCAGCAAACTGGACCCTCTTCACCACTCTGCCATCCGCTTTGCCACTGGAGCTCCCTTCACCACTCACCACTGCGACTTATACAAGCTGGTTGACTGGACTTCTCTTCATACCCGACGACTTCATCATTGGTTTCTTCTCATCTACAAATCCATCCTTGGAATCACACCCCGTTACCTCTCGTCCCTTCTGCAATTCTCACAGCCTGTCCGTAACTTACGTTCTACTGCCTTTATTAACCTCTCCATACCCAAAGCTCGAACTCTCTTTGGACGTAGTGCCTTCCGTTTCGCTGCAGCCTACGACTGGAACAAACTCCAACACACCCTCAAACTCTCCACACTCACCTCACTCTCTGTTTTCAAACATAACCTGCTTCACATCACACTTGACTCTTGCACTTGCTAGCACGCCCCGTCATGCCATAATTGTTGTCTGACCGTATTTTGCTTTGCACTGTATTTATGTATTTACTTTTTTAATTTATATTTATTGTTATTATTATTATTATAATTGAATGTGCCAGTGTTTGGCATGTGACTGAGCATGCTCAGTGTGTAAGGCTGTCTGAGCATGCTCAGTGTGTAAGGCTGTCTGAGCATGCTCAGTCTGTAAGGCTGTCTGAGCATGCTCAGTCTGTAAGGCTGTCTGAGCATGCTCAGTGTGTAAGGCTGTCTGAGCATGCTCAGTGGTGTAAGGCTACTGAGCATGCTCAGTGTGTAAGGCTGTCTGAGCATGCTCAGTGTGTAAGGCTGTCTGAGCATGCTCAGTGTGTAAGGCTGTCTGAGCATGCTCAGTGGTGTAAGGCTGTCTGAGCATGCTCAGTGTGTAAGGCTGTCTGAGCATGCTCAGTGTGTAAGGCTGTCTGAGCATGCTCAGTCTGTAAGGCTGTCTGAGCATGCTCAGTCTGTAAGGCTGTCTGAGCATGCTCAGTCTGTAAGGCTGTCTGAGCATGCTCAGTGTGTAAGGCTGTCTGAGCATGCTCAGTGTGTAAGGCTGTCTGAGCATGCTCAGTGTCTGTAAGGCTGACTGAGCATGCTCAGTCTGTAAGGCTGTCTGAGCATGCTCAGTGTGTGAGGCTTACTGAGCATGCTCAGTCTGTGAGGCTGTCTGAGCATGCTCAGTCTGTAAGGCTGAACTGAGCATGCTCAGTGTGTAAGGCTGTCTGAGCATGCTCAGTGTGTAAGGCTGTCTGAGCATGCTCAGTCTGTAAGGCTGTCTGAGCATGCTCAGTGTGTAAGGCTGTCTGAGCATGCTCAGTGTGTAAGGCTGTCTGAGCATGCTCAGTGTGTAAGGCTGTCTGAGCATGCTCAGTGTGTAAGGCTGTCTGAGCATGCTCAGTGTGTAAGGCTGTCTGAGCATGCTCAGTGTGTAAGGCTGTCTGAGCATGCTCAGTGTGTAAGGCTGTCTGAGCATGCTCAGTCTGTAAGGCTGTCTGAGCATGCTCAGTCTGTAAGGCTGTCTGAGCATGCTCAGTGTGTAAGGCTGTCTGAGCATGCTCAGTGTGTAAGGCTGTCTGAGCATGCTCAGTGTAAGGCTGACTGAGCATGCTCAGTGTGTAAGGCTGTCTGAGCATGCTCAGTGTCTGTAAGGCTGTCTGAGCATGCTCAGTGTGTAAGGCTGTCTGAGCATGCTCAGTGTGTAAGGCTGTCTGAGCATGCTCAGTCTGTAAGGCTGTCTGAGCATGCTCAGTCTGTAAGGCTCTGACTGAGCATGCTCAGTCTGTAAGGCTGTCTGAGCATGCTCAGTGTGTAAGGCTGTCTGAGCATGCTCAGTGTGTAAGGCTGTCTGAGCATGCTCAGTGTGTAAGGCTGTCTGAGCATGCTCAGTGTGTAAGGCTGTCTGAGCATGCTCAGTCTGTAAGGCTGTCTGAGCATGCTCAGTGTGTAAGGCTGTCTGAGCATGCTCAGTGTGTAAGGCTGTCTGAGCATGCTCAGTGTGTAAGGCTGTCTGAGCATGCTCAGTGTGTAAGGCTGTCTGAGCATGCTCAGTGTGTAAGGCTGTCTGAGCATGCTCAGTCTGTAAGGCTGCTGACTGAGCATGCTCAGTGTGTAAGGCTGTCTGAGCATGCTCAGTCTGTAAGGCTGACTGAGCATGCTCAGTGTGTAAGGCTGTCTGAGCATGCTCAGTGTGTAAGGCTGTCTGAGCATGCTCAGGGTGTAAGGCTGTCTGAGCATGCTCAGTCTGTAAGGCTGTCTGAGCATGCTCAGTGTGTAAGGCTGTCTGAGCATGCTCAGTGTAAGGTCTGAGCATGTCAGTGTCTGAGCATGCTCAGTGTGTAAGGCTGTCTGAGCATGCTCAGTGTGTAAGGCTGTCTGAGCATGCTCAGTGTGTAAGGCTGTCTGAGCATGCTCAGTATGTAAGGCTGTCTGAGCATGCTCAGTCTGTAAGGCTGTCTGAGCATGCTCAGTGTGTAAGGCTGTCTGAGCATGCTCAGTGTGTAAGGCTGTCTGAGCATGCTCAGTGTGTAAGGCTGTCTGAGCATGCTCAGTGTGTAAGGCTGTCTGAGCATGCTCAGTCTGTAAGGCTGTCTGAGCATGCTCAGTCTGTAAGGCTGTCTGAGCATGCTCAGTGTGTAAGGCTGTCTGAGCATGCTCAGTGTGTAAGGCTGTCTGAGCATGCTCAGTCTGTAAGGCTGTCTGAGCATGCTCAGTCTGTGAGGCTGTCTGAGCATGCTCAGTGTGTAAGGCTGTCTGAGCATGCTCAGTGTGTAAGGCTGTCTGAGCATGCTCAGTCTGTAAGGCTGTCTGAGCATGCTCAGTCTGTGTAAGGCTGTCTGAGCATGCTCAGTCTGTAAGGCTGTCTGAGCATGCTCAGTGTGTAAGGCTGTCTGAGCATGCTCAGTGTGTAAGGCTGTCTGAGCATGCTCAGTCTGTAAGGCTGTCTGAGCATGCTCAGTATGTAAGGCTGTCTGAGCATGCTCAGTCTGTAAGGCTGTCTGAGCATGCTCAGTGTGTAAGGCTCTGAGCATGCTCAGTCTGTAAGGCTGTCTGAGCATGCTCAGTGTGTAAGGCTGTCTGAGCATGCTCAGTCTGTAAGGGTCTGAGCATGCTCAGCTGTGTCTGAGCATGCTCAGTCTGTAAGGCTGTCTGAGCATGCTCAGTGTGTAAGGCTGTCTGAGCATGCTCAGTGTGTAAGGCTGTCTGAGCATGCTCAGTCTGTAAGGCTGTCTGAGCATGCTCAGTGTTGTAAGGCTGTCTGAGCATGCTCAGTGTGTAAGGCTGTCTGAGCATGCTCAGTGTGTAAGGCTGTCTGAGCATGCTCAGTGTGTAAGGCTGTCTGAGCATGCTCAGTGTGTAAGGCTGTCTGAGCATGCTCAGTCTGTAAGGCTGTCTGAGCATGCTCAGTCTGTAAGGCTGACTGAGCATGCTCAGTGTGTAAGGCTGTCTGAGCATGCTCAGTGTCTGTAAGGCTGTCTGAGCATGCTCAGTGTGTAAGGCTGTCTGAGCATGCTCAGTCTGTAAGGCTGTCTGAGCATGCTCAGTATGTAAGGCTGTCTGAGCATGCTCAGTGTGTAAGGCTGTCTGAGCATGCTCAGTGTGTAAGGCTGTCTGAGCATGCTCAGTGTGTAAGGCTAACTGAGCATGCTCAGTGTGTAAGGCTGTCTGAGCATGCTCAGTCTGTAAGGCTGTCTGAGCATGCTCAGTGTGTAAGGCTGTCTGAGCATGCTCAGTCTGTAAGGCTGTCTGAGCATGCTCAGTCTGTAAGGCTGTCTGAGCATGCTCAGTGTGTAAGGCTGTCTGAGCATGCTCAGTGTGTAAGGCTGTCTGAGCATGCTCAGTGTGTAAGGCTGTCTGAGCATGCTCAGTGTAAGGCTGTCTGAGCATGCTCAGTGTAAGGCTGTCTGAGCATGCTCAGTCTGTGTAAGGCTGTCTGAGCATGCTCAGTGTGTAAGGCTGTCTGAGCATGCTCAGTCTGTAAGGCTGTCTGAGCATGCTCAGTGTGTAAGGCTGTCTGAGCATGCTCAGTGTTGTAAGGCTGTCTGAGCATGCTCAGTGTGTAAGGCTGTCTGAGCATGCTCAGTGTGTAAGGCTGTCTGAGCATGCTCAGTCTGTAAGGCTGTCTGAGCATGCTCAGTGTGTAAGGCTGTCTGAGCATGCTCAGTCTGTAAGGCTGTCTGAGCATGCTCAGTCTGTAAGGCTAACTGAGCATGCTCAGTGTGTAAGGCTGTCTGAGCATGCTCAGTGTGTAAGGCTGTCTGAGCATGCTCAGTGTGTAAGGCTGTCTGAGCATGCTCAGTGTTGTAAGGCTCTGAGCATGCTCAGTCTGTAAGGTAAGGCTGTCTGAGCATGCTCAGTCTGTAAGGCTATCTGAGCATGCTCAGTGTGTAAGGCTGTCTGAGCATGCTCAGTGTGTAAGGCTGTCTGAGCATGCTCAGTCTGTAAGGCTGTCTGAGCATGCTCAGTGTGTAAGGCTGTCTGAGCATGCTCAGTGTGTAAGGCTGTGTCTGAGCATGCTCAGTCTGTAAGGCTGTCTGAGGCATGCTCAGTGTGTAAGGCTGTCTGAGCATGCTCAGTGTGTAAGGCTGTCTGAGCATGCTCAGTGTGTAAGGCTGTCTGAGCATGCTCAGTGTGTAAGGCTGTCTGAGCATGCTCAGTCTGTAAGGCTGTCTGAGCATGCTCAGTCTGTAAGGCTGTCTGAGCATGCTCAGTGTGTAAGGCTGTCTGAGCATGCTCAGTGTGTAAGGCTGTCTGAGCATGCTCAGTGTGTAAGGCTGTCTGAGCATGCTCAGTCTGTAAGGCTGTCTGAGCATGCTCAGTCTGTAAGGCTGTCTGAGCATGCTCAGTCTGTAAGGCTGTCTGAGCATGCTCAGTGTGTGAGGCTGTCTGAGCATGCTCAGTGTGTAAGGGTGTCTGAGCTGTCTGAGCATGCTCAGTGTGTAAGGCTGTCTGAGCATGCTCAGTCTGTAAGGCTGTCTGAGCATGCTCAGTCTGTAAGGCTGTCTGAGCATGCTCAGTGTGTAAGGCTGTCTGAGCATGCTCAGTGTGTAAGGCTGTCTGAGCATGCTCAGTGTGTAAGGCTGTCTGAGCATGCTCAGTGTAAGGCTGTCTGAGCATGCTCAGTCTGTAAGGCTGTCTGAGCATGCTCAGTCTGTAAGGCTGTCTGAGCATGCTCAGTCTGTAAGGCTGTCTGAGCATGCTCAGTGTGTAAGGCTGTCTGAGCATGCTCAGTGTGTAAGGCTGTCTGAGCATGCTCAGTCTGTAAGGGCTGGACTGAGCATGCTCAGTGTTGTAAGGCTGTCTGAGCATGCTCAGTGTGTAAGGCTGTCTGAGCATGCTCAGTGTTGTAAGGCTCTGTCTGAGCATGCTCAGTGTGTAAGGCTGTCTGAGCATGCTCAGTGTGTAAGGCTGTCTGAGCATGCTCAGTGTGTAAGGCTGTCTGAGCATGCTCAGTCTGTAAGGCTGTCTGAGCATGCTCAGTGTGTAAGGCTGTCTGAGCATGCTCAGTGTGTAAGGCTGTCTGAGCATGCTCAGTGTGTAAGGCTGTCTGAGCATGCTCAGTCTGTAAGGCTGTCTGAGCATGCTCAGTATGTAAGGCTGTCTGAGCATGCTCAGTGTTGTAAGGCTGTCTGAGCATGCTCAGTGTGTAAGGCTGTCTGAGCATGCTCAGTGTTGTAAGGCTGTAACTGAGCATGCTCAGTGTGTAAGGCTGTGTCTGAGCATGCTCAGTGTGCAAGGCTGTCTGGGCATGCTCAGTGTGTAAGGCTGTCTGAGCATGCTCAGTCTGTAAGGCTGTCTGAGCATGCTCAGTCTGTAAGGCTGTCTGAGCATGCTCAGTGTGTAAGGCTGTCTGAGCATGCTCAGTGTGTAAGGCTGGTCTGAGCATGCTCAGTGTGTAAGGCTGTCTGAGCATGCTCAGTGTGTAAGGCTGTCTGAGCATGCTCAGTGTGTAAGGCTGTCTGAGCATGCTCAGTCTGTAAGGCTGTCTGAGCATGCTCAGTGTGTAAGGGCTGTCTGAGCATGCTCAGTGTGTAAGGCTGTCTGAGCATGCTCAGTGTGTAAGGTTGTCTGAGCATGCTCAGTCTGTAAGGCTGTCTGAGCATGCTCAGTGTGTAAGGCTGTCTGAGCATGCTCAGTGTGTAAGGCTGTCTGAGCATGCTCAGTGTGTAAGGCTGTCTGAGCATGCTCAGTCTGTAAGGCTGTCTGAGCATGCTCAGTTTGCAAGGCTGTCTGAGCATGCTCAGTGTGTAAGGCTGTCTGAGCATGCTCAGTCTGTAAGGCTGTCTGAGCATGCTCAGTGTGTAAGGCTGTCTGAGCATGCTCAGTGTGTAAGGCTGTCTGAGCATGCTCAGTGTGTAAGGCTGTCTGAGCATGCTCAGTGTGTAAGGCTGTCTGAGCATGCTCAGTGTGTAAGGTTGTCTGAGCATGCTCAGTCTGTAAGGCTGTCTGAGCATGCTCAGTGTGTAAGGCTGTCTGAGCATGCTCAGTCTGTAAGGCTGTCTGAGCATGCTCAGTCTGTAAGGCTAACTGAGCATGCTCAGTCTGTAAGGCTGACTGAGCATGCTCAGTGTGTAAGGCTGTCTGAGCATGCTCAGTGTGTAAGGCTGAGCTGTCATGCTCAGTCTGTAAGGCTGAGCATGCTCAGTCTGTAAGGCTGTCTGAGCATGCTCAGTGTGTAAGGCTGTCTGAGCATGAGCAGTGTGTAAGGCTGTCTGAGCATGCTCAGTCTGTAAGGCTGTCTGAGCATGCTCAGTGTGTAAGGCTGTCTGAGCATGCTCAGTGTGTAAGGCTGTCTGAGCATGCTCAGTGGTGTAAGGCTGTCTGAGCATGCTCAGTTGTAAGGCTGTCTGTGCTGTAAGGCTGTCTGAGCATGCTCAGTGTGTAAGGCTGTCTGAGCATGCTCAGTGTGTAAGGCTGTCTGAGCATGCTCAGTCTGTAAGGCTAACTGAGCATGCTCAGTCTGTAAGGCTGTCTGAGCATGCTCAGTGTGTAAGGCTGTCTGAGCATGCTCAGGTGTAAGGCTGCATGTCAGTGTAAGGCTGTCTGAGCATGCTCAGTGTGTAAGGGCTGAGCATCTGAGCATGCTCAGTCTGTAAGGCTCTGAGCATGCTGTGCATGTCTGAGCATGCTCAGTCTGTAAGGCTAACTGAGCATGCTCAGTGTGTAAGGCTGTCTGAGCATGCTCAGTGTGTAAGGCTGTCTGAGCATGCTCAGTGTGTAAGGCTGTCTGAGCATGCTCAGTGTGTAAGGCTGTCTGAGGCATGCTCAGTTGTGTAAGGCTGTCTGAGCATGCTCAGTGTGTAAGGCTGTCTGAGCATGCTCAGTGTGTAAGGCTGTCTGAGCATGCTGAGCATGTCAGTGTGTAAGGCTGTCTGAGCATGCTCAGTCTGTAAGGCTGTCTGAGCATGCTCAGCATGCTCAGTGTGTAAGGCTGTCTGAGCATGCTCAGTGTGTAAGGCTGTCTGAGCATGCTCAGTGTGTAAGGCTGTCTGAGCATGCTCAGTGTGTAAGGCTGACTGAGCATGCTCAGTGTGTAAGGCTATCTGAGCATGCTCAGTCAGTGTAAGGCTGTCTGAGCATGCTCAGTGTGTAAGGCTGTCTGAGCATGTCAGTGTGTAAGGCTGTCTGAGCATGCTCAGTGTGTAAGGTGAGCATCAGTGTAAGGCTGTCTGAGCATGCTCAGTGTGTAAGGGTCTGAGCAGGCAGTGTAAGGTTGTCTGAGCATGCTCAGTGTGTAAGGCTGTCTCATGTGTAAGGCAAGGTGTCTGAGCATGCTCAGTGTGTAAGGCTGTCTGAGCATGCACAGTCTGTAAGGCTGTCTGAGCATGCTCAGTGTGTAAGGCTGTCTGAGCATGCTCAGTCTGTAAGGCTGCTGAGCATGCTCAGACTGAGCATGCTCAGTAATGAGCATGCTCAGTGTGTAAGGCTGATGTCTGAGCATGCTCAGTCTGTAAGGCTGACTGAGCATGCTCAGTGTGTAAGGCT